>CM029017.1:185884202-186212192 GCA_016801055.1 Panax notoginseng
TTGTGCAGTAATAATTAACATATTTCTCAAAAAATAATAAATATTTATTTTATCAAGAAAATAAAATCATACACTTTTTGTTAATTAAATTTCTTAAAGATTAAAATTTAGGTAATAAACATTCAAATATATTTTTTGTAATTAAAAAAGTAAAATTTTAATAAGCATAAAAGTACAAATTAACACAAATATAATTATTTTTCCCAAATATTAAAATTTACGTAAAATAAACTTATTATTACATAACGAATTTTATTATTCATATAAGAAGTATTAAAAACTATATGGATTATTTTTCTCAAATATTAAACTAAACATAAGTAACTCTTAAGCATAATTATTTACAATAAAAATGACAAATATTATTACTCAAAAAAAGAAGAAGAAAAAGTACATTAAAAAATCTTTTGATAAGATAGAGATAGTAATAAATATTATTAAATTTTCTTTTATTCAATATTGTATAAAAACAACACCAACTGTATACTAAAAAATATAATTAAAATCATAATCATCCCAAATTTTGACATATACTCAAGAAAATTTAACATATAAAATCATAATATGAAACTAATAATTCAAATAATAATTTTTGTTGTTAAACACCAAAAATTAAACTATCAACATACTCAATCACTTTAATTAGAAAACCTCCATTAATAATTAATTTAAAATTCCTAATATTTGTATCACTTATCCAAAAATATGTGTTAATTAAATTAAATTATTTGATTGAGATAATCTTAATTACAAATAAAACTATAATTAAAATGTATTTTATTAAAAAAGGATAATTAAACACACGCACGCACGCGCGTGGGCACACACACACACACACACACACACACACACACACACACACACACACACACACATATATATATATATATATATATATATATATATATATATATATATATATTATTCAAGAATTAAAATTTGATAATATGCAAGGGTAAATATGTAATTTTATATATTTAGTCAACCCTAAAAACTTACAGGGTTACTAACTGTTACTTAAAAATCTAGAGAGGAGGTGAGTGTTATTATAATTATCTAGAGATGGTATCACTGTATTTTACTCTTTATGTAATAATTAACATAAGAGAGTAAATCATGTAAAGGCTTTTTGTAAAATTATTGTATTACATCTTTCAATAGCAACATATCATACAAATAATTTTGAAGAATATCAAGGGGTTTGCATTGCATTAACAAACTAGTTTGATCAATTATTAAACAACTTTATGATAATTACACAATTTATCAAAACAATTCAATCTCCTTGATTTTCTCCAAAATTATATTGTTAGCATATTGTGATGATGTAAAATAATACTTTCAATACACAATAAATATATTATTTATCCTCTGAAAAAATTATTATAATTAGTGTTCGCCAAATGCCGTATAAAGATTTTTAGATCTCTTTAATGTGGGATGGCCTAAAAATGAAGACTGCTTCCTTGTCTTGTACATATAATATTACCAAACTATCCAACATACATGGATTCAATTGTGAAGAAAATATTTCGAGTTGGGTTGGAAATAATCAATAGAAATTTTTCAAAGGACTATATCATGCGACAAGAGAGTTCAAATTAATGCTTCAAGACTTCAATTTTATATAGTCAAAACATAATTATAGCCTCACTAAAATGTATGCGACTGACACATTCCCAAAAATGGGAAAAGTGTTGGCTTTGTCAATTGACAACTTTAAAAGACAGATGCATGTGTAAACTCATCCAAAGAATAACGAGAAATAGTGGGAAAATTAGCTAGAGAACTAAGTTGAAACTTACTAAGGCAACATTAAATGCAGATCCAGTACAATCTACCAGGGATGTACCATTGATGTTATAGGGCCAAAGGCCATGAATAGTAAATCGTCGAACAATATTGTTGCATAACCTGGGGGTAACGTTGCAAACTGCAGGCTGCCATTGTTGGACAAAACGAAATCCTGCCACTTGAGCATCACCTACGCAAAAGCATATGCTCAAGCTTAGCAAAATTATCAGAGTTATATTGAACGGTGACATGATTTTCATCGACTTCAGTCAATACTAGCTAGCTCATGTTCAAGTAACACGATAAAATAGTTTATTTATAATTATAAAGCAGCAACAAACATTTTTTACTCAAGTTACTTTTAAACCCAATCACGGGAACATTTTTTAACTCAAGTTAAAGTACTTTTAAACCCAATCACGGGCATATTGGACATGATTATATACTTCAATCACGGGCTCAATATCCACTACATGTCCAAAACACTTTGATCTGTAATGCATTTTTCAAGATTACTCGTCATAATTAGACAACTTCTTTTCACGAAATCTCTAAATATTATCAATAATATTGATTGGTCTAATAATATCATATTAAATAATACGAGTTATTGTGCCTTGACAATTATTGATGTAATAATATGAAATACTGTGATGATGCTACTATAACAATTATTGAATCAATAATATAAAATGCTATTATGTAATACCACGTAATACTGTGGAATGTCGTGTGCCACTGTAGAGTACCGCGTGCTACTGTTCTTTTTTATTACCGGGTATTTCAACAATTAAAAGTATTAGTACCCTTGACAATTTTTATTAAAAAGTTATTTCTGTTGTTTTCGATATCCGACAATTATGTCGTTGTGGGGCCACCAATGATTGGTTGTTTCGGTGCTATCGTACTTAACCGAATATTTCCGACAGATCGAATGGATATTTTCCAACGTACTTTTTATTTTATAATTTGCACGTATCACCCTTCAATTTATCATTTTATCAAGTTAACATCTTACTGTTTAGCATAATAATTATAAAAATATTTAAATTTTATTTAATAAAAAGTCGGGTTCTTATAGTTTGACTACATAATTATAAAAGTATTTTTGAAAGTATTAATGTCAAATTCAACATATTTTTTTTCTTTTTAAAATTTAAAGATAATATGTACTTTGTGCTTTTGCTAAAAGTATTTTTTGTGCTATTTCAAATTGTTTTTAAAAAGTTATCAAATACCAAAATATTTCCATTTAATAGTCATAAGTTTCCTACAAATTTAAAACCATATCATTTTAACAAAAAGCTTGTTTTGTTACGTGGCGACCAGTTGGATTCAGTACGGTTATAAATGTGCTCAGATTTCGTCGGCTATTCGAGGAAAGGGCGATAAAATCTTGCATGACTATCCGTACATAGTAGGTGTGTTTGTCTGAATATGATCATATATATATATATATATATATATATATATATATATATATATTATGCACAAATCTTTGTGGGGTTTATTCTTTATATATATATATTATGCACAAATCTTTGTGGGGTTTATTCTTCCATGGACTCTTTCATGTTTTGTAATATATTTAAAACTCACTTACCCGTAAAAAAAGGTTGCGTAATGCATTTTTCACATGACCATATTGGACATGATTATATACGTGATCACGGGCTCAATATTATCCATTACATGTCTAAAACACTTTGATCTGTAGTGCATTTTTCAAGATTCCTTGTCCTAACCCCTCAACCCCACTTGTAGTTTGGGACCCATGAGCCTTTGTCAGCTAGGGGGCTTGTATATAGAGACATTTGAGTTAATCATCGACTCAATTACTCCCCGTGCCAAAAAGATAGCTAAAAGTTTTTAACTTTCATAAAATATGATTCAAAAAAATTAAAAATTAAAAATTAAAAATTAAAAATAAAATTGATTGTATGTCTTAATTACTAAAGGGGTTAGGCAAAAGTGAATAGCATGTGAAGCACATACATGGAAAGTAGAAGATAGAGCTGTAATTTCGTGTATGTGCACACATAGAGGGGATGAATAGGTGTTTAAATTAAAACGTGTTTAACGACTAATTTTTAATTTTCTGTTACAGTACTAAAATAGACATGTGGAACTAGTATTTTATAGTATTTGCTTTAGAGAAAATTTTACTTTTCTTATAATGCAGACAGAAGAAAGTAAAGAAAGATAATGTCTAGATTAGAACAAATTATATTTTAGTTATAATGCAGACATGTGAAACGTGTGTGAATTAGTGTCTTGATTAGTACACTTTACTCTATCAGCAGACTACTTTTATGTGGATGTTATTAGATGCAAAGTGATACTTAAGCAATCAAAACCACAAGAAATAACAAACCATAGACACAAAAATTTTTACGTGGTTGATCCCATATCATCTAGTTTAGTAGTCTAATCCATGTTCAACATCAACCGGTATTGGAGACTCTTTTTATTAATTTTAAAACTCAATTAAATATAACAAAAATAACTCCCTGTTCAAATAAAAAATTTCACTGCGATGAACACATCTGCCCCTTTTGCATCTTTGCAACCTTTGCACATCTGCAACCTTGCACCTCTGCAACCTTGAAAACTCTCTTTGAACAGAACCTATCCACTATTAGATCAATCAAGACTAACAACGCTCAGAGCCGGCCCTGGGCATGGGCTAACAGGGCTACCGCCCAGGGGCCAAATTTATTTATAAGCTTATGTATTTATGCGTATAAAATAAATAAAATAATAAAAAGATTAGCGATATTATGCATTGAAAATGATATGTAAGAAAACATTAAATATGATAGTATAATTGATATATTTGCATCTAAAAGTATTGTGGTTTAGATTTCATTGGGCAACTAAAGAAATACCCACGGTAGTTGGTAGGTTTTACTGATTATACAATTGAACTTTTAATTTTTTAAATTACACTACTAAATTAATTATTATTTTGAAATTGGGTCATTCCGTTAAAAAAATTAAATGGACGTTAATTTTTTATCTACAAAACTAATGAATTACCCATTGTAGTTGACACATTTTACTGATTATACCATTGAACTTTTAATTTTTTAAATTATCCAATCAAACTAATTAAAAATAATTATTTTAAATATTTTTAAAAATAATTATTATTTTAAGTAAAATTTATTAGAAACTTTTTTTCCTTCATAAAATGAGTAGAATTTTATAAATTATAGATTCGAACAAATTAAAGTGATTTTAAATTAAATTAATGTCTACTTAATTTTTTAACAGAATGACCTATTCTTAAAATTAGAAAATTTTAAAAAAAAACTAAAAATAGAAATTAAAATTAAAAAAATAGTAAAAGATAAATAAAAAAATGATTCAAATTTTTCAAAAAAAGAAATTAATAATTTTTATAAATAAATATTATTTTCAAGAAAAAAAATTGGAAAATTCTTCATATTTTAAAAAAATGAGTAAAATTTTATAAAATATAGATTCAAAACAATAAACTTTATTTTCAAAAGAAAAAAAAAGATTTTTTTTAAAATCAGTAAGGTTTCATAAAACTTTAATTTTTTTAAATCTATATTTTATAAAACTTTACTCATTTTATGGAAAAAATTAAAGTTTCTAATATTTTTTTACTGAAAATAATTATTATTTTTAAAAATATTTAAAATAATCATTTTTAATTAGTTTAATGGGGTAATTTGAAAAATTAAAAGTTCAATGATGTAATCAGTAAAACGTGCCAACTACAGTGTGTAATTCATTAGTTTTGTAGATACAAAATTAACGTAAGTTTATTTTTTTAACGGAATAACCCAATTTCAAAATAATAATTAGTTTAGTGGGGTAATTTGAAAAATTAAAAGTTCAATTGTGTAATCAGTAAAACTTGTCAACTACAATGACTATTTCATTAGTTTTACCGATTTCATTGATGTTTTTATTTTGTAGGTACATGTGATGATTCTTTGCTTCGATGACATTTTAAAGTGTTATTTCTTATCTTTTGTAAATTCTTATAATTTTAATAAAATTAATTAGTTGATAATTTATTTATTTATTTTATTTAATTTGTATAAAGGGGCACACTGAGAAAATTTGTCCTGGGCCTTAAAAAACCCAGGACCGGCTCTGACAACGCTTAATCTCAGAATTTAATATAAAGGATTTTGAATACAATGGGCTTTTGATTTTCAGCCAAAAGAAATTAATAAACTATAAAATTAACAGCAGAAAATAACACTGATAAACTCTGGATAATTTCTTAACTATTACTGATGTAAACTTCCAGTGTTGTAACCTGTGTAACCAAGAAGGAGAGGTATATATAAGAAAGAGACTAACGACTATATTAGAGTTTAGCAAGAAATCCTTAGCTGATATATCTTTGTTAACCTTTGATATTGACCAACGCGTTCAAAAAGAAAGTTGCATGGAAATCTCATATCACAGACGGTATATCTCATGTTTTTAGAAACTAAAGAAACCAAAGAATATATTAGATTTATAATATCCTCGTTAAACTAAAATAGCTGAATTAATAAAGGAATGAGGAATATACCTTATAGAGTTTGATCTTATTCCAATAACAGGTCAGTGCATATCAAAACAGTTTATAAGACTCTTTTTCAAATATAATATCTAATTGTGATTCAAAATAGAATATATATATATATATATATATATATATATATATATATATATATATATATATATAGGAAATATTCGGCAGTAATATTTTTCAATCTATTTATTTCCTGAGTTCTGTATATATAAATCTAGGGAATTGTTAAATCCACAATATTACCGTCGTTATAAGATCTATAGCGACACTTTTGTTGTAAAAATAACAATTTTTGTTGTGAATTTAACAATTTTCTAAATCTAATGACCTATTTTAAACAACTTAATTGGGTCAAACAAGAATTTTCTTTATAATACATATAAACCAACCCAAACAAATAAACATGATACTATTAAGCTGTTACACAAAATCAAATTAACAAAGTAAACAACCCAACCAGTTTAAATAAAATCCATCATACTAAATACAAACTTAATAATATTGTCATCATTAAACTCATAAAAGTTATAAACCAACATTCTCCCCCTTTGTGATGATTACAATACATAGTGTCATTTAATATATATGCTCCCCCCCTAAATTTATGCCTATAAGATCACATAACCTGCTATGATAGATAACAATATGCAAACTGATAAATCGTAACCATAACAGATAATAAAGCCAACAAATGACCAACAAATATCATATTCAAAAATAATATTCAAATTTAAACAACTATATCCCAAAATAAATATCCATAGTTATCATCATTCATTCTCAATAATCAGTATAATCAGCAACCTAAAATCAACAGCGTCATAGTCAATAATCAGTATAGTCATAGTTATTTTATAATTTCCACATATCACCCTTCAATTTATATTACTGTTTAGCATAATAATTATAAAAACATTTAAATTTTATTTAATAAAAAGTCGGGTTCTTACCGTTTGACTACATAATTATAAAAGTATTTTTGAAAGTATTAATGACAAATTTAACATTTTTTTTTCTTTTTAAAATTTAAAGATAATATGTACTTTGTGCTTTTGCTAAAAGTATTTCAGGCAACAGCACATTTTTTTACTATAAGTTAAAGTACTTTTAAACTCAAATCTAAGCTATTTCAAATTGTTTTTAAAAAGTTATCAAATATCAAAATATTTCCATTTAATAGTCAGAAGTTTCCTTGAAATTTAAAACCACATCATTTTATCAAAAATCTTGCTTTGTTACGTGGCGACCAGTTGGATTCAGTACGGTTTGTCTGAATATGATCATATATATTATGCACAAATCTTTGTGGGGTTTATTCTTCCATGGACTCTTTCATGTTTTGTAATATATTTAAAACTCACTTACCCGTAAAAAAAGGTTTCGTAATGCATTTTTCACATGACCATATTGGGCATGATTATATACTTGATCACGGGCTCAATATTATCCACTACATGTCCAAAACACTTTGATCTGTAATGCATTTTTCAAGATTCCTTGTCCTAACCCCTCAACCCCACTTGTAGTTTGGGACCCATGAGCCTTTGCTAGCTAGGGGGCTTGTATGTAGAGACATTTGAGTTAATCATCGACTCAATTACTCCCCGCGCTAAAAAGATAGCTAAAAGTTTTTAACTTTCATAAAATATGATTCAAAAAAATTAAAAATTAAAAATAAAATTGATTGTATGTCTTAATTACTAAAGGGGTTAGGCAAAAGTGAGTACCATGTGATGCAGATGCATGGAAAGTAGAAGATAGAGCTGTAGGAGGATAATGTTTGGAGTAGAACAAATTATATTTTAGTTATTATAAGAGCCTAATTTTTTATGAATAAGATTTGATTTTTTTTATATATTATTTTAAATAGTAAGGTGTTGATTTAATAAATGTTATAATTATGGGTTATATGTGTAAATTATGCAAAGTAAACAGTTGTCGGAAAATATTCATTTTATCGAGGAATATTCATACGACGACGCAATCATTGGTGGACCTCATAACGGAATAACTGCCGGATATAAAAAGCGACAAAAATAATTTTTTTTATAAAATAATGACAAAACTTTACAGTTAACTGTTGTAATACCCGGTGATAAAGGTACAGTAACACGCAGTACTCTACAGTAGCACACTGTATTACATAATATTTCTGATTATTGGTTCAATAATTGCTACAGTAGTAATTGCATAGTATTTCATTTTATTAATTCAATAATTGTCATAGTAACAACTGCATAATATTCTACGTCATTAAATTAATAATTGTCACGACATAGTAACTCATATTATTTGAAAGGATATTATTATTTAGCACTATTAACAATGTCTAGAAGTTCTGTCGAGGAAAGATGTTAGGTTATATAATTACGCGCCAATAAGGAGAAATTCTTATCGGAAAGCCACATCTTTCCTGGGAACAATCTAGTTGTCAGTATTGTGAGTCTATAATACCAATAGTGAATAATTATTGAAGGATTAAAAAGCGTTGATTAATTATGTGATGCATAACATAACCAATAGTAAGAAGTTGCCGACACTATTTTGTAAGTTTAGCTTATTTTATGGGACCCATAGGGCATCATCTAATAGTCACTTTCACCAAATAGTACTTATCTTTACCAGACGTCAAACCACTCACCTTTTCATATTATAGGCGTCAAACCACCTGCCTTTTCTCATTACAGGCGTCAAAACACTTGTCTTTTCACATTACAGACGCCAAACCACTTGCAATTTCACATTACCAGGCGTCAAGCCACTTGCCTCTTCACATTGCAAGGGCCAAGCTAGAATTCTTTTATAAATAGAAAGCTCATTTCTTCCTTCTTTCTCACTAATTCACTAAGAAAAGAAACTCACAAGAGAAAGTTAGAGAGAGAAGAAGAGAGAAGAAGAGTATTCGAGAAGCAAACACACACCAACAACACAAAGTTCTGCTACTACACTATTGCAGTATCTAGTCTTTATTAAGGTAAGGGATGTTATTTTCTTTCAATACTCGTAAGGGATATCATTTATTGCATACTCGTATGTAATATCATTTGCTTTCATATTCGTACGTGATATTACTTCATACTTATAAGGGTTGTCATTCTATTCCTTATTAATCTGTGGGAATAACCTATCTACGCGGATTACTACATGCTTGGTGAATAACCATTCGTATTCATTCTTTATCAAGTTGTGGAAATGATCTGTCTATGCAGATTACTGTATGACGGGTGAAAATCTATTTGCAGTTTCGTATATTCTTTCAAACTCTATATTATATAAGTGATATTATTTCATTTCATACTTCTAAATCTAAACTTACTATGGTAAGTATTGCTTCTATAATTCCTGAAATGATTAGAAATTCCTTGAGGTTGTGATTCATCTAATATCATTTCACTGAAATATTGGTATGAACTTTCTTATTAAATTTTAATCTTTTCATGTCGAGGTACTATTCATCCAGGATACTATTCATACTGAAATACTATTCATCCGGGGTACTATCCATGCCGGAGTACTATTCACAACGAAATTAGTTTCTTTTTCTATCCAAATTATCTTTGATATATGAATCTTATTCTTGAATTTGAATCCACGTTTTCATCATCATGTTGACAATTTGAACATTCTTGAACTCTGGATAAATTGAATTATAAATATTTAATATTTATCCTTGATCTCACTTGTATTCATTCTTTATATCATTGTCATCATCCTCATACTTGAATTGTGGTGAAAAGTTATCTTTGACCCGTAATGCAAAAATGAACTATTAATTGGTATGATTATGACCAGGAACTGCATATTGGTATAATCATGACCTTTAATGTTACAGATAAAAGCTTGTGATGAAAGTTCTCTTTGGCCCGTAGTGCAAAGATGGACTATTATTTGGCATGATCATGACCAATTGTGATACAAATGAATATCTTTGGCCCGTAGAGCAAAGATAAATTGTTGATTTGAAATAATTATTGATTGGTGTTACAGGGATAAAATATTGATAATGGACTTTTAAATTATAGAAGATAGTAGACATCATGCTTTACTTGACTTTTCTAATGGATTGCTATTTAATTTCGTTGCAATTGTTGATCTAAAATTTATTGTCTATTATATTTTATCAGATTTTTCACTGTTGAGGACTAAGAATAATTTATTCTTCCTTATCTTAGTCATAATATTTTTTACTGGGCTAGTTGAGCTTACCCTTTTCCTTTTTGTTCCATTGTTCTTCTCAGGAAATGAAAGTATAGATGAGACTAGTCGGGGAGTGGAGTAATGGTCCGAGATAGTTATTATAAAAGTCTTCACTATGTTGTGAAATAGTATGACAATAACTGTAATGAAGCCTTAATTTGAGTTTGAATATTGTCGTATTATGTACGGTGCAATATTTGTATTCACACTCACAGTATGTGTGGTCGTATTTTAAATGACAGTTTAATAGTTATAAATAGGAAAGTTTGTATTTGAATTTTGTAGTATGTATTTGGCGACTCAAAATGGGTTGTGTGGACCTATTTTTTGGGGCATCACAAGAGGTATATATAAGAAAGAGACTAATGAATATATTAGAGTTTAGCAAGAAATCCTTAGCTAATATATCTCTGTTAACCTTTGATATTGACCAACGGGTTCACAAAAAAAGCTGGCATGGATATCTCATATCACAGTTGGTATATCCCATGTTTTTAGAAACCAAAGAATATATTAGATATATAATATCCTAGTCAAACTAAAACAGCTGAAATAAAGGAATGAGGAATATACCTTATAGAGTTTGATCTTATTCCAATAACAAGTCAGTGCATATCAAAACAGTTTATAAGGCTCATTTTCAAATATAATATCTAACTTTGATTCAAAACAGAATACACACACACACACACACACACACATATATATATATATATGTGTGTGTGTGTGTGTGTGTATATATATGTGTGTGTGTGTGTGTGTGACGCCCCCAAAATAGGTATACATCACCTATTCTGAGTCGCCAAATACATGGTACAGAAATCAAATACAAACTTCTTTTATACAATACGATAAAACGTAGCTGAGAGTTTTTACACGAATATTATCTAATAGACAGTATTCAAACTCAAAAAGGATCAGTCCTCATTACAATTATTGATACACTATTTTACAAAATATTGATGACTGCTAAAACAACTGTTTGGACCCATCACTCCACACCCCGACTAGTTCCCGTTATATTCTCACCTCTTGAGAAGAAAAATGGAACAAAAAGGAAAATGGTGAGCTCAACTAGCCCAGTAATGAATATTATGACTAAGATAATGTAGAACAAATTATCGTTAGCCTTCAATACATCAGATAATATATAATGGACAATAAGTTTTAGATCAATATTCGCAGCGGAAAATAACAATTCATTAGAAGAGTTAAGTAGAGAATGAAGTCTACTTTCTTCTATGATTTAAAAGTCCATCATCAATATTTTATCCCTGTAACATCAATCAATATACATCTTGAATCAAATATTTATCTTTGCACTATGGGCCAAAGATATTCATTTGTATCACTAGTTGATCATGTTCATCTTAACACCTGTTCATCTTTGCACTACGGACCAAAAATATTCATCAGGTAATCATTCATCTTTGCATTACAGGCCAAAGATATTCAGTTATATCATCATTTAGGACTGAGGATGATGAAAAATATTTTTAAGAAACGAATCCAGTGAGATAAAAGAACAAAGATTAGGGATTCGTACTTTGGTTTATCCAAGTCCAAAAATATTCCATAATAATCAATGGTGGAGCAACATTCAAGAATGAAGATCAAAACATGGATACAATCAAAGATAATAACCATAATAGACATCTTGAACAAAGAAGAATTTTTTTTTATTTTTCTGTGAATAGTGTTGGGTAAAATCTAGTTACGCACAACACGCAAGTATACGTGATCAACAAGTAATATAATAGTAAGTAGAGTATCGTTCCCATAGAGACTTTTAATAAGAAATTAACTCTTACGATTACCAATTTCCTATTAACCCTAATTTTATTAAACTATCCAATTTCAAATTTGTAACTAAAAGTATTAAAAATATTAAAATTACCAAACAATCAACAAACCATAAAAACTGAATTTTTCAAACAAATATTGGAAAATTAAGCTTACGACTTCACTCTAAGCATCACTCTAATTATTACACATTTATTCCAGTTTAATTCACTATCCCAGTTTATTAATCAAGAACACGAAAGTAGAACTAGCCACCTCTCGATGTACTAATACCGTATTAACTCAAATCCATAAATTAGATAAAATTAAGTTAAACACCTTAATCAACTAACTCATATCTACGTGAATTACAATTAAAGAAGGTTTAAGTTCAAGTTCTTTATCTGATTACATGCGATGTCAAGAATATATCTACCCTAACATTCATCAAGATGCTGTTCATTCACAAAATTTAAGAACACATACTATATTAACTAAGTCTAAACTCGTACTTTCTCTCTCGAATCCATACAAGTCCACAAAGAATTGTTGATCAGGCAATTCACAAATTCAAGCTCAAATTAATATAGATAAACTGGATAATAGCTTATTAAACTGAAAATCAAAGTTACATAACCATTGTTCCACTTAAAGATCCGCCATAAGCCTAAAAAGTAATTTAGTTCATGATAAATGAAATAAACACTGAATAAATTAATGATATCATCCTTTCAATTACAAATAAACTAAAAGAAAAGAATAACTCAGAACCACCCTTTTCTTCAGCTCAAATTGCAATCGATACGAAAAATCCTTTAAAATCTTCTCTCCAATGCTTACTATCCAAAATCTATATTCTTGTTCTCTGTTAATCCTCTTGTGTATAGTCCTCTTGATCTTGTTGTTTTTGAAGTAGTTATATGGTTACACCCACAATCTGAGTGCAATCCTCCTCCATCTAGAATCCCCAAGCAATGCAATCACTTAAACTCACGTTTTTAGCAGTGTTTGAAGCTAGCCAGGATTGTACTATTACGGGACCCCCCGCCCTTGCGGGGGTATAAGCTTGCAAATGGCCCGCCCCTGCAGGCTTCTCTCTTGTAAGCTGATATGAAGACCCCCCGCCCCGGTGGGGGTGTAAGGCATAAATATGCCCGCCTCGACGGGCTAGGCTCCTATCAACTGAACATGTTTTGCTCTATTTTCTCCATTTCTTGCCACAATTTCACCCTTGTTTTGATCATGTGCCACACCACCAAACCTACTCACAAAATACAAATAAACATGTACAAACAAACATGAAAACAAGAAAGTAACACCGATTAAACTTGAATTAGGAACCGATTCGCAGGTATAAAACCCACTTATCAAAATCCCCGAAACTTAAAACGTGCTAGTCCTCGAGCACAAAACGAACTTACATGCTATGCAATACAATGCAATGACATGTGATGTATCTAATCTATATGTCTACGAATCCAACAGTATCATAGAATCAAAATTATTCCTTCGGCCTTAGAGAAATCAAGCAAACACTACAACACTTCATATCAAAACCAATCAATAACTCCTTGTCAATCCTCGAATCTTAAACCGTTATTACTGATATAGTGTGTGTGTGTGCTCAACATTCATGCTAACTGATACAATAGCAAATATAATACATAACAACTCTCTTAGAAGGCATTATACAGTGTAAACTCAAGAAATTAAAAAAATAATCTAGATCCAACTAAATTCAAACAATTACCAATATCGAGGGTTAACATGGAATACTTATGCTTTATTTTTCATCTACGAGGGCTTTTTGCTCTTATTTCCTGTTTTATTTGTGACAACCCCAAAATAGGTCCATTCCACCCAACCCATTCTGAGTCGTCAAATACATGGTACAGAAAACAACTACAACTTTATTACAACAATTGTCGTGCAAAATACAACAACACATATGCTGTGAGTTTGGATACAAATATATACCAAATGTGACTCATGTTCCAACCGTGGACATCACCTCACAATAACACCTTACATAAAGGTATAGTCAAAAACTGTTTTAGAAATTAGAATCTTTGGGAAGTGCTCAAGGAAACCTTCGTACATGGGAGGCCACGCGTCTAGGTTATGATAGATATCATATGGCCACAGAATTATCCTTGGTTGACCCAATAGACCCCAATGAAAAACGAGAAGATTACTATCATATTCTTCCCAATGGTGAGTCTTATCTTGACTTATCATTATCTCCACTGTCTCTAATTGAGAATTATACTTCAAACAAACACCAAGATTATATAGGTAGTGCCCATAGATATACTCAGCAAGTGGATGAGCACAACCCTGTCCTATGATGACACGAGGTTGTATGTCATTAGACATCTTGTATGATAGTGACAAAACACCCTTTCAACGTTGGGTTCGCCTCACCCTATTTTCTTCACCAAATATAACTACTAAATGATGACCACCGTTCTATTCCCTTGTTACCCCCGCTCGACTCAGCTACACTCTTATTACCTGAAAGGAATTGTGAAGCAAAAGGGTGAGCACAACTAGCTCAGTAAAGAATATCATGACTAAAGATAATTAAATTATCAATAGCCTTCATCAATAATAAATCAGAGATTTAGAACATATGGTAAATGATAAAAATTTCAACCATAGTTGCAGCGGAACATGCAATCCATTAGAAGAGTCAAATAGACCATAAAGTCCATTATCTCTTCCATGTTAAAAATCCACCAACAATGTTTTATCCATGTAACATCACTCAATAGTTCCTTTCCACAATCATATGAATAACTCATAATCATAATTGTGACTCTAAATTTTTCTTCGCACCCAGGACGAATAATATTTTCATCACATGTCTTTACCTGAAACATCAAAGATCATGGTTATACCAAATCACATTTCCTGTTCATAATCATACTAATAAATCCATCTTTGCACTACGACCAAAGATATTCATTTGTATCACCAGTTGGTCATGTTTATCTCAACATCTGTTCATCTTTGCACTACTGGCCAAAGATATTCAACAACATGTCATCTTTGCACTACGGGCCAAAGATATTCATCAACAATTCATCTTTGCACTACAGGCCAAAGATATTCCTCAACAGTTCATATTTGCACTACGGCCAAATATATTCATCAACAGTTCATATTTGCACTACAGGCCAAATATATTAATATCTCAAAGAAATATATAATCATTTCAGAATTTATATAAACAATAATTATAACCATGTTAATCAATTCACATTTGCACTTAAGCTAAAGATATTCACTTATAAATTCAATGGTCATGATCATACCAGTCAATAATTCAACTTTGCACTACAGGCCAAAGAGAACCCTAGTCATGATCATACCAATAATCTACCCATCTTTACACTCCAGTGAAAGAGAATTTCAACATCAGGGTTATAAAAATGTTATATATGATAATAAAAACAATATGATCAACATGATCATAGATTTAATCTCAAGAGTAATATTCATAAATCAACTATAATTTGGTTAGAAAAAGAAACTAATTTTGTCGTGAATAGTAACTCGTGAATAGTAACTCATAAATAGTAACTCGTGAATAGTAACCCTGACATGAAAAAGGTAGAAATTTCACAATAATATACATACCAATATTTTGGTATAATGATATTGAAAGAATAATATTCTTAAGCTTATAAACAATTTATTTAAATTGTTTACACTTTACTAATTAATGCATTTAATCATCATAAAATGTCAACTCTTACAATTTTTATCATCAATAACCAAAACTCTCATAAAAAATCTGCATATACCTCATATAGGATTCTCAAGCCATAAAATCCTATTTTCCAATTTTCTTTCTTCACAAAACATATTTAATTCATTTACTCATAACTAGACCATTTTCATGAAAAATACCAAATCAGTTCCAAAAATATTTCTTTTCTGGGATTTAGCATAATATAGTCCCATAGTGAACATATATTTTTCTCAGAATTTTTAAAAGTCATTTACTATTTTTCATATGGCCAAAATAGCCGAATATTTAGACATTTATCAAAAATTGTACTTTTGTCTAAAAATTCTGAAATTTACAGAGTATACTTCTATCATATACATGTACTCCCAATAAAAATTTTATCAATTTTTGGAGTTAACCACAAGGAATTATAAGCTGTTACTTTTAAAATAGTCTTTTCCCGTAAAATTCATAACTCTTAATCTATACATCCAAAAATCACCATTTTTTTGGACACAATCAATAAAACTCATCAAAATATCATTTTAAATTTTTCCATAATTTTTGAAGATCAGAAAAATTACGAAACAGAAAATCATAACAACCCTTAAAAACCATTACTATCCCTTACAATCCCTTACAATCCCTTACAATCCCTTACTATCCCTTACAATCCCTTACAATCCCTTACCTCAAAAGAGCAGTACTTCTGGCTGGATATCGGATATGATGCTGAAGGAAACTTTCACTGAATAGCAACTCTCAAAGTATCTAAATACTCACAAAATATGCTTCATAATATAGAGAGAGAAAGAGAGAAAACTTATGTTTCTGGTGTGATTTTCAATTCTAACTTAGCCCTCTATTTATAGGAAAATTTTGGTAGGTTTGACCTGCAACCTGATGGCTTTACCTGCTACTATTCCCACCCACCACATTTGAAATATAATTCAGCACATTTCTTCACCAACCACAAGTGGGGTCCACCAATTCTAGAATTTTTCACCAAAATGATAAACTCCGAAAATTCAACAATTTCTGAACCAGTCATCTCGTAAAATTCATAATAAATCATACGTTCATTTTTAACGGTTCAAAATTTGTGGACATATACTCAACTTATATATGTATAACATATCCAAATATTACCACGATCCAACGGTCGGATTAAAAATTATAACCCTCGCAAAATATCTCAAAAATCCTAATTTTTAATACCTCCATTCCGACAAAAATACTGATAAAAACCTCAACATTAACTCCTTCATTTTTAACCACAAAAATATATCCCTCGTTTATATCCACATAAAATAAATATTTTCTTATCATATGAATCAATAATTAATTATTCACAAATAATATTACAGAATCACATTTATGACAACCAGGCCGTTCCCAGGAAAGAGGGGGCTTTCCAATAAGAATTTCTCCTTACTGGCGCGCAATTAGATGACCAAACCTCTCCTTAGACAGAACTTTCTAGACATTGCCAATAATGTTATCTAATAATATTATTCAAATAATATGAATTATTGATCTGATAATAGGAAATACTGTGCAGCAACAATTATTGAACAACAATAATACAAAATTTCAACGTAGCAATTATTGAATCAATAAAATAAAATATTGAACAGTAATTACTGTAACAATTATTGAGTAGTGCCTTCTTACGTAAGAATCAATAATTTCAAAAATACTATGCAATACCGTGTACTACTGTGCAATAACGCGTATTACTGTATTTTAACCACCGGGTATTCCAACAGTGTTAACGGTAACAACTACGCCGTTATTTGTAAAAACTCAAATTTTTCGTTTTCTTCACCCGACAGTTATTTTGTCATGGGACCCACAAATGGCTGTGCCGTCGTACGAATATTCCCCGACAGAAAGAATATTCCACGACCAAACGAATATTCCCCGACAACAATGATTATTTTATAACCACTTGCTTATTTTGAAAAAAAATCATATTTCACTCATAACTTTAAACTTTTATCAATTTAACCATTTACTGAATTGTAATTATAAAAAAAATTGAATACTTTTATTTCATAAAATTCGGGGTCTTACAATCTTCCCTCCTTATGAAATTTCGTCCTCGAAATTTACGTACCTGGTATTTCAAAGAATTGAGAATACATTCCTTTCATTTCAGATTCCATCTTCCCTGTCATCATAATTTCTCCATTGCTCATCTCCTGTATTTCATATATCATTCTAGAATACAGCTTCAAAACAAGGGTTAATTTAACAAATTAACATATCACATAATATCCCGATATTATGACTGACCAACAAATAAGCTTAGGTAGGACACACTAGCGAAGGATTTACTCATCTCTCCCCTCCTAGTTATATTCCCCGATCTCCGCCAGAGATCATATCCCTAAGCTCTGATACCACCTGTGACAACCCCAAAATAGGTCCATTCCACCCAACCCATTCTGAGTCGTCAAATACATGGTACAGAAAACAACTACAACTTTATTACAACAATTGTCGTGCAAAATACAACAACACATATGCTGTGAGTTTGGATACAAATATATACCAAATGTGACTCATGTTCCAATCGTGGACATCACCTCACAATAACACCTTACATAAAGGTATAGTCAAAAACTGTTTTAGAAATTAGAATCTTTGGGAAGTGCTCAAGGAAACCTTCGTACATGGGAGGCCACTCGTCTAGGTTATGATAGATATCATATGGCCACAGAATTATCCTTGGTTGACCCAATAGACCCCAAAGAAAAACGAGAAGATTACTATCATATTCTTCCCAATGGTGAGTCTTCTCTTGACTTATCATTATCTCCACTGTCTCTAATTGAGAATTATACTTCAAACAAACACCAAGATTATATAGGTAGTGCCCATAGATATACTCAGCAAGTGGATGAGCACAACCCTGTCCTATGATGACACGAGGTTGTATGTCATTAGACATCTTGTATGATAGTGACAAAACACCCTTCCAACGTTGGGTTCGCCTCACCCTATTTTCTTCACCAAATATAACTACTAAATGATGACCACCGTTCTATTCCCTTGTTACCCCCGCTCGACTCAGCTACACTCTTATTACCTGAAAGGAATTGTGAAGCAAAAGGGTGAGCACAACTAGCTCAGTAAAGAATATCATGACTAAAGATAATTAAATTATCAATAGCCTTCATCAATAATAAATCAGAGATTTAGAACATATGGTAAATGATAAAAATTTCAACCATAGTTGCAGCGGAACATGCAATCCATTAGAAGAGTCAAATAGACCATAAAGTCCATTATCTCTTCCATGTTAAAAATCCACCAACAATGTTTTATCCATGTAACATCACTCAATAGTTCCTTTCCACAATCATATGAATAACTCATAATCATAATTGTGACTCTAAATTTTTCTTCGCACCCAGGACGAATAATATTTTCATCACCTGTCTTTACCTGAAACATCAAAGATCATGGTTATACCAAATCACATTTCCTGTTCATAATCATACTAATAAATCCATCTTTACACTACGGCCAAAGATATTCATTTGTATCACCAGTTGGTCATGTTTATCTCAACATCTGTTCATCTTTGCACTACTGGCCAAAGATATTCAACAACATGTCATCTTTGCACTACGGGCCAAAGATATTCATCAACAATTCATCTTTGCACTACAGGCCAAAGATATTCCTCAACAGTTCATATTTGCACTACGGCCAAATATATTCATCAACAGTTTATATTTGCACTACAGGCCAAATATATTAATAACTCAAATAAATATATAATCATTTCAGAATTTATATAAATAATAATTATAACCATGTTAATCAATTCACCTTTGCACTTAAGCTAAAGATATTCACTTATAAATTCAATGGTCATGATCATACCAGTCAACAATTCAACTTTGCACTACAGGCCAAAGAGAACCCTAGTCATGATCATACCAATAATCTACCCATCTTTACACTCCAGTGAAAGAGAATTTCAACATCAGGGTTATAAAAATGTTATATATGATAATAAAAACAATATGATCAACATGATCATAGATTTAATCTCAAGAGTAATATTCATAAATCAACTATAATTTGGTTAGAAAAAGAAACCAATTTTATCGTGAATAGTAACTCGTGAATAGTAACTCATAAATAGTAACTCGTGAATAGTAACCCTGACATAAAAAAGGTAGAAATTTCACAATAATATGCATACCAATATTTCGGTATAATGATATTGAAAGAATAATATTCTTAAGCTTATAAACAATTTATTTAAATTGTTTACACTTTACTAATTAATGCATTTAATCATCATAAAATGTCAACTCTTACAATTTTTATCATCAATAACCAAAACCCTCATCAAAAATCTGCATATACCTCATATAGGATTCTCAAGCCATAAAATCCTATTTTCCAATTTTCTTTCTTCACAAAACATATTTAATTCATTTACTCATAACTAGACCATTTTCATGAAAAATACCAAATCAGTTCCAAAAATATTTCTTTTCTGGGATTTAGCATAATATAGTCCCATAGTGAACATATATTTTTCTCAGAATTTTTAAAAGTCATTTACTATTTTTCATATGGCCAAAATAGCCGAATATTTAGACATTTATCAAAAATTGTACTTTTGTCTAAAAATTCTGAAATTTACAGAGTATACTTCGATCATATACATGTACTCCCAATAAAAATTTCATCAATTTTTGAAGTTAACCACAAGGAATTATAAGCTGTTACTTTTAAAATAGTCTTTTCCCGTAAAATTCATAACTCTTAATCTATACATCCAAAAATCACCATTTTTTGGACACAATCAATAAAACTCATCAAAATATCATTTCAAATTTTTCCATAATTTTTGAAGATCAGAAAAATTACGAAACTGAAAATCATAACAACCCTTAAAATCCATTACTATCCCTTACAATCCCTTACAATCCCTTACAATCCCTTACCTCAAAAGAGCAGTACTTCTGGCTAGATATCGGATATGATGCTGAAGGAAACTTGCACTGAATAGTAACTCTCAAAGTATCTAAATACTCACAAAATATGCTTCATAATATAGAGAGAGAAAGAGAGAAAACTTATGTTTCTGGTGTGATTTTCAATTCTAACTTAGCCCTCTATTTATAGGAAAATTTTGGTAGGTTTGACCTGCAACCTGATGGCTTTACCTGCTACTATTCCCACCCACCACATTTGAAATATAATTCAGCACATTTCTTCACCAACCACAAGTGGGGTCCACCAATTCTAGAATTTTTCACCAAAATGATAAACTCCGAAAATTCAACAATTTCTGAACCAGTCATCTCGTAAAATTCATAATAAATCATACGTTCATTTTTAACGGTTCAAAATTTGTGGACATATACTCAACTTATATATGTATAACATATCCAAATATTACCACGATCCAACGGTCGGATTAAAAATTATAACCCTCGCAAAATATCTCAAAAATCCTAATTTTTAATACCTCCATTCCGACAAAAATACTGATAAAAACCTCAACATTAACTCCTTTATTTTTAACCACAAAAATATATCCCTCGTTTATATCCACATAAAATAAATATTTTCTTATCATATGAATCAATAATTAATTATTCACAAATAATATTACAGAATCACATTTATGATAACCAGGCCGTTCCCAGGAAAGAGGGGGCTTTCCAATAAGGATTTCTCCTTACTGGCGCGCAATTAGATGACCAAACCTCTCCTTAGACAGAACTTTCTAGACATTGCCAATAATGTTATCTAATAATATTATTCAAATAATATGAATTATTGATCTGATAATAGGAAATACTGTGCAGCAACAATTATTGAACAACAATAATACAAAATTTCAACGTAGCAATTATTGAATCAATAAAATAAAATATTGAACAGTAATTACTGTAACAATTATTGAGTAGTGCCTTCTTACGTAAGAATCAATAATTTCAAAAATACTATGCAATACCGTGTACTACTGTGCAATAACGCGTATTACTGTATTTTAACCACCGGGTATTCCAACAGTGTTAACGGTAACAACTACGCCGTTATTTGTAAAAACTCAAATTTGTTGTTTTCTTCACCCGACAGTTATTTTGTTATGGGACCCACAAATGGCTGCGCCGTCGTACAAATATTCCCCGACAGAAAGAATATTCCACGACCAAACGAATATTCCCCGACAACAATGATTATTTTATAACCACTTGCTTATTTTGAAAAAAAATCATATTTCACTCATAACTTTAAACTTTTATCAATTTAACCATTTACTGAATTGTAATTATAAAAAAAATTGAATACTTTTATTTCATAAAATTCGGGGTCTTACATTATTCATCATTTTTTTATACACATAACTATGAAATGTCTTATTCCCTTAGGCTTTTCAATGCTACCTTAACGAGCTTTCGACCAACGACTCCCAGACCATTAAGACCTTAGGGCGCTAGGTGTAAAGACAATCCCCTCGGGCTTACTTACTCAAGTAACAAAGGCCACAAAACTATACATGTACGCCACGGTGTTTATTCGTATTTTTTTAAATAACTTATATACCCCAAATATTCTCCCAAACTTAGGTTCTTGTCTAATTTTAGTCATCACTACTTGTTCCTATCATTCTTTTCTTCAAACTAGCATTATCCTTTAGAACATTCTTATGTATCAATTTGAACTAATCAGTCCACATAAGTGTTATTGACGTGCAAACCTTTTTATACCAGTTTCAAACATGCTAAAGATTCAATTCATAACTCAAAATTACATCATATATAGTTCTAATATTGGGTACTGTATTTATCTACTTAATCCCAGTCTCATCATCGGCCAAAATAAAATGAACTACAACAACGGTTGGACATATGCAAAATAACACAATACAAACTAAATTATATATATATATATATATATATATATATATATATATATATATATATATATATATATATATGGCAAACATAACATAACATGATGCAAGAAATAAAAAACAACTATTTATGATCCTAAGCTACTATGCAACTATATGATTACATGAATGCAGCTTTTAACAATCCTAAACTAAACACTGAACTATTATGCAATCCTAGCTAATGAAATTAAACATGCAACATGAAATGCAAACATGAAACTAAATCCCCCCAAACTTAAAAATTACAATGCCCTCATTGTGTAGATATAGCAATATATATGTGAGGACTTCTATGTAATCGCCTAAGTTTGGGGTGGTGGTGGTGGTTGTTGTTCTTCATCAGAGTCACTTGGTGGAAACCTTGGCATTGGGGCTGGCTGCTGGTGCGGGAATTGTGCAGTGGGATTGAAGCTCTGTAGTGTCGTATTCAAAGAAGCGAAGGATAGATTCATGGCTTCAAACATGTGGTCCTGCCTTGCCGCGAGTCGCCGCATCTCCCTTCGTGCTTCCTTGTTGTGCGCATCCACTTGGCGTTGAAAGTTCTGGAATTGAGGACTAGATATGGCGTCGGGTTGTGGTGCCGCCTATGTTCCTTGCTCTCCCATCGGCACATCCTCCTGAAACTCGTCATCATCTGAGGTGTCTTCAACATCAGACTCGTCCACCGAAGCTGAGGGAAATATAAAGCCTACTCCTCTTGGATGTAACTCACCCCCGGCCCACACCGCATACCGCACAATCATTCTAGAATCTAGTAGCTGAAGCGGCATCTGAGTGGGTTCATCATCGAACCATTTAAGACCCACTTGGCGACACAACCCACAAATGACTGATGGGTGTGGCAAGCCGCCCGAGAAATTTCCTCGTAAGCATTATCGAATTGAAAAATTGATTATAGCTCCGACGTCGATGATGAAATCTTGCACAATTGCATAAAAGAGTAATGCCTTTTCTTTGGTCACATTAGATGTGTGCATGGATGGAAATAATTTTACACATAAGAAGGCGTACCATATCTTCCCATACCTGCTGAGATCCTTACTGTGAAAAACAGTGCCTCCTTTTCGACCTTTGATCCATGTGGTTCCCGACTTAGTCATGTCCTTCAGAATAGCCTCAAAATTTGGATCGTTGTCACGTAAGTGAACGTACTGGCAATGTCTCTGTACTCTTAACTGGTAGTATGTGTTGATAGCGTCGGCACTAAACGAAACTAATCTGCCCCGCATAAAGGCGTTGAAAGGGGACTTGTCCTCGGTGTTAGCATAAAATTCTTTGACCACACTTACAACGGCGGCCTCGGGTTCCTCCATGAACTTGTTCCACCCTTTCTGATATATCTGTTGCATCATTTAACCGTCTACATGGTCCGGTGCCAACCCCCACTCCGGTGTAAGTGCTTTTGTCACCATGTAGTCGTAACGGTCGACGACGGCGACACTTTTGAATTTGCGTCGGTCGAAGGTTCGTGATGGTGGCGTGGTGCCGGAACTCTCTCCCCGTTGCCTCTTTGATGTGGGTTTAGATGCCATTGAATACAAGAAGCCGTATTAACAATATTCCACCCTCCAAAACTTCACTCACATAATCTGTCGAACACTTGGTGTGCACAGTTGTTTATCCCCCAAACTTAATGAATTTGTGGTAACTATAGTGATAGAAGGTGAAGAATTGACAAAAAAAAACTTACTCACTCTTAGTGTTGTTAGAGTTTATGTCCTAGAGGCCAATTATTTGATATAATTGCTTAACATTTGATATTATTGTTGATTGAATAAATAAATAATTTTATTATGGTTTTATTTACTGCGTAATATAATTGTTAACACAATAAAATTCCTTAGAATAGTGATACAAATTATATAGTTTCAAGTATGTGACTTGAACATGATATTATATAATTATAATTAGTATCATTGTTCTTAAATGTCCCTAGTCGAGTATCATTGTTGATGGGACAACAATGATGCATTGAGACTAGTATGTGGATTGACTGATGACCAAATCTCATTGGTCATAAATATATGAGATATTAAGTCAATGCATAAGTACATGTTAGAGAACGATGTACTGGACAGACCCACCATGAGAATTCTATATGGAGCATTATGCGAAGTGTCATTAGCAATTCTCATAGTGACAATGATGTAATGGTCCTCCGACCTGAAACCGCTATATTATTACACGAGAATTTATGTATTTTGATATCATCAAATGTCACCTTTAATAGGGTGGACTATAAAGGTGATTATTGGGTTCATTGTGAATCGTGTGAGAAATATGAGTGATCTAGATGGAATTTAACCATCCTATATTTTATAGGTGATATCCATAGGCCTCTTGATTGAGTAGGACTATGAAATGCATGGCCATGCTCAAATAGTGATTTGTTTCATATAGTCTACTCATTGATCAAGAAAACTCAAATTAAATTATGAAGAGTATGACACATTCCATGACTCGAGTTTAATCTAGGATATTAAGGTTAAAAGGATTAAATTACATTGAAACATTGGTCACAAAAAGGTTGCATCGAATCATCGATCTTATTATTACTTGGGTAGCAGTGATGCAT
Organism: Panax notoginseng; assembly: GCA_016801055.1. Lineage (NCBI taxonomy): Eukaryota > Viridiplantae > Streptophyta > Magnoliopsida > Apiales > Araliaceae > Panax > Panax notoginseng. The sequence continues at coordinate 185,909,791 of CM029017.1, forward strand.
TACTAGATGCCGCTCACCGTTTATAACTTTATAATATGATTTTAAAGTTATTGTCAACGTAATAATAACCTATAAGGTCACACACAAAGAACGTAATTAAAAGGAAATTAATTTAAATTGTAAAGATTTAAAAATGTCAATATGATTGATATAATTTTAAATCACGAATTTAAATTAATAGGATAATTTATATATATGTATATTAATTAAGTAAGACTTAATTAATATATATATATAAATTCGGATTTTAATAACATTAGGTTTTGATTAATTCCTCCTAACTGCTATATATATGATGTATATCAATCACTTTAGGTTTTACGTCAAAACAAAAAAACCCTAGCCGCTCTTAGAGAGAGACTAGAGAAAAACAGTTTAAAAATCCTCATCCTTGGTGGCTAGTACCGCGTTTCCTTCTTCTGCAGATCGTAGGACGATTCGTGTGGAGCGTTCGTGTGGATACCGTAGAGACGCAGTTCGTTTGAATTACGTTGGAGATTCGACCGCATCGATTCTAGCTTTTACAATCGGTATAATTTCTTACCACTGAATTAATTGTTTTTCGCATGGATCCTGTTTTAGGGTTTCGAAATTGCTTTAAATTTTAATTTTCGCTGTGCGTTTCTGTATCGAAACCCCATCAAGTGTATCTCTAAATTTTCGCTCAATCCTAATCTTGAACTTTTGAGTATTGAAAATTTAGTGTGGTGAGGGAGAGGTTTTATAGAGATGGGGATATATGAGTTGAAGTAATGGAGTGAAATAGTGGGGAAGTGGGTAATTGTGCTAATGAAGTGGATGATGGAGAAGATGGTGTATTAGTTTCCAAAACGTGGGAGTGGAGAGTGGGAGTTTTAGTTGGGAAAGGAGAAGTAGTGGGCAAACAATGTAATTGCCGAAACTAACCGGTTTGAACCCATGCCCCGGTTGGGGGTAATGTGCCTATGAAGCCCGCCCTGGCGAGCATGCTTCCTGTAAGTAGACTGGAGAGACCCCCGCCCCGGCGGGGGGTTTGTGCTTTAAGGTGCCCGCCCCGGCGGGGGTGGGTTCTGTTAACTGAGTCTGTTTTGCTTATTTTTTCCCTTCAACTCCAAACCATGATCATTTTAAGATCTTGCTATACCATGAAACATAAATGTGAGTAGATTTTTAGTAATTTTAACATGATGAAGAGATTATCAAGAACATGCAACCTAACTAATTAGTAAATGAACTTATTCTATATTACTAATTATTCTAAACTATAATTTAACGGTTAAGAATAAAAATATGAAGAATAAAAGTACGATTGGGTTGCCTCCCAATTAGCGCTTGATTTTAAGTCGTTCAGCCTGACTACTCCCTGTTTATGGTACGTCGGATAATGTGATTACGATGAAATCCATATTGGATTCGCCACCTCAATAGTGCTTCAGCCTTTGACTGTTGACCATGAACGTTTCCAATGGATTCCTACTGTAGAGTTCAATGGCGCCATGTGAGAAAACTCTTTTAATAGTAAATGGCGCCGACCATCTTGATTTTAGCTTCCCTAGGAACAACCTCAACCTTGAGTTGAAAAGTAGTACTGATTGCCCTGGCTTGAACGTTCTTTGCATGATTTTTTGGTCGTGCCATTTCTTAACTTTTTCTTTGTATAACTTCGAGTTCTCGTAAACTTGAAGTCGGAATTCGTCGAGCTCGTTTAACTGAAGTAGTCTCTTTTCACCCACAGCTGCTTGATCGAAGTTAAGTTTCTGAATAGCCCAGTAGGCTTTGTGTTGTAACTCGACAGGTAGGTGACAAGCTTTCCCGTATAGTAATTGATATGGTGACATCCCAATTGGCATCTTGTACGCAGTCCGATAGGCCCATAGTTCATCATCCAACCTGAGAGACCAATCCTTTCTATTCGGGTTTACCACCTTTTCCAAAATTCTCTTTACTTCCCTATTTGAAACCTCAGCTTGCCCACTTGTTTGGGGATGATATGTTGTAGCTACCTTATGGTTGACCCCATATTTTGCCAAAAGAACTGCGAATGATTTATTGCAGAAGTGAATGCCTTCATCACTTATAATAGCTCTTGGCGTGCCAAATCTTGTAAAGATATTCTTTTGCAAGAATTTGAGAACCACTTTGGCATCGTTAGTTGGGAGTGCTACGACTTCAACCCATTTTGATACATAGTCAACCACAAGCAATATGTACTGATTGTTAAATGAGGAAGGGAATGGCCCCATAAAATTAATGCCCAAACGTCAAAAATTTCAACTTCTAAGATTGTTTGTAGTGACATCTCATTCCTTTTCGATATGTTGCCTACCCGTTGACATCTATCACAACTTTTAACAAAATGGTGGGCGTCCGTAAATAATGTCAGCAAATAAAACCCGGCTTGAAGTACTTTTGCCGCTGTCCTCTCACTACCATAATGTCCCCCATATGCAGATGAGTGACATTCATGCAATATGTTCTTCACTTCACTATAGGGCACACACCTTCTAATCATCTTATCTGCGCACTGTTTGAATAGGTATGGCTCATCCCACATGTACCACTTGACGTCATGTAGGAATTTCTTTTTCTGCTGGCGTGTAAGATCTGGTGGAAGGATGTTGCTCACTAGATAATTTGCGAAGTCCGCATACCATAGAATTTCCGTAGTGATTCCAAACAACTGCTCATCCAGAAATGATTCATTAATTACACATCTGTCCTCTTCCGTTTTACCCTGATTTTCCAGCCTAGATAAATGGTCTGCAACTTGATTCTCCGTACCCTTTCTATCTTTTATTTCCAAATCAAATTCTTGGAGAAGGAGAATCCATCTGATAAGGCGTAGCTTAGCATCTTTTTTTGAAATTAATTACCGAATAGCCAAGTGATCTTTATAAACTACCACCTTTGTTCCGATTAAATATGCTCTGAATTTATCAAAGGCATATACTACTGCAAGCAATTCCTTTTCCGTAGTTGTGTAGTTCATTTGGGTCTTTGTAAGTGTTTTACTTGCATAGTATATGGCATGAAATACCTTCTCTCGGCGTTGACCCAAGACAGGCCCAACCGCATAGTCGCTTGCATCGCACATCAACTCGAAGGGCATATTCCAATCTGGTACGATAATTACAGGAGCTGTAGTCAATTTCTTCTTCAATAGCTCAAATGCCAATTTACACTCCTCACCAAACTTAAAAACCGAATCCTTCTCTAAAAGACTGCATAAAGTTTTTGCAATTTTGGAGAAGTCTTTTATAAATCTCCTATAGAACCCAACATGTCCCAAAAAGCTTCGAATTCCCTTAACTGAACTTGGTGGAGGAAGCTTTTCAATCGTTTCCAGCTTCGCTTTATCGACCTTTAATCCTTGAGCCGATACCTTGTGCCCCAAAATTATTCCTTCTTCAACCATAAAATGGCACTTTACCTAGTTAAGGACCAAATTCGTGTCTATGCATCTCTGTAAAACCATCACCAAATTCACTAGACAAGCATCAAAATCATCCCCATAGACAGAAAAGTCGTCCATAAAGACTTCCACATTTTTTTCCACCATATCCGAGAAGATGGCCATCATACACCTTTGAAAGGTAGCGGGTGCATTACACAAGCCAAATGACATTCTTCTGAATGCGAATGTGTTGTATGGGCACGTGAAAGTAGTCTTCTCTTGATCTTCAGGAGCAATAACTATCTGATTATATCCCGAATACCTGTCCAATAAGCAGTAGTATTCGTGTCCCGCTAATTTGTCCAACATCTGATCGATAAAAGGTTGAGGGAAATGATTTTTGTGGCTTGCCTTATTCAACTTCCTGTAATCCATGAAAACCCTCCAACCAGTCACCGTCCTTGTCGAAATTAGCTCATTGTCATCATTTTGTACCATGGTCATTCCTCCCTTTTTCGGCACACATTGAACCAGAATTACCCACTTACTATTGGAAATTGGGTAGATGATACTTGCGTCCAACCATTTTAGGATTTCTTTCTTCACAACTTCCTTCATAATTGGGTTGAGCCGTCTTTGTTGCTCCATCATTGGCTTTGCATCCTCTTCCATTAGAATTTTGTGCATGCAAAAGGATGGGCTGATTCCCTTGATATTCGCAATTTTCCATCCTATGGCCGATTTGTGATCTCTAAGCACCCTCAACAACTTTTCTTCCTGCAATTCGTTAAGTGCAGCAGAAATAATAACATGTAAAGAATTAAAATTGCCTAAATACGCATACCTGAGGTGTTTAGGGAGTGGCTTAAGTTCAAGAGTAGGTGGCTCCTCCAATGATGGTTTCATCCTTGTTGTGGCTCTTTCCTCCATGTGTAATGGTTCAAATGGCGTTTTAAATCTACTAACTCGTGGCAGGGAGTCTAGCATCTGCAAATAATCCACAAATTTCGGATCATCTAAATCTTCATCTCCCAATAATGTCGTTTCCAATGGATCGTTAACTAAACTTTTACCCATGTCTTCGCTGATTATCTGATCAAAGATATCCATCCTGAAACACTCTTCTTCATCCGTAGGGAATTTCATGGCCTTGAAAACATTGAACTTTACTTCTTGATCTTGGACCCTCATAGTTAGTTCACCTTTTTGTACGTCGATGAGTGTCCTACCCGTAGCCAAGAAAGGTCTCCCTAGAATAATTGGGATGTTTTTATCTTCCTTAAAATCCAGAATTATGAAATCGGCGGGGAATATAAATTTGTCAACCTTGACCAAAATGTCCTCCACAATGCCTCTCGGGTACGTGACTGACCCATCCGCCAACTGCAATGAGATGATCGTAGGCTTTGGAGCTGGTAGACCTAATTCTGTATAATTTGATAACGGCATAAGGTTCACGCTTACTCCCAAATCACATAAACACTTGTTGAACACCGTGTTCCCAATTGTGCACGGAATGGTGAAACTCCCCGAGTCTTTCAACTTTGGTGGCAACTTTCGCTGTATAACTGCACTACACTCCTCCGTTAATGCCACTGTTTCGAACTCTTCCAACTTCAATTTCCTAGACAAAATCCCTTTCATGAATTTTTCATATCTGGGCATCTGCTCTAGGGCTTCTGCGAAAGGGATGTTAATATGAAGTTTCTTAAAAACTTCCAAATTTTTTGCAAATTACTTATCTAATTTCTGCTTTTGGACTCTCTGCTAAAACGACGGTGGAGGATAAATAACCAGTTTGTCATCTAACTTTGTTTGTTTAACTTGCTTATCCTCACCCTATTTTTCGTCAACCACTTTATTCTCATCAACTTTGTCATTCGTTCTAACTGACTTTTCTGCACTTTTTCCATCTAGATGTTTTCCACTTCTCAAAGTGATTGCCTGACACTGTTCGTGATTTCCCTTCAAATTTTTTTCAGTGTCACTTGGTAGTGTCCCTTGCGGTCTATTGTTCAATGCTAATGCAATTTGTCCCATCCGATTTTCCAAATTCTTGATGGCTAACTCTTGCGATTTCATGACCATTGCTTGGTTTTTCATAGCTACCTCGTTGCTTGTTATATACTTAGACAACAACTCCTCTAAATATGATTTTCTTTCTTGATGTTGAGCTGGTTGTTGTTGTTGATTCTGAAATCCTGGGGGATAAGATGGGCGTGGAGCTTGCTGATGCTGATTATTACTCCACGAAAAGTTAGGATGATTCCTATTCCCCAGATTATATGTATTCTGGTACGTATTCTATGGAATTCTGTTGTAGCTACCCATAAATTGCACTGACGTTGGGTTGATTGCATATTGATCTGTAAGATGTTCACCCACGCACAATTCACAAATAACTGTAACTTGTTGTGTCTGTACCCCTGACTAAGCATCGAACTTCTTAGCGAGCACTGAAATCTGCGCTGTTATTGCTGTCACTCCATCTAATTCTAACACTCCAGCTACCGTAGGTTGTGTCATTCTTGTCGTGGGCAACTGATAATTGTTAGCTGCCATTGTCTCTATCAACTGATACGCATCATCATAATTCTTTGCCATAAAAGCTCCACCCGAAGCTGCATCAATACTGGTCCTGAGATTCCCATGTAATCCATTGTAGAATGTGTTCATTTACTACCACTTTGACAATCCGTGATGTGGGCATTTTCTGAGCAACTCCTTGTATCTCTCCCATGCCTCGTACAATGATTCCCCATGTTGTTGATCAAACATGGTAATCTCGTTTCTCATCTTTGCAGTTTTCGCTGGCAGGAAAAATTTAGCTAGAAACTTTTGAGCCAGGTCATCCCATGTAGTTATTGAACCCGATGGTAGAGAGTGTAACCAACTCTTCGCCTTGTCCTGCAGAGTGAATGGGAACAAGCAAAGTCTGACTGCTTCATCCGACACCCCATTGTATTTGAAAGTGTCACATATCTCCAAAAAGCTGATCAAATGTTCATTTGGATCATCATTCGCTAATCCCCCAAATTGAACTGAGTTTTGGATCATCTGAATAGTCCCAGGCTTAATCTCGAACGTGTTTGCAGCTATAGCAGGCCTGGTGACACTCGACTGTAAATCAGTCACCTTGGGTGTAGCAAAGTCCCTCAATGCTTTTTGGTATTCGGCAGCCATTGCTTCTTCCTTTTCAGAATTTTTGAAGTCGTCCCTTGTTTCCTTGATCCACTTACTTAACCTTTGAAATTGTCTCTCAATGTCGTCCTCAAAAGGAAGCAAGTCTGGATTTTTGGATCGAGTTTGCATAAACCAACTTCAAAAACCTGAAACAAGACGAACAAAACAAAAATGTTTAAGTAAAACTGGACTAATTGAACTAATATTGCAAAATATTAAAATCTATACTAAAATGTCCTCGGCAACGGCGCCAAAAACTTGTTGGGTAAAATCTAGTTACGCACAACACGCAAGTATACGTGATCAACAAGCAATATAATAGTAAGTAGAGTATCGTTCCCACCGAGACTTTTAATAAGAAATTAACTCTTACAATTACCAATTTCCTATTAACCCTAATTTTATTAAACTATCCAATTTTAAATTTGTAACTAAAAGTATTAAAAATATTAAAATTACCAAACAATCAACAAACCCTAAAAACTGAAATTTTCAAACAAATATTGAAAAATTAAGCTTACGACTTCACTCTAAGAATCACTCTGATTATTACACCTTTATTCCAGTTTAATTCACTATCTCAGTTTATTAATCAAGAACACGAAAGTAGAACTAGCCACCTCTCGATGTACTAATACCGTATTAATTCATATCCACAAATTAAATAGAATCAAGTTAAGCACCTTAATCAACTAACTCACTATATCTCTATGTGAATTATAATTAAAGAAGGTTTAAGTTCAAGTTCTTTATCTGATTACATACGATGTCAAGTATATCTGTACCCTAACATTCATCAAGATTCTGTTCATTCACAAAATTCAAGAACACATGCTATATTAACTAAGTCTAGATTCGTACTTCCTCTCTCGAATCCATACAAGTCCACAAAGAATTGTTGATCAGGCAATTCACAAATTCAGGCTCAAATTAATATAGATAAACTGGATAATAGCTTATTACACTGAAAATCAAAGTTACATAACCATTGTTCCACTTAAAGATCCGTCATAAGCCTAAAAAGTAATTTAGTTAATGATAAATGAAATAAACACTGAATAAATTAAAGATATCATCCTTTCAATTACAAATAAACTAAAAGAAAAGAATAACTCAGAACCACCCTTTTCTTCAGCTCAAATTGCAATCGATACGAAAAATCCTTCAAAATCTTCTCTCCAATGCTTGCTCTCCAAAATCTGTATTCTTGTTCTTTGTTAATCCTCTTATGTATCGTCCTCTTGATCTTGTTGTTTTTGATGTAGTTAAATGGTTACATCCACAATCTGAGTGCAATCCTCCTCCATCTAGAATCCCCAAGCAATGCAATCACTTAAACTCACGTTTTTAGCAGTGTTTGAAGCTACCCAGGATTGTACTATTTCGGGACCCCTCGCCCCGGCGGGGATATAAGCTTGCAAAGGGCCCGCCCCGGCGGGCTTCTCTCCTGTAAACTGATATGAAGACCCCCCACCCCGGCATGGGTGTAATGCATAAATATGCCCTCCCCGGCGGGCTAGACTCCTGTCAACTGAACATGTTTTGCTCTATTTTCTCCATTTCTTGCCACAATTTCACCCTTGTTTTGATCATGTGCCACACCACCAAACCTACTCACAAAATACAAATAAATAAGTACAAACAAACATGAAAACAAGAAATTAACACCGATTAAGCTTTAATTAGGAACCGATTCGCGGGTATAAAACCCACTTATCAAATAGTGTCATATTCGTGAATAGTATCGTATACGTGAATAGTAACCCCGACACAAAAAGGTAGAAATTTCACAAGAAAAATCATACTTCGTGAATAGTACTCGTGAATAGTACCGTATTCGTGAATAATACGTGAATAGTACCGTATACGTGAATAGTAATCTCAACATAAAAAGATAAAATTTTCATAATAAAATTCATACCAACATTTCGGTATAATGATATTGAAAGAAATAGAAATATTTACGAAGAAAATAACATCCCTTACTATTATTTACCTCAAAAGAATAATACTTCTGGCTGAAATATCGGATATAATGCTGAAGGAACTTGGACTGAATAGCAACTCTCACCATATCTAAATACTCACAAAAATATGCTCGATATTATAGAGAGAGAAAACTTCTGATTCTGGTACGATTTTCAAATCTAACTAAGCACCCTATTTATAGGAAAAAGCTAGAACGTCAAAGCAGACTAAAATTTAATAAAATAATATTTTATTACAATTATTCACACCCACCACAATTGATTAAATTTCAGCACACCACAGTGGGGCCCACCAAAAATTAGATTTTTCCACAACAACCAAAAGTGGGGCCCACATGTTTTTAATAAAAATATTAATTTTTGAAACTTTAATAATTCATAACAAATAGTCTTTTTATCAGAAAAATACGAATTTTATGTCCTTTTCATAGGAAATTTAATTCTCTACAACTTTGTAGAAGAAGGTTTTTCCAAATTCTAAACAGAAAATGACTGAAATTCACATACAGATGATTTTTAATACCTTCATTCCGACAAAATACTGATAAAATATCTCAACATTAATTCCTTCATTTATATCCACATAAAAATAAATATTTCCTTATCATATAAATTAATAATTAATTATTCAAAAATAATATTATAGAATCACAATACTGACAACTAGGTCATTCTCAGGAAAGATAGGGCTTTCCGATAAGAATTTTTCCTTACTGGCGCGCAATTAGGTGACCAAACTGCTTTTCTAGACAAAACTTTCTTAGACATTATCAATAATGCTATCTAATAATATTATTCAAATAATATGAATTATTGATCTGATAATGGAAAATACTATGCAATGACAATTATTGAATCAACAATAATATAAAATATCACTGTAGCAATTATTGAATCAATAAAATAAAATATTAAATATTAATTACTGTAATAACTATTGAGTAGTGCCTTCTTACATAAGAATCAATAATCCAAAAATACTGTACAATACTGTGTGCTACTGTACGCGTATTATTGTATTTTAACCACCGGATATTCCAACAGTGCTAACGGTAACAACTACATCATTATTTATAAAAACTCAAACTTGTCGTTTTTTTCATCCAACCGTTTTTCGTTATGGGGCCCACAAATGGTTGTGCTGTCATACGAATATTTCCCGACAACAAGAATATTCCACGACCAAACGAATATTCCCCGACAACAATGAATATTTTATAACCACTTACTTATTTTGTAAAATTTGCACATTTCACCCATAACCAAAGCATTATATCAAATTAACACTTTATTATTCAAAATAATAATTAGAGAAAATTAAATTTTATTTATAAAAAGTTGGGGTCTTACAACCTCCCCTCCTTATAAAATTTCGTCCTCAAAATTGACGTACGTACCTGGTGTTTCGAAAAGGCGAGGGTATCTCGCTTTCATTTTCGATTCCAACTCCCAGGTCATTTCCTCAATAGCATGGTTCCTCCACAAAACTTTGACTTGTGGTATAAGCTTTGTGCGTAGGACATGCTCCTTTCTATCCAAGATCTTGACATGTATCTCCTCGCACGTTAAATCTTCGGCTATCTCATCTGGTTCTAACTCAATAATATGGTTTGGGTCATCTACATATTTACGTAATATCGATACATAAAAAATATTATGAACACACGACATACTTGGCAATAAAGTGAGTCCATATGTGACAACCCCAAAATAGGTCCATTCCACCCAACCTATTCTGAGTCGCCAAATACATGGTACAAAAAATAACTACAACTTTATTACAACAATTGTTGTGCAAAATACAACAACACATATGCTGTGAGTTTTAATACCAACTGTGACTCATGTCCCAACTATGGACATCACCTCACATTGATACATCACATAAAGGTACAGTCAATAATTATTTTAGAAATTAAAATCTTTGGGAAGTGCTCAAGGAAACCTTCGTACATGTGAGGCCATGCTTTTAGGTTATGATAGATATCATATGGCCATAGAATTATCCTTGGTTAACCCAATAGACCCCAAAGAAAAACGAGAAGATTACTATTATATTCTTCCCAATGGTGAGTCTTCTCTTGACATATTATTATCTCCACTGTCTCTGATTGAGAATTATACTTCAAACAAATACCAAGATTATATAGGTAGTGCTCGTATATATACTCAGCAAGTGGATGAGTACAACCCTGTCTTATAATGACACGAGGTTGTATGACATTAGACATCTTGTATGATAGTGGCAAAACACCCTTCCAACGTTGGGTTCGCCTCACTCTATTGGATTCATCAAATATAACTACTAAATGATGACCACCGTTCTATTCTCCTGATACCCCCGCTCGACCCAGCTACACTCGTATTACCTGAAAGGAATTTTGAAACAAAAGGGTGAGCACAACTAGCTCAGTAAAGAATATCATGACTAAAGATAAGTAAATTATCAATAGCCTTCAACAATAATAAATCAGAGATTTAGAACATATGGTAGATGATAAAAATTTTCAACCATAGTTGCAGCGGAACGAGCAATCCATTAGAAGAGTCAAATAGACCATAAAATCTATTATCTTCTCCATGTTAAAAGTCCACCAACAATGTTTTATCCCTGTAACATCAATCAACAATTCCTGTCCACAATCACGTGTATAACTCATAATCGTAATTGTAGTTCTAAATTCCTTTTCTCATCCAGGACAAAGATAATTTCATCACCTGAAACATCAAAGATCATGGTTATACCAAATCACAGTTCATGTTCATAATCATACCAATAAATTCATCTTTGCACTACGGCCCAAAGATATTCATCAACAAGTCATCTTTGCACTACAGGCCAAAGATATTCAACAACAGGTCTTCTTTGCATTACGAGCCAAAGATATTCATCAACAACTCATCTTTGCACTACAGGCTAAAGATATTCAACAACAGGTCATCTTTGCATTACGTGCCAAAGATATTCATCAACAACTCATCTTTGCACTACAGGCCAAAGATATTCCTCAACAGTTCATATTTGCACTACAGGCCAAATATATTCATATTTCAAAGAAATATTTAATTATTTCAGAATTTATATAAACAATAATTATAACCATGTTAATCAATTCATCTTTACACTTAAGTTAAAGATATTCAATTATAAATTCAATGGTCATGATCATACAAGTTAACAATTCAACTTTGCACTACAGGCCAAAGATATTCCTCAGTCATGATCATACCAATAATTTACCCATCTTTACACTCAAGGGAAAGAGAAATTCAACATCAGGGTTATAAAAATATTATATATGATAATAAAAATAATATGATCAACAACTGCATTTATTTTCAAGAGCAACAATCATAAATCAACGATAATTTGGTCAGAAAAAGAAACTAATTTTTATCGTGAATAGTACTCGTGAATAGTAACTCGTGAATAGTACTCCGTATTCGTACATCGTACCGTTTACGTAAATAATGTCATATACGTAAATAGTGTCATATACATGAATAGTGCCGTATACGTGAATAGTGTCGTATACGTGAATAGTAATCACGACTCAAAAAGTTTCAAATTTGATAAAAAGTTCAAACCAATATTTCGGCATAATTATATTGAAAGAAATAATATCATTTACGAAGAAAATAACATCCCTTACTATCCTTTACCTCAAAAGAACAGCACTTCTGACTGGATATCGGATATGACGCTGAAGGAAACTTGCACTGATGAATATCAACTCACCAAGTATCTAAATACTCACAAAATACGCTCGATAATATAGAGAGAAGAAGAGAGAAAACTTATGAATTCTGGTGTGATTTTTAATTCTAACTTAACCCTCTATTTATAGGAAAATGTTAGCACGCCGAAGTAGACTTGACCTGCTATCTGATGGCTTTACCTGCTACTATTTCACCCAGCAAAAATCAGCCATCTTCCCTAACAACCAAAAGTGGGGCCCACCCATTTTTAGAATTTTTCACCAAAATCATTTATAAACCTAATTTCCGAATCAGTCACCTCTTAAAATTCATAACAAATCATTCGTTAATTTTTAACGGTTCAAAATTTGTGAACATATACTCAACTTATATATGTATAACATATCCAAAAATCACAACGATCCAACGGTCAAATTAAAAATTATAACTCACACAATAAAGCTGTAAGAACACTGTTTTGATCTTTTAATACCTCCAATCTGTCAAAATACTGATAAAATACCTCAACATTAATTCTTTCATTTATAACCACATAAATAAATTCATCATTTATATCCACATCAAATAAATATTTCATTATCATATAGATCAATAATTAATTATTCATAAATAATATTACAGAATCACAATAATGACAACCAGGCAGTTCCCAGGAAAGAGGGGGCTTTCCAATAAGGATTTCTCCTTACTGGCGTGCAATTAGATGACCAAACCTCTCTTAGACAGAACTTTCTAGACATTGCCAATAATGCTATCTAATAATATTATTCAAATAATATGAATTATTGATCTGATAATGTAAAATGCTGTGCAACAACAATTATTGAAATAACAATAATATAAAATATCAACGTAGCAATTATTGATTCAATAAAATAAAATATTGAACAGAAATTACTGTAACAATTATTGAGTAGTGCCTTCTCACGTAAGAATCAATAATTAAAAAAATACTGTGCAATACCGTGTGCTACTGTGCAACTACGCGTATTACTGTATTTTAATCACTGGGTATTCTAATAGTGTTAACGGTAACGATTAAGCCGTTATTTATAAAAATTCAAATTTGTCGTTTTCTTCATCTGACAGTTATTCTGTTATGGGGCCCACAAATGGTTGCGCCGTCGTACGAATATTTCCGACAGGAAGAATATTCCACGACCAAACGAATATTCCCCGATAATAATGAATATTTTATAACCACTTGTTTATTTTGAAAATTTTGCACATTTCACCCATAACCAAAGTATTATATCAAATTAACACTATATTATTCACAATAATAAATAGAGAAAATTCGATTTTATTCATTAAAAAGTTGGGGTCTTACAACCTCCCCTCCTTATGAAATTTCGTCCTCGAAATTTACATACCTGGTATTTCGAAGAGTTGAGAATACATTGCTTTCATTTCAGATTTCATCTTCCATGTCCTCATGATTTCTCCATTGCTCATCTCCTGTATTTCAGATATCATTCTAGAATACAACTTCAAAACAAATGTTAATTGACATATCACAATTTATCAACTTATGTAAGAAAATTCAGCTTAGGTAGAACACACACTAGCGAAGGATTTACTTGTCTCTCCCCTCCTAATTCTAATCTTGGATCTCCGCCAAAGACCATATCCCTAAGTTCTGATACCAACTGTGACTCATGTCCCAACCGTGGACATCACCTCACAGTGATACCTATCAGTTTGCCATCGCAGAACGGCATCCCCTACGGAGAGTCTGGCTTCAGTGCATCCCCCCATCAACAGGAAGTCACCAGATAGAGGCTCGGAGCTCTTTACTTATAGCTCTAATACTAAATGTGACAACCCCAAAATAGGTCCATTCCATCCAACCTATTCTGAGTCGCCAAATACATGGTACATAAAATAACCACAACTTTATTACAATAATTGTTGTGCAAAATACAACAACACATATGCTGTGAGTTTTAATACCAACTGTGACTCATGTCCTAACTATGGACAACACCTCACATTGATACATCACATAAAGGTACAGTCAATAACTGTTTTAGAAATTAAAATCTTTGGGAAGTGCTCAAGGAAACCTTCATACATGGGAGGCCATGCTTCTAGGTTATGATAGATATCATATGGCCACAGAATTATCCTTGGTTAACCCAATAGACCCCAAAGAAAAACGAAAGATTACTATCATATTCTTCCCAATGGTGAGTCTTCTCTTGACATATCATTATCTCCACTGTCTCTAATTGAGAATTATACTTCAAACAAACACCAAGATTATATAGGTAGTGCTCGTAGATATACTCAGCAAGTGGATGAGCACAACCCTGTCTTATAATGACACGAGGTTGTATGACATTAGACATCTTGTATGATAGTGGCAAAACACCCTTCTAACGTTGGGTTCGCCTCACCCTATTGGATTCATCAAATATAACTACTAAATGATGACCACCGTTCTATTCCCCTATTACCCCCGCTCGACCCAGCTACACTCGTATTACCTGAAAGGAATTTTGAAACAGAAGGGTGAGCACAACTAGCTCAGTAAATAATATCATGACTAAAGATAAATAAATTATCAATAGCCTTCAACAGTAATAAATCAGAGATTTAGAACATATGGTAGATGATAAAATTTTTTAATCATAGTTGCAGCGGAACGAGCAATCCATTAGAAGAGTCAAATAGACCATAAAATCTATTATCTTCTCCATGTTAAAAATCCACCAACAATGTTTTATCCCTGTAACATCAATCAACAATTCCTGTCTATAATCACGTGTATAACTCATAAACGTAATTATAGTTCTAAATTTCTTTTCTCATCCAGGACAAAGATAATTTCATCACCTGAAACATCAAAGATCATGGTTATACCAAATCACAGTTCATGTTCATAATCATACCAATAAATTCATCTTTGCACTACGGCCCAAAGATATTCATCAACAAGTCATCTTTGCACTACAGGCCAAAGATATTCAATAACAGGTCATCTTTGCATTACGAGCCAAAGATATTCATCAACAACTCATCTTTGCACTACAGGCTAAAGATATTCAACAACATGTCATCTTTGCATTACGAGCCAAAGATATTCATCAATAACTCATCTTTGCACTACAGGCCAAAGATATTCTTTAACAGTTCATATTTGCACTACAGGCCAAATATATTCATATCTCAAAGAAATATTTAATCATTTCAGAATTTTTATAAACAATAATTATAACCATGTTAATCAATTCATCTTTACACTTAAGCTAAAGATATTCAATTATAAATTCAATGGTCATGATCATACCAGTTAACAATTCATCTTTGCACTACAGGCCAAAGATATTCCTCAGTCATGATCATACCAATAATTTACCCATCTTTACACTCAAGGGAAAGAGAAATTCAACATCAGGGTTATAAAAATGTTATATATGATAATAAAAATAATATGATCAACAACTGCATTTATTTTCAAGCGCAACAATCATAAATCAACGATAATTTGGTCAAAAAAAACTAATTTTTGTCGTGAATAGTACCCGTGAATAGTAACTCGTGAATAGTAACTCATGAATAGTAACTCGTGAATAGTACTCTGTATTCGTACATAGTACCATATACGTAAATAATGTCATATACGTAAATAATACCATATACATGAATAGTGTCGTATACGTGAATAGTGCTGTATACGTGAATAGTGCCGTATACGTGAATAGTAATTCCGACTCAAAAAGTTCTAAATTTGATAAAAAGTTCTAACCAATATTTTGGTATAATGATATTGAAAGAAATAATATCATTTACGAAGAAAATAACATCCCTTACTATCCCTTACCTCAAAAGAGCAGCACTTCTGTCTGGATATCGGATATGACGCTAAAGGAAACTTGCACTGATGAATAGCAACTCACCAAGTATCTAAATACTCACAAAATACGCTCGATAATATAGAGAGAGAAAGAGAGAAAACTTATGAATTTTGGTGTGATTTTTAATTCTAACTTATCCCTCTATTTATAGAAAAATGTTAGCACGCCGAAGCAGACTTGACCTGCTACCTGATGGCTTTACCTGCTACTATTCTACCCACTAAAAATCAGCCATCTTCCCCAACAACCAAAAGTGGGGCCCACCCATTTCTAGAATTTTCCACCAAAATCATTTATAAACCTAATTTCTGAATCAGTCAGCTCTTAAAATTCATAACAAATCATTCGTTCATTTTTAACGGTTCAAAATTTGTGAACATATACTCAACTTATATATGTATAACATATCCAAAAATTACAACGATCCAATGGTTAGATTAAAAATTATAACTCACACAATAAAGCTGTAAGAACACTGATTTGATCTTTTAATACCTCCAATCCGTCAAAATACTGATAAAATACCTCAACATTAATTCCTTCATTTATAACCATATAAATAAATTTATCATTTATATCCACATCAAATAAATATTTCATTATCATATAGATCAATAATTAATTATTCATAAATAATATTACAGAATCACAATAATGACAACCAGGCAGTTCCCAGGAAAGAGGGGGCTTTCCAATAAGGATTTCTCCTTACTGGCGCGCAATTAGATGACCAAACCTCTCCTTAGACAGAACTTTCTAGACATTACCAATAATGCTATCTAATAATATTATTCAAATAATATGAATTATTGATCTGATAATGTAAAATACTGTGCAACAACAATTATTAAAACAATAATAATATAAAATATCAACGCAACAATTATTGATTTAATAAAATAAAATATTGAACAGAAATTACTGTAACAATTATTGAGTAGTGCCTTCTCACGTAAGAATCAATAATTAAAAAAATATTGTGCAATACCGTATTACTGTATTTTAATCACCGAGTATTCCAACAATGTTAAAGGTAACGATTACGCCGTTATTTATAAAATTCAAATTTGTCATTTTCTTCATCTGACAGTTATTCTGTTATTGGGCCCACAAATGGTTGCGCCGTCGTACGAATATTCCCCGACAGAAAGAATATTCCACGACCAAACGAATATTCCCCGACAACAATGAATATTTTATAACCACTTGCTTATTTTGAAAAATTTGCACATTTCACCCATAACCAAAGTATTATATCAAATTAACACCATATTATTCACAATAATAAATAGAGGAAATTCGATTTTATTCATTAAAAAGTTGGGGTCTTACACTATAAGCCACAGTTCCTACTCGATCGAGGATTTCAAATGGACCAATAAATCGAAAGTTTGAGCTTTGCTTACATCGCCGATTCTTACTTTTGGAATAACGACTTCTTGCATCAGCTCCAGGTCTATAGCTTGAGAAGCTTTAAATTTATCGATTAAGGACGGTCCTACTCGTATATTTGATATCATCACGTGGGTACTTGGAGCCTTTAACTCTATCTCCATCATTTGTAAGTTATACAAAATGGGTCTTTGTGTTTGATAATATCGCACTTGTACCCGCATACGATCTTCTACTTAATGCGTCAGCTACCACGTTTGCTTTTCCAGGATGATATTGAATGGTATGGTTCTAATCTTTCAACAGCTCGAGCCAACGTCATTGCCGCATGTTGTGTTCTTAGAAGCTCTTCTCACATTCCTCACTCCATTCGAATTTTGTATCTTTTCGAGTTAGCTGAGTTAATGGAGTGCCAATTAGAAAAAAAAAATGCTTCCACAAATTTTTGATAATAACCAGCTAAGCCTAGAAAGCTACGTATTTTGATTATTGACTTAGGTTGCTCTCTGTGGGCAAGGAAATCACGCCTTGCTTGTTTAGGGTTTCGTGTTGGCTGAGGAGGAGAGAAATCTATGAAGAATACAGAATTGATTGATTGATTGTAGAGGGGAGAACGACAGGTGGGCGATTACTCCAACGACGCGTGGCCGAACCCCTAGAATCCGGAAACCGTGTTAGGGTTATTAGAATTTCAAGAGCCTTCTTCAGTTCTTCGAGTTGAGAGAGTGTTCAAATCTCTTTAGTGCTTTTAGGTGGAATATCCAAGCCTTCAGCTACCAAAAGAGTCTCCTTCCTTCCTAGAATGAAAGGGGTATTTATAGAGTTTCCTGGAATTAAGTAATCACATGTTAGGCACATGTTTTTAAGGAAATTCCAGAAATACCCTTTAGCCATTAGAATAATGCCCATATTGCCCTGTCCTTATAGCCACCAATCCAATCCCTCAATCAACTCCCAAAATGAGCTGCCTCCACGAGTCTTCTGCCTCGGGACATATGGAGGCTTCTCCCGGGTTTAACACATTTATTTCTGACTTTTCTATCTTCATTCTGTTAGGTTATGCGAACCCTAATTTGCACATTTAATGAGGTCGTGGAACCCTAATTGTGCATTTAATTTAATTAGGTCATGTGAACCCTAATTTTGCACATGGGCCCACATTTGCCCCCTGCGCGAGAGTCGCATTTCCAAATAGACGATCGTGCAAGAATACTTCCAGCTTTTGAACGATTTTGTGTGACTTCACTTTACGGGTCTTGAAGACCATGGTCCTAGTAAAGGGAACTCCTAGGGAGCCAAACCCTTGGATTTGTTTCTTTATTTTTTCTAGAAATTGAAAATAAGAAAAATAATCAAATAGCATTTAAATCGAAAGAAATCTTTATTTTGGGTACCCAAAATCTTTCTTTTCCATCAAACTAAATAAAATCATAATAAAATCGAATCATAATTTTATTTTGGGAGTAAGATCAAATCTTAATTTTTTTTTGTAAATAAAATCAAATATTTCTTTATTTTGAAAATATAATCAAATATTTCTTTATTTTGGAGCCAAAAATCCAATCTCCCTTTATTTTGGAAACAAAAATCCAATCTCTCTTTATTTTGGAAACAAAAATCCAATCTCTTTATTTTGGAAACAAAAATCCAATCTCTCTTTATTTTATATATATATATATATATATATATATATATATATATATATATATATATATATATATAAAAGCTATTTTCGAAAACTACCTTTTATTGGGAATAAAATCAACTTAAATTTTATTATTTTCGAAAAAAGAATAAACTTCTTTACTTATCTTTATTTTGGAGAAGTAAGAAGTCCATATTCGTAATCCATTGTCGCATGCTTTCTGATTGAGTAGGTGCTACTTGCGTGCATATTTCTTAGAATTGTTTCATAATCGCTAGGAGCCAACAAACATACGTGTGTTCCTCACCATTGCAGCCACCTTAGCAAGTCTCACCATCAAGGACATCTTTACGATATCCAACACCAGGTAATTGTAAACCATTAGGGGTGCACCCCTTTATTGGAGCCTTCGTTAGCCAAATTCTCATAATTTTGTTTCCTCTATATATATATTTTTTCTCTTCAGGGAATTGTAGACTTTCTTTAATTTTTTCAAGCCCCATCACCATATCTTGACCTTTTCCCTCAGAATTTCTCAGAAAAAGGCTATAATTTTCGCGCTGAAGGAGCATTCGTCCCAAACAGTGGATTAAGAGAGCAACAGGACCTCAAAGGTATGCGTGGGAACAAACCCCTAGGTGGTGGCCGAACCCTACAGGGCGCCGAACCTTAACAAATTTTTTTTTGAAGGAGACAGCCCCCCTAGGTGGTGGCAGAACCCTATAGGGAACCGAACCCTAGGGGACCGCCGAACCTTAACAAATTTTTTTTGAAGGAGACAACCCCCCTAGGTGGTGACAGAACCCTATAGGGCGCCGAACCCTAGGGGACCGCCGAACCTTAACAATTTTTGTTTGAAGGAGACAGCCCCCCTAGGTGGTGGCGGAACCCTATAGGGTGTCGAACCCTAGGGGGCCGAACCTTAACAATTTTTTTTGAAGGAGACAGCCCCCCTAGGTGGTGGCGAAACCCTATAGGGCGCCGAATCCTAGGGGGCCGAACCTTAACAATTTTTTTTGAAGGAGACAACCCCCCTAGGTGGTGGCGGAACCCTATAGGGCGACGAACCCTAGGGGGCCGAACCTTAACATTTTTTTAAGGAAGGGCCCCCTAGGTGGTGGCTGAACCCTAGTAGGGCGCCGAATCCTAGGGGCCAAACCTTAGCCATTTTTTTTCGATGCAAACACGAAAGGAGAAAGAAAACTGATATGCTGGCATGCGGAGAAACCACTCCAGATGGCCAAACCCCTAGGGGGCGAACCCTAGGGGGCCGAACCGTAGGTGGCCGAACCCTAGGGGGGCCGAACCCTAGGGGGCGAATTCTAGGCAGAAAACCATGTTTTGGGCAAAAAAAATAAAGTTCGGGACGACGAGCCTCTACTATTAAGAGCGTCATTTGGAGTTTTGGGGCCTATAATATATCAAAATGACCGTATCAACGAGCCCTTCAAAACTCATGGCTTTGCCATGAACTATGCTATTTTAACTCCAAAAAAGGCTCCGAAGGATGGATTTTGGCCGTCCGAAGTTTTTTTCGAAAATTTTCGGGAATTTTTTCTTGCATAAATGTACTCCTTCAATCTTTCTGACATTGTTTCTTCTTCTTTTCAGGTGTTTTGATGCTAAACTCTCGGACGTTCGTTCCTTATTGCTATGGTGAGTACTTCGTGCTCATATACTTTACTTGACATTCTTGATATGCTTTCTTTAGAATTGTTATGATGATCTCCCCCTTGTCTGTAGGCCCTTTCTCCTGAATGCTCTGCAGAACTAAGGACTACCAAGGAGTCTCCATTCATCACTGATTGGGAAAGAGCTCCCTTCTTTGGTCCTTCTGACCTCTTTTGGGATAGAGTTAGAGACTATGATCGTACAACTTTTCCTCTCCCGGAGAAAGAAGGCTTGTTTCTGTATGCCCCATCTTCTGGAGGTTGGGATGACTTCCCTCATGCCGATTGCATTCCCCGCCTATGCATAGAGAAGCAAGAGTACCCCTTCAGTCCCCTTCGCTTCCTGTCAAATTCATCTGGTCGCATTCAAGGATGGCAGGATTGGACCGACGAGATCCTTGACAACGCTGAATACGTGAAAATACTCAAGAATGCGAGTATCTTTTGCTGTGTTCAACTGTGTAGGGACCTACGGATTCACCAGGACCATAACGCACTTACTATGTTGAGCTCACGATGGTGTTCCTCTACTTGCACATTCATTGCTGCCTGGGGGGAATTCACCCCTACTCTAGAGGATGCTTATGCCCTCTATCAGTAAGTTCTCTTCTTTTATTCCTTTCATTCATTCTCATGTTTCCGAAATATGTATATTTATCCTGAATTACATCTTGTAGCCTTCCTATTGTTGCTTCAAACTCCTGTGGTCCTTCTAGCATGTCCACTAGGGATGATGACTGTGTTGCCTACTTGACGGAGGCCTTCAAGAAATCTTCCCGCTTTCTCTCCCGCTTCAAGGGCGATACGCTCCTTCTGGACTTCGAGACCTCAAGTCGGCAAAAGAATTCTTGGTTATCCTGGGTGCGCTATTTCTTTCGTGATTACAAGACCAACCAGTGGAACAGCTCTGTTCACGACAAGTTTGTTCTTACCTTCCGTGAAGAAACTTGTCCCTTTCCTCTGGCGGCTTATCTGGTTATGTGGCTGTCCCGTTTCATCTTTCCAAGGTCTCCCATAGACGGTCCTTCTGCCCGTATGTTCAGTTTAGCAACATTGTTATCCCGAGGCTCAGAGATTTCCCTTGCTTCTCTCTTCCTAGGGACCTTATATCGTCGCCTAGACGAAACAACCCTTGCCATGAAAGAATCCGTTGGGAGGTAATCTCTTTCATATTTTATATTTAATTATCTTTCCAACTGCGCTTCTTTTCCTTTAACCTTTTCTATAATGTAATTTTTTTTTATTTACTCAGGTATGATGTCAATTGCTTCATTCTATGCTCCTTCCTTCAGATCTTTCTTTTCGAGCGCTTTCGGGCTATTCCGATCTTGAGCATCTTTCTATGAAGAAGAAGAAGTCTCCTTCTCTCCCACCACGTAACATCATTCATCGCATGTTAGGTTGGATTGATCACCGCTCTAGTCCTGACAGTACGGATTTGCGACATTTCCTTGATGATTATTCATGCTTCACTACTTGTCCCTATACCATTGTTTCAGGGGGTTGCGGCCATCTACTTCACTTCTACAAGCACAAATTTCGTACTTTCTCCAACCTCAACAGAAATAGCTTGAGTGGCTCCGCACTGTCTTGGTTTTTTTTCCTTCGATCTACAGAGCTTCCCTATTTCCTTGAGAATAATAGTTTTAGCACTGTACTGTATTCTCCTCACAGGGTCATGAGATAATTCGGATATGACCAGGAATGCCCTTTCGGTCACACCTGCCGGGGGAATTATGAGGATGCTATTCTCAATTTCGTCTCTACCTCCCCCTCTTTTACATTGGCATTTCTGAGGCGGTCAAGTGATCCATATATCACTTATAGATCCCTTCTTTTTGTCATACTATATGACTCCCGGAGCGGGCGCTATACTACTGGAGAACATAATTACTGGCAGGTCAATCTTAAAAGATGGGAGGATGATACCCTGGTTTGTTCATTGCCAGTCTCTATTCTGAAATGTCTTCAATGGAGCCGGCTGCTATACTCTCCCAAGCCCAATGTTCGTTCAGCACTTTGGCTAGCCAGTAGCCGGTTGGCTGAGCGTGACATTTTGATGCCTAAGTCGTCTCCCCCTCAGCAGATCATTCCATCATAGGCTCCCACTACTTCCAGGAGTCTTCCACCACGGGCTCCGCTTCGGGTGTCCTCTCTAGCTCCTCCCCAGGGATCCTCTGATGCCGAGGAGATGAGAGTTACTCGTTCTAAAACGAGAGCGGCTACTGCTACTGATTCTGAGATAGCTCCTCCTATTGCTTCTGCCGAGGTTCCAATCAGTCGTCCTCCTATCAGGCTTATCATAAAGCTATTAGCAAAACGCCCCCTTGGTAATGTTGATCCTAGTATACCGGCAGCCGAGGATCCGACCAAGAAGCGCCGTAGAAATTTGGTAATTTGTCGAACTACTCTCATTTTTCTTTCATCCCTTGTGTAACTGCTTTCACATATCATTGAGTAATTGTTTCCTTTATTTATTTATTATTATTTTTTTTCAGGTTACCGTGGTCGATGAAGAAGATGATGATGATGTTCCTCTTGGGTTAATGTATAATACTACAAATGAGGCTTCCGCGGTGGCTTCTACTAGTCGTGAGCCCGTCCAACATATCCTTGTTGATATTGAGTCATCTACTCCTCGCGACAATTGTGTTAGTCTGGATGCTAAGGATACCTTGTCTGATGTAAGCTCGAGTCTTGCTGTGGGTGATACAGCAATTTCTTCAAACCTTCCTATGCCTGCTCCTCATGATGAGTCTGAAGATGTTGATGAGACTCTTACTTCCTCGAGGGAGAATCATTCTGAAACTATTGGTGATGTTCATCCTCCCCGAAAGGATTCTACCGAGGTGGTGATTGCTCAGGAGGGCATTGTTGATAGTACTTTGGATGGGTTGAATGACATTCCCCTTTCTGTGGCATCTCCCGACTCCTTTTCCATTGAATATATTGTGAGTATCCTTCCTTAATCCATGAGTGATTTGTCTTGAATTTCCTTTGCTTGTTTTTTTTATATATTGTGCTTTGACATCTTGCTTTCAGAACGAGAGAATGAAAGATTTGCCTTTGCCAGTTGAGGCACTAGCGTTATTTGCTGTTCTCCATTCGGATAGTGACCTTGGTTATCCTCCAGGTGACCAAGGCTTCGAGGAATCCTTAACTGTACAACATCTTTCTGCTCCATCATCCCTGGTCTCGACAGATTCTATGGTGGCCTCTAAAGTAGCTCCTACTAGAGCTTCCTTCAATCCAAGTGGGGATCTTATTTTTTGGAGGGGTTTCCAGATATCGTCTTCTAGTCATGAAAGTATGGAGCATCTCCTAGCTCGGTTCCCGCAGATTCTTGACTGATTGATTATTAAGACAGCTTCGACCCAAACCCTTTTCCTAGACCAGCTCGCGGGCCTTGTTCTTGGGTTGCATACTCTTTCTTTATATTCCTTACGAGTTGAGGACTTTAAGAAGTTTAGCGATAATGTAGATGACCTTGTAGCCGTAGGTGTTGACATGTCTCCTTTTCGTGATAGGTTGGATCTTCTCAAGTCGAGTTTTAATCTTGTTTCACTACGTTCGGAGGTTGCTGTACGTAAGTGTGAAGATGAATCCTTTTCAGTGCAGCTTTCTGAGCTTGGTGATGCCGCAAACAAATTGAAGATCCAGTCTCAAGATTTAGAGGGCCAGCGCCGGGACTTAGAGGCAAAACTTCAGGAGGTAGAGCGTCAGTGCCGAGACTTAGAGTCGACTACCCAATAGGTTAGGGAGCTGAAAGCTGCAAATCTTAAGATTCGAGATGTTGCCGTTGCTGACTTGGAAGCTTTAGTTGTGCCTCCTCTTCATTTTGATATGTCTTGGCCTTTAGATCATGACTTGTTGTAGCAGTTTTTTTTTTTCGATTTCCTGTTTCAGAAACTCATTTACACATATTTCATTTATCAGAACGTGGTTTCTTTAACCTTGTTGATTGTCTTTAATTTGAATGATTCCTTAAAACTCAATATTTATCATTGAATCTCAAGTTATTCAAATTAATATTCCAAGACAACAATAGGTATTATAAGAAAACATGAATTTTGTCAAAAAAAACATATATATTTTTCACGAACCAACACTTGAATTTATACTTCTTTTTTTAAAGAAAATTATAACATTCAAGTATAAGTGAAAGTTTGTCAATTTATTGATAATAAAAATTACTCTTAACGAAAAGCGTAACGTTTCATATAACAAATCTTGCTTTTATTGAAGAAAGCATAATGTTTGCCACTTTTAGAGATAAAGTGTAACTTTCTTGCTTTTGTCGAATAAAGCATAACGTTCTCCACTTTTAAAGATAAAGTGTAACTTTCGGGTTTGAGGGCTTATACTCAGGTGCCTCAGTCACTTTTGAAGTTGAAAGTGTAACTTTCGAGTGCTGTTAGTCAGGTGCCTCGCTCACTTTTAAAGTTGAAAGTGTAACTTCCGAGGGCTGTTAGTCAGGTACCTCGATCACTTTTGAAGTTGAAAGTGTAACTTCTGAGGGCTGTGAGTCAGGTGCGTCGATTACTTTTGAAGTTGAAAGTATAACTTTTTTGTGATGCTCTTCTAATGTATAATATTTTTTTACCCATTTCAAGTTTAATGGGCCTGAGACAGCATCTGATCCCACACGAGATATCTTGCAATACCCGCTTTCAGAAATTTCTCGTACCCTATACGGGCCTTCCCATTTGGGGTAAAATTTGGTGGTTGGAGACCCCCTCATAACTTGAGTTGCCGTTTTGAGCACCAAGTCTCCCACCAAAATTTGTCGTGGTACCACCGCGGTATTGTATTGTCGTCGCAGTCTTTCGTGGTATCGTTCAAGCTTTTCTTTAGCCTTGTCTCGGAAGTCGGCTAAGGCCTCTAGGGCGGCTGGTCGGTTTTCTTCCTCGACTAAGGTTCGAAGTCTCATTTGAGCCGAAGGTATTTCTATTTCGGCGGGCAAGATAACTTCTTCACCATAAACTAGGGCGTATGGGGTTTCGCCGGTAGGTTTTCTTTTTGAAGTTCGATATGCCCATAACGCTATTGGTAGTTGTTCTGCCCATTTCTTCGGATGATCGTCTAGGGTTTTTGATAAATTTTTTATCAAAGTTTTGTTTGTCGCTTCTGTTTGTCCGTTGCCTTTCGGGTAGTAGGGTGATGATTTGTAATGTTTCACCCTATATATTTCCATCAGACTTTTGATGTCCCTATTGATGAAGGGGGTCCCAATATCCGACAAAATGATCTTCGAGATCCCGAAACGGCAAATGATGCGCTCCTTGATAAAATTTGCCACTGCTGGTCCCGTGGCCTTCTTCAAGGGTATGGCTTCCACCCACTTTGTGTACATCTCGGTGGCAGTTAAAATCCATATGTTTTCCTTAGAATTAGGGTGTATAGGACCTATAAGATCCATTCCCCATGTATGAAAGGGCCATGGTGTTGCTAAGGTGCGCAAATCCACGGCGGGAGCATGTATCAAGTTTCCATGTATTTGACAAATGTGGCACTTTTTGACAAATGCTAGACAATCTCCTTCCATCTTTGGCCAATAGTAACCATGATCGATAAGTTATTTGTACAACTTGGCTCCCCCTTGATGTTCATCCTTGTGCATTTGGTAAACCAAATCTTTGGCTTCGCCTAGTTCTAGACACTGTAGGGGCTTGCCATTGAAACCTCTTCCGAACAATTCTCCATTTTGTAAGAAGAATCGTTACGACTTCCTCTTTATTATAATTGCATCCTTCTTTTCGGTCGGAAGAGTCCCGCTTTGTAAGAAGTCCACATAAGGAATTTGCCAATTCGCTATGTCATCAATGAAAGCGCATTCATCTTCCCCAGGGTATTCTTGGCATGAAACACAGTGGCGTTGTAGGACATCTGCTTCCTTCTTCATTTTAGGCCAATAATACCCTTGGCGTTGCAACCTACGATACAAACTTATGTCTGCAAACCCGCAATTCTCTTCATGCACTTGCTTCAAGACTTTACTTGCTTCTTGCCTCCCCAAGCATCGTGTCAATACACCATCTGCTTCTTTATGATACAAGACACCTTTGATGACGTTATACTTCTGTAGTTCCACGATTGGTATCGTTCCTTCCTTTGTTTGTAATTGATGGGAGATGTCATATCTCCAATCGTCTATCATGTATTTGGGGAACAGGTCTAGTACTGTGGTTGGGAGGGATCTCTTCATTACCTTCACATCTAAGTCTTCTCCTTGAACATAGACTCTAGATGTTACTGTTGCTAGTGCATCAGGTTGTTTATTTTGTCCTCTTGGCACATATTCAATCACCACCTTCTTGAAGGCTTCCATCACCTTTTGTGCTACAGTTCGATATGGCGCCAAGATAGGTTCCTTCACTCCAAATTGGCCTCTTATTTGCTGCACTATAAGGTTTTAATCTCCCTTTACTTTAAGGTATTGGGCTCCCAATTCTTGAGCCGCTAACAATCCTAGTATGAACGCCTCGTATTCTGCTTCATTGTTTGTGCATGGGAAATCCAATTTGTATGACAACGCCACTTCTTTTTTTTCTTTGTTGGTCAGCACCACTCCTGCTCCGCCTTTACCTTCTGCAGATGATCCATCAAAAGCCAAAATCCACTATTCTGCGTCCTCATCCATCAAGTCGACTGATTCTACTTCTCCTCCTGGAAGATCCTCATAAGGAGGCTCATATTCCCCATTTGGAAATTGAGCTAGCAGGTCTACCAAGGCTTGACATCAGATTGCCTTTGGTGTTACACACTTGATGTCATATTCTGAAAGAATCATCATCCATCTAGCAGGTCTTCCTACTAATGCTGGCCTAGTTAATAGGTATCTGATCGGATCAGTTTTTGTTGCAATCATTACTTCGTGTGCTAGAAAATAATGCCGCATTTTCTGCGCAATGAACACCAACGCTAGGCAATGCCTTTCTACCTATGAATACCTGGTTTTTGGTCCACTGATTATTCGGCTAATGTAATACACAGGTTTCTCTTCTGCATCCACCTCTTGCGTGATCAATCCTCCTATAGACTTTTTGGTAGATGTGATGTACAACTGTAATGGAATTCCTCTTTATGGTACTACCATCATTTGTGCTGAAGACAAAATTCTTTTTACCTTCTTGAAGGCCTGTTGTTGCTCTTTCCCCCAGTCCCATTGTGCCTTTCCTTTTAGCAATTTGCTGAAAGGTTCTGTGACTTCGGCTAATGCTGGCATGAATCTTCTCATGTACGAGACCTTCCCTAGAAAGCTCTTCAACTGCTTTTACGTCTTTGGTGGGGGCATCTCTGTAACTGCTTTCGCCTTGCTTGGGTCCACCTCTAAACCTCTGTTGTGCACCAAAAACCCAAGAATTTTCTAGTCGTCATTCCAAAGGCGCACTTCTTCGGATTCATCCTCAACTTATACCTTCGGCATCGCTCAAACACTTTCCTCAGGTCCTCCACATGAGTTGTCGCCTTCTTGGACTTCACCACTATGTTGTCCACATAGTCCTCCACTATATCATGAATCATGTCGTGAAATATGGCATGCATCGCCCTCTAATAAGTTGCCCTTGCATTCTTTAATCCGAATGGCATTACTACATAGTAGAAATTCCCAAACGGGGTACGAAAGGCCGTCAACTCTGCATCTTCTATGGACATCTTTATCTGATTGTAACCCACAAACCCGTCCATGAAGGACATCATCTCATGATTAGCTGTTGCATCTACCAAAGTGTCTATGTTGGGTAATGGGTACATGTCCTTCGGGCATGCCTTATTCAAGTCTCTGAAATCCACACATATTCGTAGATGTCCATTTGATTTCTTTACCGGTACAATGCTGGAAAGCCATGTTGGATGTTGGATCGGCTTGATGAACCCTACTTTCAGTAACTTTTTGATTTCTTCCTTTATTTGGGTTTCGACTTCGGGTGCATAGTTGCGAGGTGCTTGCTTCACTGGCTTCATTCCCGGGCTTATGTTTAGATTGTGCTCCACAAGATCTTTGTCAATTCCGGGCATCTCTTCGTAATTCCAAGCAAAGACGTCCCTATACTCTCGCAATAGTTGTATGAGCTCCTCTTTTTGGTTAGCCTCCAACTCCTTGTTGACATAAGTCGGCCTTGGCATTCCTCCATCTGATGCCAAATCAACTTCTTCTAATTTATTTTGTTGAGGTTTTGGCATATCCTCAAAGCATTTTGGAGCTGGTTCTACCTTCTGTTGTACACCTTCTTCATTATTGCTGGAGTGGGGGACACCTCCTGAGCCGTTGGGTTTGCACGCTTCCTTGGGCTCTTCCCCCTTGCACCGTCACAATCGAAACACCACCTTTCCGTCGGGTTTAACAACCCTCTCCCATTTTGCCTTTTGGCCATCCTCAGACTGTGCTATCCGCTTGGCATTTATTATATTTCTGGCATCTTCAGGATCTGCTGGCCTTTTCTTCTCTTCTCTTCCTTCCTTCTCCAGGTCTACTACTACTGGCTTCATATTTTTGGAACATTCTCCATGTTCCGAGGTCTTCTTCTTCACTTTTTCTGCATGTACGAACTTATCTTCCTGCACCTCCTTCCAGCTTGCTAGTCTTAGGGAATCAGGCCTCGTAATCTGGTTCTCTCCCTCTTCAGCTACATCATCGAAAAAAGTTGCTTCGGTGATGTGTGCCTCCTCTGGTCCAAAGGGATTCCGAGTTGCTGGTACCTTCACTTCTCTCCCTTTCCAGATAGCTTTCAGGCATTGATGAAAAACTGAGGGTACCACCCCATAGTCATTTTGCCAAGCCCTTCCCAGCAAGACATGGTATGCTGCATTTACCTCTGCAACATGGAACATTACAGGCCCTCAAATCTTTCCAACTTGCATGTCTACCTTGATGTGTCCCAAGGTTCTTGTGCTCTGGTTGGCAAATCCTGTAATGTTTGTTTGTTCTTTCACAATCTTCTTCTCTGGTAGGCCTAATCGCTTGAACATGGTGTAGGACATAATATTTACAGAGGCTCCATTGTCAATGAATGCCCTCCGCACTTTGATGCCATTGATTACTGCTGTCACATACAGCGGTCTGTTGTGTGGGTATCTTATCTCTCTATCAGCTTTAGAGAAAGATATCTTATTTGCTTCTTCCTCCATCGTCTTCACAAATCCTTTGCTTATGGCCATGGAAGTCTCCTGTGTCTCGGCGGCCTTGGTGATTGCCCTGGTTGCCTTATTCCTTGCTTCCTTGGCCAATCCTATCTGATCGAAAAAATTTCTAAACTTGGCCCCATTCATCAATGTCGTCACCTGCAGGCCTGGGTCACACTCCTCCTTTTCTTCCATCATCATCTCCACTTCTGGGACTGTGTTTTGGATAATAGTGTTGCATGTTTCTTTCCCCTTGTGATTTGGCAGTGGCTTATCATGCACACTGCTTTCCTTTCCCAGTTCAATCTCCCCATTTGCCAGCTTCTCGTGGAATATCCTACGCAGGCTATAGCAATCCATAGTTGAGTGTCCCGCGTATTGGTGGAATACACAGAAGTCTGGCCTCTTCTTTATCTCTTCCGTCACTGCAAATCTAGGCCTTGGGGGTTTTACCGCCCCATGTTCAATCCATTGCTCGTATAGACCCCTGAATGCTTTCTCACTGCATGTGATAGCCTCCGGGACCGACTTTCTTGCATATTTGTCTCCAGGCCTTCCTTTGCTTCGATCAAAATTTTTCTCATGCTTCTCCCTCTTGCCCCCTTGTGGTTTTGACTGAGAGTCAGCCAAACCCACAGTTGCTGTCCTCTTGCCCCTCCATGTAATTGTCGTAGGGCTAGTGGGCAGTGTCATGATTCCTCCCAAGTCTTGTGCAAAAGATGAGAGGGTCGCGAAGGAATCGCAAGCCTTGGTAATGAGGTGGGGCTTGAAGGAATCTAAGGCACCATTGTTGCAAATGCTGACCAGGTTCTTTTCTTCAATCGGCTCTGCACACTTCTGTGCCTGGGCCCTGAACCTGTCAACGTAATCTGATAGCTCCTCATTCGGCTTCTGTTTGAACCGCATGAGTTCCATAATGGTTACCTGTTTCTGCACATAGAAAAATTTCTTAAAAATTATAATTTTAGGTCATCCCAATCATGGATTGACCCCTTCTCTAAATTGTAGTACCAACTAAAGGCACTATCCGTCAAAATTTTGTTGAATTCCCGCATCACCAAGTTGTGGTTGTTCACTTCATCATATCCCAGCCACGGAGACATCGACTCTACGAACCTGGCAATATGTTCCCTCGCGTTTCCTTTCTCCCCGTTGTATTTTGGAAACTGCGGGGGATGCTCAATATACCCTAACGGGTAAGGTTGCCTCCGAATATGTGCCAGGTAAGGCGGAGTAAAGTCTAACTCCGAGGGTCGGAATGTCTGCCTGCGAAGTTGATTGATCACATCGATCATATCATCCTTCGTCACATACTGGCTTGTGGCGTGAACTCTCTGGGGTGTTGTGATGTACTGCTGTATCGGCGGTGTATATGCTATAGAATTTGGTTGATGCACGCTTGCATCGTGCAAAGGTGGCACTGGTGGTAGTTGCTGGCTCACTCGCTGGACATTGCCTGGAATGGTTGGCATTTGCATCTGTGAAATTGATGGGAGAGCAGTTGGGATGATGTTTGTCTGAGGTTGGCTTACTTCCAACCTAAGTTGTGGCACGTCGCCACTGTGCTGGGCCTCCAAGTTGATTATTGGAACCGATTGACTTTCCGTCGATGGAGATACAATCTGGTTCTCTTTGTTGTTGCTGCCATTGTTGTTGTCTTCCACTCCTACATGTCCCCCCTGCGAACTTCCTGGGAACATGGCCTTGAACGTGGGAGTCTGCATCAACTGCTGGCGGAAATTTTCCATCTCCTCTTGCTTCCTCTGCATTTCAAGCATCATGGCCATCATCATCCCTTGCCCTTCTCGTGCTTCCTTCAATGCCTTGAGCATCTCCAGTTGCACAACATTCGTCTGGTCTCCACCTGCATCCTCGCCTTGCCTTCCTACGTTGGTTTGTTGTTGATTAGCCATGTAGGGTGATGTTGAACTCCCTTCTGAAGCGTCTTCGATAATTGGTTGGTCAAAATCCAGGTTTGCTCCTTGGAATGCTTGAGCTACTTGCCTTGGAACTGGATCCGGTGAGGTAATGCTATTTGTTGGTGAAGCAACTCTTCCTGTAGTTCTCCCACTTTGAGTTGTGGGCATACCCTTCACGAATTCTACACCTCCCAAACAGAGTTGCCAAATAAATGTGGGCAAGAAAATCGCGCTTGCTTGTTTAGGGTTTTGTGTTGGCTGAGGAGGAGAGAAATCCACGAAGAATACGGAATTGATTGATTGATTGTAGAGGGGAGAACGACAGGTGGGCGATTACTCTAACGACACGTGGCAGAACCCCTAGAATCCAGAAACCGTGTTAGGGTTATTAGAATTCCAAGAGCCTTCTTCAGTTCTTCGAGTTGAGAGAGTGTTCAAATCTTTTTAGTGCTTTTAGGTGTAATATCCAAGCCTTCAGCTACCAAAAGAGTCTCCTTCCTTCCTAGAATGGAAGGGGTATTTATAGAGTTTCCTGGAATTAAGTAATCACATGCTAGGCACATGTTTTCAAGGAAATTCCAGAAATACCCTTTAGTCATTAGAATAATGCCCATATTGCCCTGTCCTTCTAGCCACCAATCCAATCCCTCAATTAATTCCCAAAATGAGCCGCGTCCACGAGTCTTCTGCCCCGGGACACGTGGAGGCTTCTCCCGGGTCTAACACATTTATTTTTAACTTTTCTATCTTCATTCCGTTAGGTTATGCGAACCCTAATTTGCACATTTAATGAGGTCGTGGAACCCTAATTATGCATTTAATTTAATTAGGTCATGTGAACCCTAATTTTGCACATGGGCCCACATTCTCAACTGTGACTCATATCCCAACCTTGGATAGCACGTCACAATGGCACCTATCGTTTTACCACCACACAAATATAGCGTCCCCTATGGAGAGTCTGGCTTTGGTGCATTCTACAAAGGAAGTCACCAGATAGAGGTTCGGGTACCAACTCCTGTAGTTGGGTTTTTAACTCCTGAAGTTCAATATGAGCCATTCGATATGGGGTTTTGAAAATAGGTTTTATACCGGGTTCAAAGTCGATACAAAATTCAATATCACGCTCTGGGGTAGGCCAAAAAGTTCTTCAGGAAATACGTTAGGAAATTCATTAACAACAGAAATATTATTCAAATCTGACGTATTTTTGTTCAAGTCCATGACATGGGCTAAGAAAGCTTGACATCCGTTTTTCAATAAACGAATGGCTTTATGGCTTGATATGACAGTGATTGACTTTAGTGGTTTGGTTGCTTGAATTCACATAACAGGTTGGCTAGGAATATGAAAACTAACAACCTTACGAAAATAATCAATTTTGGCATGATGAGTGGTTAACCAATCAATCCCTAAAATCACATCAAATGCAAGTATTTTCACAGAAATAAGATCGACAGGTAATGTGATGGTTCCAACTTGAATCAAGCAAGATTTATAAACAATAGATATAATGAAAGTTTCTCCTAACGAAGTCTCAACAGATAAGTCAAAGTCTAATTTCTCTAGAGTCAAGTTTAAACATTTAGCACAAGAAGGAGAGATAGAAGAATGGGTAGAACCGGTATCTAATAAGGTATAGACTTCGCAAGAGTTTATTATTAGCTTACCTGTGATCACCTCGTTCGGTTCCTCGCTTTTTGAGAAGTTACAAAAAACGCTCTCATTTGAACCACCGATTTTGACTTTTCTGGGACAGCCTTTGGTGTCATCATTACCGATAGAATTGACTTTCGCTATAGGGCATATTCCACCCTCAACTGATTCGTCGTACTCCTGTTCCATGATTTGAATCATTAATCTTCGATCCATATCGAATTAGGGTTGACCTCAATGTAGAGGGTAATTCAAAACTCGATGTTGGGTTCTCCCAATTGCTGTCCAAAAAGAAAAATACATATCATCTATTTTAGTCTTTTTGGATCGGACTTCTCTTTCCACAATATCAACGCGTTGTGCGACTTTTACCCATGCATCCTTCATTCTCACTCGTTCAGTTTTTTCTTCTTTCAGCTGATCCTTGACATTTGAA
The DNA here is from genome assembly GCA_016801055.1 of Panax notoginseng. Classification (NCBI taxonomy): domain Eukaryota; kingdom Viridiplantae; phylum Streptophyta; class Magnoliopsida; order Apiales; family Araliaceae; genus Panax; species Panax notoginseng. The sequence continues at coordinate 185,943,756 of CM029017.1, forward strand.
TTCTCAGATTCTAGCTTTATCATCTTATACTCTGCCAAAGAGTGCTTCTGTTCAAGTATCACATATCGGGTAACACAAACTTGAATTATTGCATCCTTTTGCTCCACGACCGCTTGCCATTCTTCAGCCTGCTATTCTAACTCATGAATACGATTTTGCAATTTTACATTTCGATCATAAAGTTCTCTTAATAAATCCTCCCCAGGTTCCTCTTCTTCTTCACTCTCAAATGCTACCTCTGCGACTAACACAGGTGCAACTATTAATTCTTTACTCACCACGTGGATATCTCTAATTTCTTCTTCGCCTGACATCACATTATCCTGGTTGGTGATTAAAGGTGTCTCCATGGTCTATTCACTTCATTGTTAACATTTTTAACTGTCATTCTCAAATACTGCCATAAAACAAGGGTTAATTAAAGAAATTGATATACCACATATTATCCCTATATTCTGACCGACCAATTAAATACCAAATAAGCTTAGGTAAGACACACTAGCGAAGGATTTACTCGTCTCTCCCCTCCTAGTTTTATTTCCCGATCTCTGCCAGAGACCATATCCCTAAGCTCTGATACCAACTGTGACGCCCCCGAAATAGGTATACATCACCCATTCTGAGTCACCAAATACATGGAACAGAAATCAAATACAAACTTCTTTTATACAATACGACAAAACGTAGCTGAGAGTTTTTACACGAATATTTTCTAATAGACAGTATTCAAACTCAAAAAGGAGTCCTCATTACAATTATTGATACACTATTTTACAAAATAGTGAGGACTGCTAAAACAACTATCTGGACCCATCACTCCACATCTCGACTAGTTCCCTTTATATTTTCGCCTTCTGAGAAGAAAAAAGGAACAAACAGAAAAAGGGTGAGCTCAACTAGCCCAGCAAAGAATATTATGACTAAGATAATGTAGAACAAATTATCGTTAGCCTTCAACACATCATATAAAATATAATGGACAACAAGTTTTAGATCAATATTTGCAGTGAAAAATAACAATTCATTAGAAGAGTTAAGTAGAGAATGACGTCTACTTTCTTCTATGATTTAAATGTCAATCATCAATATTTTATCCCTGTAACATCAATCAATATGTATTTTGAAATAAATATTTATCTTTGCACTACGGACCAAAGATATTCATTTGTATCACCAGTTGGTCATGTTCATCTCAACACATGTTCATCTTTGCACTGCGGACTAAAGATATTCATCAGGTAATCATTCATCTTTACACTATATGCCAAAGATATTTAGTTATATCATCATTTAGGACTGAGGATGATGAAAAATATTTTAAGAAACGAATCTAGTGAGATAAAAGGACAAAGATTAGGAATTCGTACTTTGGTTTATCCAAGTTCAAAAATATTGCATAATAATCAATTGTGGAGAATGAAGATCAAAACATGGATACAATCAAAGATAGTAACCATAATAGACATCTTGGACAAAGAAGAAAAAATTTTATTTTCCTGTGAATAGTGTCATATTCGTGAATAGTGTCGTGTACATGAATAGTAACCCCGACACAAAAAAGTATAAATTTCACAAGAAAAATTATACTTCGTGAATAATACTCGTGAATAGTACCATATTCGTGAATAGTGTCGTATACGTAAATAGTAACCTCGACATGAAAAGGTAAAAATTTTATAATAAAATTCATACCAACATTTCAGTACAATGATATTGAAAGAAATAACATCATTTACGAAGAAAATAACATCCCTTACCATCTCTTACCTCAAAAGAATAATACTTCTAGCTGAAATATCAGATATAATGCTGAAGGAACTTGCGCTGAATAGCAACTCTCACAGTATCTAAATACTCACAAAAATACGCTCGATATTATATAGAGAGAAAACTTCTGATTCTGGTGTGATTTTCAATTCTAACTAAGCACCCTATTTATAGAAAAATCCTAAAATGCCAAAGCAGACTAAAATTTAATAAAATAATATTTTATTACAATTATTCACGCCCACTATAATTGATCAAATTTCAGCACACCATAGTGGGGCCCACCAAAAATTAGATTTTTCCACAATAACCAAAAGTGGGGCCCACATATTTTTAATAATAATATTTATTTCCGAAACTTCAATAATTCATAACAAATAGTCCTTTTATCAGAAAAATATGAATTTTATGTCCTTTCCATAGGAAATTTAATTCTCTACAACTTTGTAGAAGAAAGTTTTTCCAAATTCCAAACAGAAAATGACCGAAATTCACATACGGATGATTTTTAATATCTTCATTCTGAAAAAATACTAATAAAACACCTCAACATTAATTACTTCAATTATATTCACATAAAAATAAATATTTCCTATCATATAAATCAATAATTAATTATTCATAAATAATATTACAGAATCACAATACTAACAACCAGGTCGTTTTTAAGAAAGTGGGGGCTTTCCGATAAGGATTTCTCCTTACTGGCGCGCAATTAGTTGACCAAACCTCTTTTCTAGACAGAACTTCCTTAGACATTACCAATAATGCTATCTAATAATATTATTCAAAAAATATGAATTATTGATCTGATAATGGGAAATACTGTGCAGTGACAATTATTGAATCAATAATAATATAAAATATCAATGTAGAAATTATTGAATCAATAAAATAAAATATTGAGCAGTAATTACTGTAACAATTATAGAGTAGTGCCTTCTTACGTAAGAATCAATAATCTAAAAATATTATGCAATACCGTGTGTTACTGTGTAACTACACATATTACTGTATGTTAACCACCAGGTATTCTAACAGTGCTAACTGTTACAGCTACGCCGTTATTTATAAAAACTTAAATTTGTCATTTTCTTCATCCGACCGTTTTCTGTTATGGAGCCCACAAATGGCTGCGCCGTCGTACGAATATTCCCCGACAACAAGAATATGTCACGACCAAACGAATATTCCCCGACAACAATGAATAATTTATAACCACTTGCTTATTTTGTAAAATTTGTACATTTCACCCATAACCAAAGCATTATATTAAATTAAAACTTTATTATTCAAAATAATTATTAGAGGAAATTAAATTTTATTTATAAAAAGTTGGGGTCTTAAAATATATATATATATATATATATATATATATATATATATATATATATATATATAAAGGAAATATTCAGTAATAATATCTTCCATTCTAGTTATTTTCCTGAATCCTGTAGATATAAATGTAATGACCTATTTTAAACAACTTGAGTCAAATAAGAATTTTCTTTATAATACATATAAACAAGCCCAAGCAAACAAACATAATACTATTAAGCTGTTACACAAAATCAAATTAACAAATTAAACAGCCCAAGCAGTTTAAATAAAATCCATCATACTAAATACAAACCAAATAATATTGTCGTCATTATAATCATAAAAGTTAGAAGCCAACATTCTCCCCCTTTTGGATTATGACAATAAATAATGCCATTTAATATATATGCTCCCCCTAAATTTATGCCAATAATTTCACATAACCTGTTATGATAGATAAAAATATGCTAACTAATAAACCATAACCATAACAGATAATGAAGCCAACAAATAACCAACAGGTATCATATTCAAATTTAAACAACTATATACCAAAATAAATTTCCATTGTTATCATCACTCATTCTCAATCAGTATAATCAGCAGCCTAAAATCAATAGCATCATAATCTAACATCCCAAAACATAATCCAAAATAAAATAATCCAATCTCAAATAATATCCCAAATTTCTCCCTCATTGGCCTTATCAAAAAGGGTCTAAGTTGCCTCAAGATCAGTTTAATATAGAGCTTCTTCCACCTTTTTTGTCAAGGTCTTTCATCTTAATATTTAAGGAATCACCTTTGACAACCAAAGTGTCAACCTTTTCGGTTAAAGAGTGGACTGAGTCGAAAAGGGAACTGACTGTGGTGGCAACAAAGTCAAGTTTATGATCCATGGCATGAATTAGTTGAAAAAGTTCAAAAAACATTGGATCACTAGGAAGAACAAGAATGGAATTGGAAGAATTATGAGAAGGAAGAGTAGATGGAACAATGAGATGAGTAGAGTCAGGCATATCCCAAAATAATAGGCCATCAAAACTAACCTTTAACATTGAACTATGAAGACTGGCTTCGTCAATTACATCAGTGATATGAACTACTTCTTCATTTGCTAAAGAAATTTCAAAATGTACCTCCAAAAGGAAAACACTTTGTTTTGTTCTTAATACAACTCTCCATATATTTAATCATAACAAAGCAAAGTTAAATTTTGTTCTAGATAAAATCAGTGCTGACAGAATGAGGTCTTGGAAAGTCATGTCAGACCTACCACCCGCTCGGGGAACTAAATTTGGCTGAATAATTTTATGAATTACACTATTTATAGGAGAGGTTTCAAAAACAGTAGGTAATTTCACAAATTCAGTTTCAGAAGAATTTTTGACAAGATTTAACTGATTAAGAACATTAAAATTTGTAAACTCACAAAGGGCCTTTAAGAGTAAACGGGTAGATACCAGAACAAGGAATGTTTAGAATAGTACTCAGTAATTAAGAACCAAATGATAAGGTTTTGTTCTGCACATAAGTAACTATCTTACCAGATTTGAAAAACATGTTACCAAAAAATTGTTTTATTAAAATGGGGTAAGCATTTGGAGAATGATTTAACATCTCTTTTAGGCCAACAGATTCGATTAAAGTAGAGACCCCAATTTGTTAAAATAAAACAGGGTCAACAAATTTACCATAAACAATGTTCTTATTTACCATGAGTTTTTGAAAACGATTTGAAAACTTGGGGGAACGAACTGATAGCACAGTACCAATCGATTTAGGAATCGAAGGATTTGATTCAAGAATACTCACAGAGGTAAGGGTTTTACCCTTTGGTATTTTCCCTCTATGTTTCATGCTCTAAGAAGAAACCCCAAAATCGGTACCCAATCTCCAGCGAAGCCGATTTGAATAACGGTTAAGCTTGGGAGCCACTATCGATCCTTATTCCCTTCGAACTGGTTGCCGACCAGTACTGAATGTACGACCCCCTCTAGATTTAGCCATTTGAACAGGAGAGAGAAAGTTAATCGGGTTAATAAGTATCCTAGTTTCTGTGTGACTATTTAGGAGTAGAGACAGAAAGAAGTGTGAGATGGAATATGAAAAGTTTTTAGAGAGAAAGAACAATTGATGAGTTAAGGACTCGGTAAAGAATCTAAAGAATTTTATTCTTGCTCAAAATCTCAATGTATCAAATTCCATTCGTCCGTGCCCCTTAAAAAACTTGTAATACCAAAACTAACCCTTATTTCATTTTTATCACGAAACTAACTCAGATAAAATATATATGAACAAATATATTATTTAATATGAATTTAATCCCTGCCTTTATTTTAACAAATATAATGAACACTAAACTTGATATATATATATATATATATATATATATATAAATTTTTTTAAAATTAATCTCAACAAAGTAAAAACTTTCAAGTACAGACAGACATACCAAGTTCTCTTCTCAAGGTGACTTTCTTCACTTAAAGGTTTTGGAAAAATGTTACCCAATTGATGTTCAATAGGGACAAATACTAATTTTATTAATCCTTGAAAAACATTATCTCTCAAAAAATGATGTCTCACTTCAATATGCTTAGTACGAGAATGAAGCACATGATTTTTTGAAATATTAATTACACTAGTATTGTTGTAGGGGAATTGCACAATTCATCCCACATCAATTCATTACAAATGCAGCGCACACCTATGTAGACTGGTTCAATAAGCATGTTAGACTACCTCCTTACCTAAAAGGTTAACCTATTAGGTTAAGGCTCTACCATACTTATTAACCCATTTATACTCTTGAATTTATCTTATGTGGGATTCATGTGAAATATCCCAATAATCTTTAGCTTTCACTTGAATACACATCACAAGTATCATCCTAGAGTAGTCAACATTAAGCACATCTTCCTTAAGTCCTTTCAAGATCTTTGCTCGACTCTAATACTACTCCACCACGCCCGAGGCAAACATGGAAGTACAATCTTGCTCCTTGTGAACCCTTCACCCTGAGTAACTTCTCTAGAGCCATCTTGAGCCCGCTCCACCCGACTCAAATCATACTTCACTGTGTGGTGCCAAACGCATAAGTGATTATCTTGTGCTCAACTTGACTCAACTCTATTTTCTCCACCGCGCGCAGATTGAGTAACACGCGGCCTGCGAATGCTCCACCCTGGAGTGTCAACCTGATACTTGGGCCCATCGAACCATGAGCTTTGATACCACTTATAGGGGAATTGCACGATCCATCCCACATCAATTCATCACCAATGCAGTGCACACCTGTAAGACCCCAACTTATTAATAAATGAAATTAAATTTCCTCTATTTATTATTTTGAAATAGAAAGGGTTGATTTGATTAATGTGGTTAGTTATGGGTAAAATACGCAAATATTTCAAATAAGCAAGTGGTTATAAAATATTCATTTTTGGTCGGTGAATATTCGTGTGGTCGTGGAATATTCTTTCTGTCGGGGAATATTCGTACGACGGCGCAGCTATTTGTGGGCCCCATAACGGAAAACGATTGGATGAAGATAACGACAAAAATTGAGTTTTTATAAATAACGGCGTAGTTGTTACCGTTAACACTGTTGGAATACCCGGTGGTTAAAATATAGTAATACGCGTGGTTGCACAGTAGCACACGGATTGCACAGTATTTTAAAATTATTGATTCTTACGAAGGAAGGCACTACTCAATAATTGTTACAGTAGTTACTGCTCAATATTTTATTTTATTAATTCAATAATTACTGCGTTGATATTTTATATTATTGTTATTTTAATAATTGTTGTTGCACAGTATTTTCCATTATCAGATCAATAATTCATATTATTTAAATAATATTATTAGATAGCATTATTGGTAATATCTAGAAAGTTCTGTCTAAGGAGAGGTTTGGTCATCTAATTACGCGCTAGTAAGGAGAAATCCTTATTGAAAAGCCCCCTCTTTCCTGGGAACGGCCTGGTTGTCATAAATGTGATTCTGTAATATTATTTGTGAATAATTAATTATTGATTCATATGATAAGGAAATATTTATTTTATATGGATATAAATGAGGGATATATTTTTGTGGTTAAAAATGAAGGAGTTAATGTTGAGGTGTTTTATCTGTATTTTTATCAGAACGGAGGTATTGAAAATCAAATTAAGGTTTTTGAGACATTTTGCGAGGGTTATAATTTTTAATCCGACCGTTGGATCGTGGTAATATTTGGATATGTTATACATATATAAGTTGAGTATATGAATGTATGATTTGTTATGAATTTTACGAGATTACTGGTTCAGAAATTGTTAAATTTTCGGAGTTAATCATTTTGGTGGAAAATTCTAAAATTGGTGGGCCCCACTCTTGGTTGGTGAAGAAATGTGCTGAGATTTTTATTCAAATATTGTGGGTGGGAATAGTAGCAGGTAAAGCCATCAGGTAGCAGGTTAAGTCTGCTTCGGCGTGCTAATATTTTCGTATAAATAGAGGGCTAAGTTAGAATTAAAAATCACACCAGAATTCATAAGTTTTCTCTCTTTCTCTCTCTAGATTATTGAGTGTATTTTGTGAGTATTTAGATACTTTGAAAGTTGCTATTCAGCACAAGTTTCATTCAGCCTCATATCCGATATTCAGTCAGAAGTACGGTTATTTTGAGGTAAGGGATATTATTTTCTTCTTAAATGATATTATTTTCTTCAATATCATTATGCTGACATATTGATATGACTTTTTTTTTTATCAAATTTGAAACTTTTTGTGTCGGGGTTACTATTTACGTATACGGCACTATTCACGTATACGGCACTATTCACCGAAATGTTTTTTCTCTTTTTGTCCAAGATGTCTATTATGGTAACTATCTTTGATTGTATCCATGTTTTGATCTTTATTTTTGATTTCTGCTTCACAATTGATTATTATGAAGTATTATTGATCTTGGATAAACTGTTATACAAATCCCTACTATTTGTCCTTCTGTCTCACTGGATTCGTTTTCTTTAAGATATTTTTCATCATCCTCAGTCCTGAATGATGGTATTACTGAATATCTTTGGCCTGTAGTGCAAATATGTATGATTACCTGATGAATATCTTTGGCCTGTAGTGCAAAGATGAACAGGTGTTGAGATGAACATGACCGACTGGTGATACAAATGAATATCTTTGGCCTGTAGTGCAAAGATGAATATTTGATTCAAGATGTATATTGATTGATGTTACAAGGATAAAATATTGATGATGGACTTTTAAATCTTAGAAGATAGTAGAATTCTTTCTCTACTTGACTCTTCTAATGGTTTGCTGTTTCCGCTGCAGTTGATCTAAAACTTGTTGTCGATTATATTCTATCAAATTTTCCCTGTCGAATACTAATGATAATTTGTTTTATATTATCTTAGTCATAATATTCTTTACTGGGCTAGTTGAGCTCACCTTTTTCCTTTTTGTTCCATTTTTCTTCTCAGGAGGTGAGAACATAGCAGGATCTAGTCGGGGTATGGAGTGATGGTTCTAGAAAGATGTTTTAGCTGTCCTCACAATTTCTGTAAAATAGTGTTTGAATAATTGTAATGAGGACTTATTTGAGTGTGGATATTGTCTAGAAGACAATATTTGTATTTAAACTCATAGTATGTGTTGTCGTATTTTGCACGACAATTGTATTATTGAAGTTGTAGTTTGCTTTTTGTACCATATATTTGGCGACTCAGAATGGGTGTTGTATACCTATTTTGGGGGCATCACAGTTGGTATCAGAGCTTAGGGATATGATCCCTTGCTGAGATGTGAGACAAGAACTAGGAGGGGAGAGACGGGAAATTCCTTCGCTAGTATGACCTGAATTAGTTTATTTGGTAATTATTTGGTCGGTCAGATATAGGGATAATATGTGACATGTCAATTAACCCTTGTTTTGTGGTAGTATTTGAGAATGGCAGCAGAGAACGTTAACAATGGAGTGATTGAGACTGTGGAGACACCTTTAATCACCACCCAGGGGAACGTGTAACAGTAAGGCAATATTCCTCCTGTAAACAACGTTACCGAGCAAACGATGAATGATGGAATGTTTAGGAGCTTTTTACAGTTCATGCAAAATCAGACGAGGGAGACTCGTGTGCAGAATACGGGTGGAAATGATAACAATGCGCGGTTTGTCACAGCCAAGCAGTTCAAAGAATTGGGACCACCAGAATTTAAGGAAAAGCCGGATCCGATCATTGCGGAAACGTGGGTCAAGCAAATTACCAAGATATTCGATGTCTTGGAATGCACGGAGGAACAAAAGGTTCCATTCGCCACCTTTATGTTCCGCGGTGAGGCAGACTACTGGTGGGAGTCTGTGAAGCGTACCCTTCCTGACGCACTCAACATGTCCTGGGAAATGTTTCAGAAACTGTTTAATGACAAGTACTTTCCTAAAAGTATTCGTCATATGAAGGAGGTAGAGTTTATTAGACTGGAACAAAACAACATGACGGTGTCCCAGTACGAGGCGAAGTTTGCAGAGTTATCCAGGTTTACACCTCATTTGGTCGAGAATGAGGAACGAATGACAAGGATGTTTATAAGAGGTTTAAAACCCGAGATTCGACAATATCTTATCTCTCATAAATTTTCTTTATATTCAGATGTTGTAAACATGGCTCAATTATTAGAGCTAGATAATGAGTATATGCAACCGAGGGACCACAACTAGGGTCATACCGGTGGCGGCAGTCATCGAAGCGATGAGAACCAGCGAGGAGGGAAAAATACAGACAAAAGTGGTAACCACTCGGGTGGTCATCGTGGCTATGATAATAGGAGAGGTGAGTCAAGTGGAAATTTCAAGAAGAGAAGATTTAACGATGCTAAGAAGACGTCGACAGCAGCACCAGCACCAGGAACAAATTCTAGGAGAAGAGAACGACCGCCAGTTAGATGTTACAGATGCGGAGAGGAGGGACATATAAGTCCAAACTGCCCACAACAATTCAAGGTATGTTATAATTATGAAAAGGAAGGACATATCGCTCGAGATTGTACTATAGCGAAACCAAGTCCAGCTGGGACGGTGACACCAAAGGCGGATACGAATAAAATAAAGTCGACGGTTTCTGGAAGAGCGTTTGTCGTGACTGCCCAAAACGCGAGAAACTCGAACGAAGGTATAACGGGTTAGTTAATTACAAATTCTTCCGAAGTTTATACCTTACTAGATACCGGTTTTACCTAATCTTTTATCTCTCCTGCTTGTGCTCAACGTTTAAACTTGACTCTGGAGAAATTAGACTTTGACCTATCTGTGGAGACTCCGTTAGGAGAAACTTTCATTACATATACAGTTTATAAATCTTGCTTAATCAAAGTTGGCATAATCACATTACCTGTTGACCTTATCTCTTTAAAGATACTTGCTTTTGATGTGATTTTAGGAATTGATTGGTTAACTACTCATCACGCCAAAATTGATTGTTTTCGTAAGGTTGTTAGTTTTCATATTCCTAACCAACCTGTTATGCGAATTCAAGCAACCAAAACACTATAATCAATCGTTGTCATACCAAGTCATAAAACCATTCGTTTATTGAAATACAGATGTTAAGTTTTCTTAGCCCATGTCATGGACTTGAACAAAAATACGTCAGATTTGAATGATATTTCTGTTGTTAGTGAATTTCTTGAAGAATTTCTTGGCCTAACCCAGAGCGTGATATTGAATTTTTATATTGATCTTCAACCCGATACAAAACCCATTTCTAAAATCTCATATTGAATAGCTCCTATTGAACTTCAGGAGTTAAAAACCCAACTATAGAAGTTGGTACCCGAGCCTCTATCTGGTGATTTCCTTTGTGGAATGCACCAAAGCTAGACTCTCCGTAAGGGACTCTATATTTGTGTGGTGATAAAATAATAGGTGCCATTGTGGCGTGCTATCCAAGATTGGAATATGAATCACAATTGAGAGCAACCAAAGTCGGTGACCAAAGTACGTAGTTTTCTGGTCTTAGTTGGTTACTATCGAAGATTCGTGGAAGGATTTTCTCGAATCGATACTCCGTTAACTTAGCTGACTCAGAAAGATACAAAATTCGTATGGAGCGAGGAATGCGAGAAGATTTTCCAATAGCTCAAGAGGCGACTCATTCAGAACCTGTTCTGACCATACCATCTTGGAAAAGCGAACGTGGTAGCTGACGCGTTGAGTAGAAGATTGTACGCAAGTACGAGTGCGATATTGTTGAACACAAAGACCTATTTTGTATAATTTATAAATGATAGAGATAGAGTTAATGACTCTAGGGACCCACGTGATGATATACGAGTAAAATCGACTTTAATCGATAACGTTAAAGCCGCTCAAGCTACAGACTTGGAGCAAATGAATATAAAGAAGAAAGTGCAAGAATGTGTTATTCTAGAAGTAAGAGTCGATGAAGAGAAGAGAGCTCAAGCCTTCGATTTATTTGAAATCCTCGATCGAGTAGGAACTGTGGCCTATAGACTCGCCTTAACGCTAAGTATGTCGCGTGTTCATAACGTTTTTCACGTATCGATGTTACGTAAATATGTGGACGACCCGAATCATATTTATGTGTTAGAACCAGACGAGATAGCCAAAGATTTAACGTACGAGGAGGTACCTGTTAAGATATTGGATAGGAAAGAACATGTCCTATGCACGAAGGTTATACCGCAAGTTAAGGTTTTGTGGTGAAACCATGCTATTGAAGAAATGACTTGGGAGTTGGAATCAGAAATGAAAGTGAGGTATCCTCACCTTTTCGAAACACCAGGTACGTACGTCAATTTCGAGGACTAAATTTCATAAGGAGGGGAGGTTGTAAGACCCCAACTTATTAATAAATAAAATTAAATTTTCTCTATTTATTATTTTGAAATAGAAAGGGTTGATTTAATTAATGTGGTTAGTTATGGGTAAAATGCGCAAATATTTCAAATAAGCAAGTGGTTATAAAATATTCATTTTTGGTCGGTGAATATTTATGTGGTCGTGGAATATTCTTTCTGTCGGGGAATATTCGTACGACGGCGCAGCTATTTATGGGCCCCATATGGAAAACGATTGGATGAAGATAACGATAAAAATTGAGTTTTTATAAATAACGGCGTGGTTGTTACCGTTAACACTGTTGGAATACCTGGTGGTTAAAATACAGTAATACGCGTGATTGCACAGTAGCACACGGATTGCACAGTATTTTAGAATTATTGATTCTTACGAAGGAATGTACTACTCAATAATTGTTACAGTAGTTACTGTTCAATATTTTATTTTATTGATTCAACAATTGATGCGTTGATATTTTATATTATTGTTGTTTCAATAATTATTGTTGCACAACATTTTCTATTATCAGATCAATAATTCATATTATTTAAATAATATTATTAGATAGCATTATTGGCAATGTCTAGAAAGTTCTGTCTAAGGAGAGGTTTGGTCATCTAATTGCACGCTAGTAAGGAGAAATCCTTATTGGAAAGCCCCCTCTTTCTTGGGAACGGTCTGGTTGTCATAAATGTGATTCTGTAATATTATTTATGAATAATTAATTATTGATTCATATGATAAGAAAATTTTTATTTTATGTGGATATAAATGAAGGATATATTTTTGTGGTTAAGAATGAAAGAGTTAATGTTGAGGTGTTTTATCTGTATTTTTGTCGGAACGGAGGTATTGAAAATCAAATTAGGGTTTTTGAGATATTTGGCGAGGGTTATAATTTTTAATTCGACCGTTGGATCGTGGTAATAATTAGATATGTTATACATATATAAGTTGAGTATATGTCCACAAATTTTGAGCCGTTAAAAATGAACGTATGATTTGTTATGAATTTTACGAGATGACTGGTTCAGAAATTGTTGAATTTTCGGAGTTAATCATTTTGGTGGAAAATTCTAGAATTGGTGGGCCCCACTCTTGGTTGGTGAAGAAATGTGCTGAAATTTTTATTCAAATATTGTGGGTGGGAATAGTAGTAGGTAAAGCCATCAGGTTGCAAGTTAAGTCTGCTTCGGCGTGCTAATATTTTCCTATAAATAGAGGGCTAAGTTAGAATTGAAAATCACACCAGAATTCATAAGTTTTCTCTCTTTCTCTCTCTAGATTATTGAGTGTATTTTGTGAGTATTTAGATACTTTGAAAGTTGCTATTCAGCACAAGTTTCATTCAGCCTCATATCCGATATTCAGTCAGAAGTACGGTTATTTTGAGGTAAGGGATATTATTTTCTTCTTAAATGATATTATTTTCTTCAATATCATTATGCTGAAATATTGATACGAGTTTTTTTTATCAAATTTGAAACTTTTTGTGTCGGTGTGACGCCCCCAAAATTAGGTATACATCACCCATCTTGGGTCGTCAGATACATAGTACAGAATACAAATACAACTGATTAATACAACTGTCGTGTACAATACGACAAAATATAAACTGTGAGTTTGAATACAAATATTATCTTCTAGAGAGTATTCATACTCAAAAGGAGTCCTCATTACATTTATTAACACACCATTACATAGAATAGTGAGGACTACTAACTAATACTATCATTCGGACCATCACTCCGTTCCCCGACTTGCCCCAGCTACGTTCTCATTTCCTGAAGAGAACAGTGAAAGAAAGGGTGAGCTCAACTAGCCCAGTAAGAAATATTATGACTAAGATAATGCAGAATAAATTATCATTAGCCTTCAACAATGTTAAACTGATAAAATATAATAGACATCAAGTTTAACTGTAGCGGAACAAGCAATCCATTAAAAGAGTCAAGTAGAAAATAAACTCTACTATCTTTTATGATTTAAAAAGTTTTTCAACACTGTGATCGCTGGGACTCAGCTTAATAAAATAATCCACATCATCGAATCACCCCTGCACTACGGCCAAGGATATTCGTATATTCATTAATGGTCATGATCATGCCAACAACTGTCCATCAATGCACTACGGGCCAATGAGGACTTTTACCACATCATTTGTAACATTACGGTCATGATTATACCGAATAATCCCTGGTCATAATCATACCAAGTCCATCTATGCACTACAGGCCACAGATGACTTTCAACATTTTATAAACATGAGGATGATGACAATGATATAAGAATTCAATAAAACAAGTTCAAGAATTAATTTATCCAGGAATTAACAACGTCCAAATTGTCAACATGATACTGCATTGTGGAGTAAAATTCAAGAATGCTTAGAAGAATATTTTCTTGAAAAGATACTGGATGAAACGCAACTATCAAGGATATTCCACAAATTTCATGGAGTATAGAAGTCAAAACTTAACCAACTGAGTATAATAAAGAATGGAATAACAAAAGAAATCACCATGCATGCGATAGACCGCACAGACAGGTTATTCCAACAGAATAATAAATAATGGAACCAGGTCCGGCGTAAACGCACAGACAGGATATTCCGACAGAATAATAAATAATGGAACCAGGTCCGGTGTAAAACACACAGACAGGATGTTCCAACAGAATAATAATAAAAACGGAACCAGGTCCGGTGTAAAACACACAGACAGGATGTTCCAACAGAATAATAAACGGAACCAGGTCCGGTGTAAAACACACAGACAGGATGTTCCAACAGAATAATAGAAGAATGTCACCAAGTATAGGGTAGACCGCGTATACTGGTTATTCCAACAGAATAATAACGAATGGAATAACAGAAGTTCTCTTCATGAATATAAAAGAAATAATATTCCCTACCTTAAAAGAACTGGATATTGGAAAAGTGATGTAGCAGAATACTTTTATTCTCTCTCTCTCTCTTATTCTCTCTATACTTTCTCTCTCTATAGCTTGAATGAATTCGTGAAAAATAATGAAGCCCTAGGCCTCTATTTATAGAAAAACTGAGGGTGGCTCTTGGTCTTAACGAAGGGTCAAATGACTCTTGGTCTTAACGAAGGGTCAAATGACTCTTGGTAATATTGAAGGGACAACTACTATTGACGAAAGTAATTACTATTGACCAAGGTAAATACTATTGACGAAGGTAATTACTATTGACCAAGGTAAATACTATTGACCAAGGTAAATACTATTGACGACGGTAATTACTATTGACGACGGTAATTACTATTGACGAAGAGACTCTTAGATGATGACATATGGCCCCCATAAAATAACCAAACTTACCACAACGTCTCAATAATATAACATATTATACAGATGATACTATGACAATAATTTAAGAGATATGATGCAGCAATTACTGTAGCAATAATTGAGTATAGCTGAGTGACTTCTCACGTAAGCATCAATAATCAATACCGTGTGCTACTATGCAACCACGCGTATTACTGTACTTTTACTACCGAGTAGTTCAACAGTTTTAACAATTTTAACGGTAACACCTCAGCTGTTATTTTTATAGAAAGATAATTCTGTCGTTTTCTCAATCCGACAATAATTCCGTTGTGGGGTCCACCAATGATTGTGCCGTTGTACGAATATTCCCCGACAAAAAGAATATTCCCCGACCAAACGAATATTTTATAACAACTTGCTTACTTTGTAAAATTTATAAATATTACCCACAACTATAATATTATATCAAATTAACTCCATAATATTCAAAAATGATATTTATAGAAAATTCATCTTTATTTATAAAAGTTGGGGTCTTACAACCTCCCCTTCTTATGAAATTTCGCCCTCGAAATTAGGGTACGTACCTGGTATGTCGAAGAGGTAAGGATACCTTGATTTCATTTCTGATTCTAACTCCCAAGTCATTTCCTCAACATCGTGGTTTCTCCACAAAACTTTAACTTGAGGTATAACCTTGGAGCGTAGAATATGTTCCTTCTTATCCAAGATTTGAACAGGAACTTCTTCATACGTCAAATCCTCCGCTATTTCGTCCGGTTCTAACTCAATAATGTGGTTCGGGTCTTCCACATATTTGCGTAACATGGATATGTGGAAAACGTTATGAACACGAGACATACTTGGCGGTAAAGCGAGTCTATAAGCCACAGTTCCTACTCGATCGAGGATTAAAAATGGACCGATGAATCGAGGATTTAGCTTTCCTCTCTTTCCAAATCTCGTAACTCCTTTCCATGGAGCAACACGTAAGAACACATGATCTCCTACATCAAATTCCACGTCCTTTCGATGAAGATCAGCATAACTCTTTTGTCGATCTTGTGAGGTTTTTATACGTTGTCGGATCGTTTGAATCTTTTCTGTAGTCATACGTACCAACTCCGGTCCCAACAACGTTGCTTCACCCACCTCATCCCAGCATACTGGAGAACGACATTTTCTTCCATACAATGCTTCGAATGGAGCCATGCCAATACTTGCTTGATAACTGTTGTTGTAGGAAAACTCCACCAATGGTAAGAACTTGTCCCAACTTCCCTTGAAGTCAAAGACACAGAGTCTTAATAGATCTTCAAGAGTTTGAATAGTCCTCTCTGATTGTCCGTCCGTCTGAGGATGATATGCTGAACTAAATCGTAACTCCGTGCCCATAGCTTTTTGTAAACTAACCCAAAATCGTGAAGTGAATCTTGGGTCTCGGTCAGAAACTATGGATACTGGCATACCATGCAGTCTTACAATCTCGTTTATGTACATACGAGCAAGACGTTCAAGTGTATAAGTTTCTCGTATCGGTAAGAAATGAGCAGACTTGGTCAATCTATCAACAATGACCCAAATCGCATCAATACCTTGAGAAACCCTAGGAAGACCGGTAACGAAATCCATGGTAATGTGCTCCCACTTCCATTCTGGAATTTCAAGTGGTTGCAATGGACCTTTTGGTACTTGATGCTCCGCTTTGACTCGTTGACAAGTTAGACACCTTGAGATAAACAACGCTATCTCTCTCTTCATATTGCTCCACCAAAATGTATGACGAAGATCATGATACATTTTGGTACTTCCAGGATGGATTGCAAACGGTGTGTTGTGCGCCTCCATCATGATTTCATACTTTAAATCAGGGTTGTTAGGAACACAAAGTCTGGAGTTGACTCGAAGTATTCCTTCTTCATCGATTCTTGCTTCCGGCATAGCACCTTCTTGCACTTTCTTCCTCATACGCATCAGCTCCAGGTCTGTAGCTTGAGCAGCTTTAACTTTATCGATTAAAGTCGGTTCTACTCGTATATTCGCCATCATCACATGGGTCCCTGGAGTCTTTAACTCTATCTCCATCCTTTGCAAGTCACACAAAATGGGCCTTTGCGTTGTTAATATTGCACTTGTACCCGCATATGATCTTCTACTCAATGCGTCAGCTACCACGTTCGCTTTTCCAGGATGGTATTGAATGGTATGATCATAATCTTTCAACAGTTCAAGCCAACGTCGTTGTCGCATGTTGAGTTCCTTTTGAGTGAAGAAATATTTGAGGCTTTTATGATCCGTAAAGATCTCCACTTTCTCCCCATACAAGTAATGCCTCCAAATTTTAAGTGCAAAGACAACAGCTGCCAACTCTAGATCATGAGTAGGATAATTCCTCTCATATTCCTTGAGTTGTCTTGATGCATAGGCTATGACTTTTCCATGTTGCATGAGAACGCATCCCAACCCTTTGCTCGAAGCATCACTGTAGATGACAAATCCCTCCGAGCCAGATGGTATTGTTAGAACAGGTGCTGAAATGAGTCTCCTCTTGAGTTCTTGAAAACTCTGCTCACATTCTTCGCTCCAACCAAACTTTGTATCTTTCCGAGTCAGCTGAGTTAATGGAGTAGCGATTCGAGAAAATCCTTCCACGAATCTCCGATAATAACCAGCTAAACCAAGAAAGCTACGTACCTCGGTCACTGATTTAGGTTGCTCCCAGCTTTGAATAGCTTCAATCTTTGCCGGGTCAACCGATATTCCACGACTTGATACTACGTGCCCAAGGAATGCTACCTCCTCCAGCCAGAACTCGCATTTCTTCAACTTGGCATAAAGCTTGTATTCACGAAGCTTTTGGAGTACCAGCCTCAAGTGTTGCTCATGATCTTCACGGCTTTTGGAATAAATAAGGATGTCATCAATAAAGACGACCACAAAGTGATCCAAATATTCCTTGAATACCCGGTTCATCATATCCATGAAGGCAGCAGGAGCATTAGTCAATCCAAAGGACATGACTAGGAATTCATAATGCCCGTACCGAGTTCTAAAAGCCGTCTTTGGAATATCCTCAGTTCTAACCTTCAGCTGATGATATCCAGAACGAAGATCGATCTTTGAAAAGAATTGTGCTCCTTGCAACTGGTCAAACAGGTCATCAATACGTGGCAATGGGTACCTATTTTTGATGGTGACATGATTCAACTCCCGATAATCAATACAAAGTCGCATACTTCCATCTTTCTTCTTCACGAATAGAACAGGAGCACCCCAAGGAGAAGTACTAGGACGAATAAAGCCAATGTCTAACAATTCCTGCAGTTGGATCTTTAACTCCTGAAGTTCAATAGGAGCCATTCGATATGGGGCTTTGGAAATGGGTTTTGTACCGGGTTCAAGGTCGATACAAAATTCAATTTCACGCTCTGGGGGTAGGCCAGGAAGTTCTTCAGGGAATACGTCAGGGAATTTATTAACAATAGAAATATCATTCAAAACTGACGTATTTTTGTTTAGATCTGTGACATGAGCTAAGAAAGCTTGACATCCGTTTTTCAATAAACGAATAGCTTTATGGCTTGAGATGACAGCGATTGATTTTAATGGTTTGGTTGCTTGAATTCGCATAATAGGTCGATTAGGAATATGAAAGCTAACAACCTTACGAAAACAATCAATTTTTGCATAATGAGTAGTTAACCAATCAATCCCTAGAATCACGTCAAATGCAAGTATTTTTAATGAAATCAGATCGATAGGTAATGTGTGGGTACCAACTTGAACCAAACAAGACTTATAAACAGTGGAGGTAATGAAGGTTTCTCCCAATGGAGTTTCCACAGATAAGTCAAAGTCTAATTTCTCCGGAATCAAATTTAATCGATGAGCGCAAGTAGGAGAAATAAAAGAATGGGTTGAACCGGTATCAAATAAAGTATAGACTTCGTTAGAGTTTATGATAAGCTTACCCGTGATGACCTCATTCGGGTTCCTTGCTCTCTGGGAGTTCACAACAAACGCTCTCCCTTGCACAACCGGTTTTGACTTTTCTGGGACGGCTTTTGGTGCCTCCATCCTAGCTGAATTTGTCTTCGGTAAACGACAAAATCGGGCTAAATGACCTTCTCTTCCACAATTATAACATGCTTTGGACGGCATCGCGCAGTTTGGACTGATGTGCCCCTCCCCTCCGCATTTGAAACATATGATAGGTGGTCGTTCTCCTTCCTTAACGACAGGTGCTGGTGCTGACGTCTTTCCATCATTGTTGAATCTCCTCTTCTTGAAATGTCCATTCTTATTGTTTTGGCCCTGATTACCACCGAAGTGGTTACCATTTCTGGCCTGTTGATTCCCTCCACGCTTGTTGTCACCGCTTCGATGACTGCTCTCACTGGTATTATCATTTTGCCGGCTGCTCTCTTTTGGTTGCGTTGTCTCGTTATCGCGCTCCACCAACTGAGCCCTATTTACAACATCTGAATACAAACACAGTTTATGAGAAACAAGATGTTGACGTATCTCCGGTTTCAAACCTCTTAAAAACATCCGCGTCATTCTTTCTTCATTATCCACCAGGTGGGACGCAAACCGGGATAACTCCGCAAATTTTGCCTCGTACTGCGACACGGTCATATTATTCTGCTCCAATTTGATGAACTCCACCTCCTTCATGTGACGAATACTCTCGGGAAAGTATTTGTCGTTAAACAGATCTTGGAACTTCTCCCAAGACATCTTCAGTGCGGCAGGTTGAGTACGCTTTATCGATTCCCACCAGTAATCTGCCTCTCCTCGCAACATAAAGGCGGCAAAGGGAACCTTTTGCTCCTCGGAGCAACCCAAGACATCAAATATCTTGGTGATCTGCTTTATCCATGTTTCAGCTACAAGTGGTTTGGGTTCTCCCTTAAACTCCGGTGGTCCCAGCTCCTTAAACTGTTTAGCGGTGACCGCCTGAGAGTTTTCAGTATTTCCACCTACGTTGTGGACAGGAGCCGCTTTCACCTGTTGTTGCATGAATTGCATAAAGCCTCTGAACATTTGATCATTCATCATTTGGTCAGTGTTGTTGTTTGCATGAGGATTGACACCTTCCTGATGCACATTATCCTGATTATTGATATGTGGTGAATCAACAGTCGTCTGTGCTCCATTGCTATTCTCAACATTCTCAGATGCCATTTTCAGATACTGCCACAAAATAAAAATTAATTGATATGTCATATATTATCCTTATATTATGACCGACCAATTAAATACCATGCAAATAAACTTAGGTATGTCATACTAGCGAAGGAATTCCCCGTCTCTCCCCTCCTAGTTCTATTCTCACATCTTAGCCAGGGATCATATCCCTAAGCTCTGATACCAACTGTGACGCCCCCAAAATTAGGTATACATCACCCATCTTGGGTCGTCAGATACATAGTACAGAATACAAATACAACTGATTAATACAACTGTCGTGTACAATACGACAAAACATAAACTGTGAGTTTGAATACAAATATTATCTTCTAGAGAGTATTCATACTCAAAAGGAGTCCTCATTACATTTATTAACACACCATTACATAGAATAGTGAGGACTACTAACTAATACTATCATTCGGACCATCACTCCGTTCCCCGACTTGCCCCAGCTACGTTCTCATTTCCTGAAGAGAACAGTGAAAGAAAGGGTGAGCTCAACTAGCCCAGTAAGAAATATTATGACTAAGATAATGCAGAATAAATTATCATTAGCCTTCAACAATGTTAAACTGATAAAATATAATAGACATCAAGTTTAACTGTAGCGGAACAAGCAATCCATTAAAAGAGTCAAGTAGAAAATAAACTCTACTATCTTTTATGATTTAAAAAGTTTTTCAACACTGTGATCGCTGGGACTCAGCTTAATAAAATAATCCACATCATCGAATCACCCCTGCACTACGGCCAAGGATATTCGTATATTCATTAATGGTCATGATCATGCCAACAACTGTCCATCAATGCACTACGGGCCAATGAGGACTTTTACCACATCATTTGTAACATTACGGTCATGATTATACCGAATAATCCCTGGTCATAATCATACCAAGTCCATCTATGCACTACAGGCCACAGATGACTTTCAACATTTTATAAACATGAGGATGATGACAATGATATAAGAATTCAATAAAACAAGTTCAAGAATTAATTTATCCAGGAATTAACAACGTCCAAATTGTCAACATGATACTGCATTGTGGAGTAAAATTCAAGAATGCTTAGAAGAATATTTTCTTGAAAAGATACTGGATGAAACGCAACTATCAAGGATATTCCACAAATTTCATGGAGTATAGAAGTCAAAACTTAACCAACTGAGTATAATAAAGAATGGAATAACAAAAGAAATCACCATGCATGCGATAGACCGCACAGACAGGTTATTCCAACAGAATAATAAATAATGGAACCAGGTCCGGCGTAAACGCACAGACAGGATATTCCGACAGAATAATAAATAATGGAACCAGGTCCGGTGTAAAACACACAGACAGGATGTTCCAACAGAATAATAATAAAAACGGAACCAGGTCCGGTGTAAAACACACAGACAGGATGTTCCAACAGAATAATAAACGGAACCAGGTCCGGTGTAAAACACACAGACAGGATGTTCCAACAGAATAATAGAAGAATGTCACCAAGTATAGGGTAGACCGCGTATACTGGTTATTCCAACAGAATAATAACGAATGGAATAACAGAAGTTCTCTTCATGAATATGAAAGAAATAATATTCCCTACCTTAAAAGAACTGGATATTGGAAAAGTGATGTAGCAGAATACTTTTATTCTCTCTCTCTCTTATTCTCTCTGTACTTTCTCTCTCTATAGCTTGAATGAATTCGTGAAAAATAATGAAGCCCTAGGCCTCTATTTATAGAAAAACTGAGGGTGGCTCTTGGTCTTAACGAAGGGTCAAATGACTCTTGGTCTTAACGAAGGGTCAAATGACTCTTGGTAATATTGAAGGGACAACTACTATTGACGAAAGTAATTACTATTGACCAAGGTAAATACTATTGACGAAGGTAATTACTATTGACCAAGGTAAATACTATTGACCAAGGTAAATACTATTGACGACGGTAATTACTATTGACGACGGTAATTACTATTGACGAAGAGACTCTTAGATGATGACATATGGTCCCCCATAAAATAACCAAACTTACCACAACGTCTCAATAATATAACATATTATACAGATGATACTATGACAATAATTTAAGAGATATGATGCAGCAATTACTGTAGCAATAATTGAGTATAGCTGAGTGACTTCTCACGTAAGCATCAATAATCAATACCGTGTGCTACTATGCAACCACGCGTATTACTGTACTTTTACTACCGAGTAGTTCAACAGTTTTAACGATTTTAACGGTAACACCTCAGCCGTTATTTTTATAGAAAGATAATTCTGTCGTTTTCTCAATCCGACAATAATTCCGTTGTGGGGTCCACCAATGATTGTGCCGTCGTACGAATATTCCCCGACAAAAAGAATATTCCCCGACCAAACGAATATTTTATAACAACTTGCTTACTTTGCAAAATTTATAAATATTACCCACAACTATAACATTATATCAAATTAACTCCATAATATTCAAAAATGATATTTATAGAAAATTCATCTTTATTTATAAAAGTTGGGGTCTTACAGTCGGGGTTACAATTTACGTATACGACACTATTCACGTATACGACACTATTCACGAATACGGTACTATTCACCGAAAAATAAAATTTTCTCTTTTTGTCCAAGATGTCTATTATGGTTACTATCTTTGATTGTATCCATGTTTTGATCTTTATTTTTGATTTATGCTTCACAATTGATTATTATGAAGTATTATTGATCTTGGATAAACTGTTATACGAATCCCTACTATTTGTCCTTCTGTCTCACTGGATTCGTTTTCTTTAAGATATTTTCATCATCCTCAGTCCTGAATGATGATATTACTGAATATCTTTGGCATGTAGTGCAAAGATGTATGATTACCTGATGAATATCTTTGGCCTGTAGTGCAAAGATGTATGATTACCTGATGAATATCTTTGGCCTGTAGTGCAAAGATGAACAGGTGTTGAGATAAACATGACCGACTGGTGATACAAATGAATATCTTTGGCCTGTAGTGCAAAGATGAATATTTGATTCAAGATGTATATTGATTGATGTTACAGGGATAAAATATTGATGATGGACTTTTAAATCTTAGAAGATAGTAGAATTCTTTCTCTACTTGACTCTTCTAATGGTTTGCTGTTTCCGCTGCAGTTGTTGATCTAAAACTTGTTGTCGATTATATTCTTTCAGATTTTTTCCTGTTGAATACTAATGATAATTTGTTGTATATTATCTTAGTCATAATATTCTTTACTGGGCTAGTTGAGCTCACCCTTTTCCTTTTTATTCCATTTTTCTTCTCAGGAGGTGAGAACATAGCAGGATCTAGTCGGGGTATGGAGTGATGGTTCTAGAAAGATGTTTTATCCGTCCTCACGATTTTTGTAAAATAGTATTTGAATAATTGTAATGAGGACTTATTTGAGTGTGGATATTGTCTAGAAGATAATATTTGTATTTAAACTCACAATATGTGTTGTCGTATTTTGCACGACAATTGTATTATTGAAGTTGTAGTTTACTTTTTGTACCATATATTTGGCGACTCAGAATGGGTGTTGTATACCTATTTTTGGGGCGTCACAGTTGGTATCAGAGCTTAGGAATATGATCTCTGGCTGAGATGTGAGACAAGAACTAGGAGGGGAGAGACGAGAAATTCCTTCGCTAGTATGACCTGAATAAGTTTATTTGGTAATTATTTGGTCGGTCAGATATAGGGATAATATGTGACATGTCAATTAACCCTTGTTTTGTGGAAGTATTTGAGAATGGTAGCAAAGAACATTAACAATGGAGTGAATGAGACTGTGGAGACACCTTTAATCACCACCCAGGGGAACGTGCAACAGGAAGGCATTATTCCTCCTGTAAACAACGTTACCGAGCAAACGATGAATGATGGAATATTTAGGGGCTTTTTACAGTTCATGTAAAATCAGACGAGGGAGACTTGTGTGCAGAATACGGGTGGAAATGATAACAATGCGCGGTTTGTCACAGCTAAGTAGTTCAAAGAATTGGGACCACCAGAATTTAAGGGAAAGCCGGATCCGATCATGGCGAAAACGCGGGTCAAGCAAATTACCAAGATATTCGATGTCTTGGGATGCACGGAGGAATAGAAGGTTCCATTCGCCACCTTTATGTTCTGCGGTGAGGCAGACTACTGGTGGGAGTCTGTGAAGCGTACCCAGTCTGACGCACTCAACATGTCCTGGGAAACATTTTAGAAACTGTTTAATGACAAGTATTTTCCTGAAAGTATTCGTCATATGAAGGAGGTAGAGTTTATTAGACTGGAACAAAACAACATGACGGTGTCCCAGTATGAGGCGAAGTTTGCAGAGTTATCCAGGTTTGCACCTCATTTGGTCGAGAATGAGGAACGAATGACAAGGATGTTTATGAGAGGTTTAAAACCTGAGATTCGACAATATCTTATCTCTCATAAATTTTCTTTATATTCAAATATTGTAAACAGGGCTCAATTATTAGAGCGAGATAATGAGTATATGCAACCGAGGGACTACAACCAGGGTCATACCGGTGGCGACAGTCATCGGAGCGATGAGAACCAGCGAGGAGGGAAAAATACAGACAAAAGTGGTAACCACTCGGGTGGTCATCGTGGCCATGATAATAGGAGAGGTGAGTCAAGTGGAAATTTCAAGAAGAGAAGATTTAACGATGCTAGGAAGACGTCGACAGCAGCACCAGCACCAGGAATAAATTCTAGGAGAGGAGAATGACCGCCAGTTAGATGTTACAGATACGGAGAGGAGGGACATATAAGTCCAAACTACCCACAACAGTTCAAGGTATGTTATAATTGTGGAAAGGAAGGACATATCGCTCGAGATTGTACTATAGCGAAACCAAGTCCAGCTGGGACGGTGACACCAAAGGTGGATACGGACAAAATAAAGCCGACGGTTTCTAGAAGAGCGTTTGTCGTGACTGCCCAAAACGCGAGAAACCCGAACGAAGGTATAACGGGTTAGTTAATTATAAATTCTTGCGAAGTTTATACCTTACTAGATACCAGTTCTACCCATTCTTTTATCTCTCCTGCTTGTGCTCAACGTTTAAAGTTGACTCCGGAGAAATTAGACTTTGACCTATCTGTGGAGACTCTGTTAGGAGAAACTTTTATTACATATACAGTTTATAAATCTTGCTTAATCCAAGTTGGCACAATCACATTACCTGTTGACCTTATCTCTTTAAAGATACTTGCTTTTGATGTGATTTTAGGAATTGATTGGTTAACTACTCATCACGACAAAATTGATTATTTTCGTAAGGTTGTTAGTTTTCATATTCTTAACCAACCTGTTATGCGAATTCAAGCAACCAAACCACTAAAATCAATCGCTGTCATATCAAGCCATAAAGCCATTCGTTTATTAAAAAATGGATGTTAAGTTTTCTTAGCCCATGTCATGGACTTGAACAAAAATACGTCAGATTTGAATGATATTTCTGTTGTTAGTGAATTTCCTGAATAATTTCCTGGCCTAACCCAGAGCGTGATATTGAATTTTTGTATTGATCTTCAACCCGATAGAAAACCTATTTCTAAAATCTCATATTGAATAGCTCCTATTGAACTTCAGGAGTTAAAAACCCAACTATAGAAGTTGGTACTCGAGCCTCTATCTGGTGATTTTCTTTGTGGAATGCACCAAAGCCAGACTCTCCGTAAGGGACTCTATATTTGTGTGGTGGTAAAATAATAGGTGTCATTGTGACGTGCTATCCAAGATTGGGATATGAATCACAATTGAGAGCAACCAAAGTCGGTGACCAACGTACGTAGCTTTCTGGGCTTAGCTGGTTACTATCGGAGATTCGTGGAAGGATTTTCTCGAATCACTACTCCGTTAACTTAGCTGACTCAGAAAGATACAAAATTCATATGGAGCGAGGAATGCGAGAAGATTTTCCAATAGCTCAAGAGGCGACTCATTCAGAACCTGTTCTGACCATACCATCCTGGAAAAGCGAACGTGGTAGCTGACACGTTGAGTAGAAGATTGTACGCGAGTACGAGTGCGATATTGTTGAACACAAAGACTTATTTTGTATAATTTATAAATGATAGAGATAGAGTTAATGACTCTAGGGACCCACGTGATGATATACGAGTAAAATTGACTTTAATCGATAACGTTAAAGCCGCTCAAGCTATAGACTTGGAGCTAATGAATATAAAGAAGAAAGTGCAAGAATGTGTTATTCTAGAAGTAAGAGTCGATGAACAGAAGAGAGCTCAAGCCTTCGATTTATTTGAAATCCTCGATCGAGTATGAACTGTGGCCTATAGACTCGCCTTAACGCTAAGTATGTCGCGTGTTCATAACATTTTTCACGTATCGATGTTACGTAAATATGTGGACGACCCGAATCGTATTATTACGTTAGAACCAGACGAGATAGCCAAAGATTTAACGTACGAGGAGGTACCTGTTAAGATATTGGATACGAAAGAACATGTCCTATGCACGAAGGTTATACCACAAGTTAAGGTTTTGTGGAGAAACCATGCTATTGAAGAAATGACTTGGTAGTTGGAATCAGAAATGAAAGCGAGGTATCCTCACCTTTTCGAAACACCAGGTACGTACGTCAATCTCAAGGACGTAATTTCATAAGGAGTGGAGGTTGCAAAACCCCAACTTATTAATAAATAAAATTAAATTTTATCTATTTATTATTTTGAAATAGAAAGGGTTGATTTGATTAATGTGGTTAGTTATGGGTAAAATGCGCAAATATTTCAAATAAGCAAGTGGTTATAAAATTTTCATTTTTGGTCGGTGAATATTCGTGTGGTCATGGAATATTCTTTCTGTCGGGAAATATTCGTACGACGGCGCAGCTATTTGTGGGCCCCATAACGAATAATGATTGGATGAAGATAACGACAAAAATTGAGTTTTTATAAATAACGGCGTAGTTGTTACCGTTAACACTGTTCGAATACCCGGTGGTTAAAATACAGTAATACGCGTGGTTGCACAGTAGCACACGGATTGCACAGTATTTTAGAATTATTGATTCTTACGAAGGAAGGCACTACTCAATAATTGTTACAGTAGTTACTGTTCAATATTTTATTTTATTGATTCAATAATTGCTACGTTGATATTTTATATTATTGTTGTTTCAATAATAGTTGCTGCACAAAATTTTTCATTATCAGATCAATAATTCATATTATTTAAATAATATTATTAGATAGCATTATTGGCAATGTCTAGAAAGTTCTGTCTAAGGAGAGGTTTGGTCATCTAATTACGCGCTAGTAAGGAGAAATTCTTATTGGAAAGCCCCCTATTTCCTAGGAACGGCCTGGTTGTCATAAATGTGATTCTGTAATATTATTTGTGAATAATTAATTGTTGATTCATATGATAAGAAAATATTTGTTTTATGTGGATATAAATGAAGGATATATTTTTGTGGTTAAAAATGAAAGAGTTAATGTTGAGGTGTTTTATCTGTATTTTTGTCGGAACGGAGGTATTGAAAATCAAATTAGGATTTTTGAGATATTTTGCGAGGGTTATAATTTTTAATCCGACCTTTGGATCGTGGTAATATTTGGATATGTTATACATATATAAGTTGAGTATATGAACGTATGATTTGTTATGAATTTTACGAGATGACTGGTTCAGAAATTGTTAAATTTTCGGAGTTAATCATTTTGGTGAAAAATTCTAAAATTGGTGGGCCCCACTCTTGGTTGGTAAAGAAATATGCTGAGATTTTTATTCAAATGTGGTGGGTAGAAATAGTAGCAGGTAAAGCCATCAGGTAGCAGGTTAAGTCTGCTTCGGCGTGCTAATATTTTCCTATAAATAGAGGGCTAAGTTAGAATTGAAAATCACACCAGAATTCATAAGTTTTCTCTCTTTCTCTCTCTAGATTATTGAGTGTATTTTGTGAGTATTTAGATACTTTGAAAGTTGCTATTCAGCACAAGTTTCATTCAGCTTCGTATCCGATATTCAATCAAAAGTACGGTTATTTTGAGGTAAGGGATATTATTTTCTTCTTAAATGATATTATTTTCTTCAATATCATTATGCTGAAATATTGATACGAGTTTTATTATCAAATTTAGAACTTTTTGTGTCGGGATTACTATTTACTTATACGGCACTATTCACCAAAAAATAAAATTTTCCCTTTTTGTCCAAGATGTCTATTATGGTTACTATCTTTGATTGTATCCATGTTTTGATCTTTATTTTTGATTTCTGCTTCACAATTGATTATTATGAAGTATTATTGATCTTGGATAAATTGTTATATGAATCCCTACTATTTGTCCTTCTGTCTCACTGGATTCGTTTTCTTTAAGATATTTTTCATCATCCTCAGTCCTGGATGATGATATTACTAAATATCTTTGGCCTGTAGTGCAAAGATGTATGATTACCTGATAAATATCTTTGGCCTGTAGTGCAAAGATGAACAGGTGTTGAGATGAACATGACCGACTGGTGATACAAATGAATATCTTTGGCCTGTAGTGCAAAGATGAATATTTGATTCAAGATGTATATTGATTGATGTTACAGGGATAAAATATTGATGATGGACTTTTAAATCTTAGAAGATAGTAGAATTCTTTCTCTACTTGACTCTTCTAATGGTTTGCTGTTTCCGCTGCAGTTGTTGATCTAAAACTTGTTGTCGATTATATTCTATCAGATTTTTCCCTGTTGAATACTAATGATAATTTGTTGTATATAATCTTAGTCATAGTATTCTTTACTGGGCTAGTTGAGCTCACCATTTTCTTTTTTGTTCCATTTTTCTTCTCAGGAGGTGAGAACATAGCAGGATCTAGTCGGGGTATGGAGTGATGGTTCTAGAAAGATTTTTAGCTGTCCTCACAATTTCTGTAAAATAGTGTTTGAATAATTGTAATGAGGACTTATTTGAGTGTGGATATTGTCTAGAAGACAATATTTGTATTTAAACTCACAGTATGTGTTGTCGTATTTTGCACGATAATTGTATTATTGAAGTTGTAGTTTACTTTTTGTACCATATATTTGGCGACTCAGAATGGGTGTTGTATACCTATTTTGGGGGTGTCACAACACTTGTGTAGATTGGCCCAATAAGCATGTTGGACTACTTCCTTACCTAAAAGGACCAATTAAGTAAGGAGGTAGTCCAACATGCTAATTGGGATAATCTACACAAGTGTGCGCTGCATTGGCGATGAATTGATATTGGATGGATCGTGCAATTTCCCTACAAGTGGTATCAGAGCTAAGATTATTTGCTCTGTAGTTTTTGATAAATTTTATAGAACAATCAGTCAGAGTCATGATTAAATTTACCTCTTCAATTTTTTTGATCTGAAAGCCCAGAATGGAGGATATCCTTTATTGTAAGAATTTGTATGATCCGTTAGAGCTCGAGGGAAAGAAGTCTGCAGCTAAATCTGAGGCTGATTAGAAAAAGATGAACAAGAAAACTATTGGTCATATTAGACAGTGGATTGATCAAGGTTTGTTCCACCATATTTTGCAGGAGACGGATGCTCATACTCTATGGACAAGACTAGAGTCTATGTACGAAAAGAAGAATGCACAAAATAATACTTTTGTAATTCAGAAAATTGTGAACCTGAAGTACAAAAATGGGATCAATATGTCGAAACATATGAGTGAGTTCCAAGGTTTTGTGAACTACCTGTCCACCATGAAGTTGAATCTTGATGATGAGATTCAAGCTCTTTTGCTGCTTAGTTTGTTGCCAAATAAATGGGAGACTTTGGTTGTGACAACCCGAAAATTTAGAGAATCTTGAATGATTAATTAAAGGTTAAAGAATAAAACCTAGATTGGAAATAGATGATTAATTAAAAATTTTAAATAACCTATACGGTTTAATTTGAATTTTTAAGCAATATAAAGAAATGAAATGAGAATGATAGAAATTTTGAAAATTAAGAAAGGGATTATGTATATTGAAATTTTTTTAAGGAAATTAATTTCAAATGAAGATATTATAAGGATAAAGAGAATGTGTATATGTATAAATACATATATTTTTAAGAATGAGCTAATTATATTTTTAGCCAAATAAGAGGAATGATTAATTAAAATTAATCATAAAGGTATGAATGAAAAGCTTAATTATACAACCTTATGAAAAATTATGCCTTAAATGATAATATAATAGAACCCAAAAATATTAACTTGGGAGAAGTCAAGGATGGTGGGCCCCACTAGTGTGATAATTGGTAATGATGGTTAGGAAATTTTTAGAAAATTTCCTTGAAGTGGGGAAATGACTATTTTGCCCCAAAAAAATTTGTTAATGACTTTTGTACCCTAGGAAGGAAATTGCTATAGGAAGTTTCCTAGTAATGGAGAAGTGTCTATTTTGCCCCAAGAGAAATTTGGTAATAACCATGGCATCTTCAGAGGAAATTTCTAGAAAATTTTCTTGAGATGACTTAAAGACCATCTTGCCCTTCCCTAGTAATGGTTAAAGACCATTTTGCCTTTAGTCTTGAATTACTACAAAGTTGGAAAATTTTAGGGGTGAAAACCTAATATTTAAAACTTAAGAAAATATCATAAGGAATATGTTAAGGAATAAAGAATATTCCGAGAATATGCTAAGAATATGCTAGGGGGTGATTTGCAAGCTTTTAAAGACGAGGGGGAAGACTAGAGAAGACTTAAGTTGGGTGACCAACTTATAAGAAATTGAAAGTAGCGTTTATATAAGCAAAATTAAAATTTACCTATATTCATTTTTAGCCAAATTGGCTAAGTGTAGAGGGAGAAAGAGAAGAGAAAAGAGAGAGTTCTAGAGAGAGAAAGAGAGAGAGAGCCATGGATCTAAAGGGGGGTGAAGGAAGAAGAAATCTCTCATGCCTTCTAGTTTCATAAACTCTTGTGGTAGAAGGAGAGGATAGCATCAAAAATCAAGGTATAAAATACTAATCTTAAGTTATGTATTTTATTTTTATGGTTTGATGAAATGAAGATCCAAATGTTTCTAAACTCAAAAACCTTGAATATATATGTTAATGAGTGTTTCATGTATAGATCCAATCATTTTTAATGTTAAAGGTTTGATCAAAGGTAAGGAAAGGAAACTAGTTTTTTTAAGGAATAAAAAAAACCCTAAAACTTTTTATTCACTTTGAAATGCTACCATTTTAAATCTACACCTCCTATTTATGATCCGTCAAAGAGAGGTACTAGATATGGGAGTTAGCTTTCAAACCTAAGTGGTAGCACTCAAATATGTTGATTTTACAAGCTTTGGGGACTATTTTAACAAAGCTATCCAGATATTTTAAAAGAGAAAATTGGAACTATTTTGAGCAGTTTTCTGGCAGGGGTAGTTTCATCTAAATTGTTTATTCTAAAAATTCTGGAAACTTTTGGGTGATAATATGATGAGGTAACTAACTCCAATAAAAAGATGGAGATTTTTGGATGTGTAGAATGAAAGTTATGGATTTTACGAGAAAGGACAACTTAAAAAGTAAAAGGGAATAACTCTTAGTGTGCAACTTCAAAAATTTTGAAAGTTTTACAAGAATTACATATACATAACCAGAACATCTCCTGAAAGTTTCAAAAATTTAGGACAAAAACTCAGTTTATGATAATTGTTGTAATTTCTGACTGTTTTTAACCATTTAAAATAGTAAATGAAATTGAAAAATTCCAGAAACATTATATGTTCATAAGGGAACCATATTATGTTAGTTTCCAAAAAAGTAGAATGTTCGGATCTGTTTTGTTATTATTCATGTAATTGTTTGAGTTGTGAATTAATGGATAAATTAAGTTATGTAATGTTAAAAAGGGTAAAAATGTAATTTTTTGGACCAAATACCCTTGATATGAGAAAACCAGATTTTTAGAGGGTAGTTTGGTTATTTCTAATAAAATGTTATATTTATGACATTTTAGGTTTGTTAAATAAATGCTATTGTAAAGGATAAACAATTAATTAAATTGTTTATAAGTATAAAAATGATTAAAAATATTATTAAAAAGATTAATAATATTATATGAAAATATTATTAAATAATTAATAATATTATATTAAAGTTGAATTAAAATATTATTAAATAATTAATAATATTATATTAAAGTTAAATTAAAATATTATTAAGTGATTAATAATATTAGATGATGATTAAAATTATATTAAATGATTAAAAATATTAGATGATTAAAATATTATTAAACGATTAATAATATTTGTAAATGATTACGATTATTATTAAAGGGTTAATAATAATTGCAAATGAATAAAATATTATGATTAATAATATTAGTAACTGATTAAAATATTATTAAAGAAATAATAATATTTGGAAATGATTAAGATGTGGATAAGTGATTAAAATATTATTAAAATGTTAATAATATTTGTAAACGATTAAGATATTATGAAGTGATTATTCAGAAGTGAATGAAATATTATAAACTGATTAATAATATTAGACAGAAGTTTTAAGATGATGATTGAGTGATAGTAATGATAATGAGATAATGAATTATTGATTATGTAGCTAAATGCTAGCTAAATTATTAATGAAGTAATAGTATTACGAGGCATGATATGTTATACTGATTGAAAGATCAATCTTATAAATGATAGGTCTTTCATAAGAGATTAAATTATATTGCTTAGCGGTAATCGACGGTACAAACAAGTTTCCTATCTCAAACTTGAGTTGTTATTTCAAGGCATGTTTGTGGTTAATCATTGTTGATTATACCACATCTATGATTTATTGATTCGTACATTGTGCATGTTCTATATGTTCATCAGGTATGAAAGGCTGATCACCTTCATTACCATATGGTTTAGTTGAATTTGTTCATGTTCATTTTTGGCCATTCAACATTATTGATTCAGTCATTCAATTATGGAAATTGATTCATATTCTTTCACAATCATTATATTATTAAAAGTTTGACAGCTTATTATTCCTTTTCAATCATGATATATCTTCATTTGAACTTAAACTTATTGGGCAAAATTGTTACTCGCCCTTGTTATATCATGATAACATTTTCAGATTAAGATGGGGGATTGAATAAAGACAAAGGCAAAGGCAAATTCCAGAATTGGATTATTATGCAGTTAAAATTGTAAAAGTATTAGATGCAAATGACAAAGTCGTGTAGGATATTGAATGCATGTATTAAGTTAAGGTTACAGACCTTGGGAATTATGTGTGGAAGTTTATTGTATAAACAATTTATGTTTATATCTTCCATATTAGTTATAGAAATGATGTATCGTAACGTACCAGGTCCGAGGTAAAAGGGACTCGGATTTGGGGACACTACATTGGTGGTGTCTTTAAGTAATTCTACTCTGGAAGGAAAGATGACTATGCAGATGGTCAAGGATAGTCTCCATAATGAAGAGACAAGACGAAAGGAGTAATGTGTGAATTTTGAGACACAAACACAAGTTTTCATCGCGCAGAGTAGCGGCAA
This sequence comes from Panax notoginseng, assembly GCA_016801055.1. Classification (NCBI taxonomy): domain Eukaryota; kingdom Viridiplantae; phylum Streptophyta; class Magnoliopsida; order Apiales; family Araliaceae; genus Panax; species Panax notoginseng. The sequence continues at coordinate 185,977,708 of CM029017.1, forward strand.
AAATAGAGAGAAAAGTCCTCTTGAAGATGAAAAATCTAAAAGAAGGTTGAGAGGAAAAGATATAATTTGTTTTCACTGCCAGAGTCCGGGTCATATAAGGCGAGAGTGCAGATTTTTAAAGAAGAAACAATCTAAGGAAAAAGATGAGGATAAGGACTCGATTGTGTATCTATCCAACGTTGATGTAGCCATTGTTAGCGATGGTAAACCCAAGTGCCAAGTTAATGAATGGGTTATTGATTCGGGTGCTTCATTCCATGCTACTTCGCATGCTAAGATCTTCACATCCTACACTAGTGGTGATTTTGGCTATGTACGGATATGAAATGGTAGTGCATCCAAGGTTATCGGTATTGGAGATATTTATCTAAAGACTAACAATGGTGGCATATTGATGCTTAGAGAAGTTAGACATATTCCAAATATCTGCCTTAATTTGATGTCTACTGGTAAGAATGATGATAATGGTTATAGCATTTCCTTTGATGAAGGTCAGTGGAAGCTCACTAAAGGGTCTCTAGTAGTGACTAGAGGAAAGAAGGTAGGCACTCTTTACACAATACAGGCGCATATGGAAAGTGTTAAAGATGGGGGAGTTTGGCGAAAAAAGATGTGGTAAAAAGTCATGCAAGATGGAAGAAAAGCCTTACATGAGAACCACAAGAATAAATCTCTTCACTTTAAATGGGTACCAAAAGTGAAGAAGGAAAGTGATAGCTCGCGGCCAGGATACAAAGCGGTTGTGAAAGAATTTGACAAGCAAAAATCTTTCAAGTTTGATTTAGATCCTCCCATCAAGATGAATCATGCCAATGAGATAAAATCTGGCATAAAGAAAGTTAATAATTCCAAGAAGCTTAAGTTAAGTGAAGGCTTCCTTAGGATTAACTCCAAGTGAGGAGTATTGGTTTGGTGTGCAAATTCAATCTTGAAATGTTATACAAAAGCAGACATGGCAGGTTTTGAAGAGAAAAAGTCTACTTTGGGGTATTTGTTTACTTTTGCAGGGGGAAGCTGTGTTATGGCAATCCAAGTTGTAGACGTGTGTTACTTTTTCTACTACTGAGTTGATAATGAAATATTATGGTTGAAAAATTTTTCAAGAGCTAGATTTTTGACACAGGAATCAACTCCAAGTAACAGAGTCATGGTGAATACCTCCTCTAATGGGTTCGGAGGGGGGATATTGTTCGTCAAAGTTCCTCACCCATTTAGCCTTCAATTTGTTCTATGCCCCGGCCCTTTGATTTTGGCCTCCACTTTTTTCCTTCTCTCTCCCCAGCTTTTTGGCTATAATAGGGCAGACAAATGGAAGGAAAAAAAACACCCCAATCAAGAGGGAAAAGGAAAAATGGTGGGTGAGAGAAATTCCATATGGGAGAAGGATGGAAGGGAGAGAAATCCTATCTAGAAGAGGATGGAAGAAATAATAATCCCATTTGGGAGAAAGGGTGGAAGAGAGAGAAAAATAAAATGAAAAAGATAGTTCAAATAAATAGGTGTTTTATTTGGGTTCCATCACATAATTATTGTGGTAAAGTAATTTGAGTTTGCACTCAAATTAAGATGTCCTTGTATTCTCTCAGATTATTCTAGTAGATTTTTCAGAGTTTTTCCTGTGATTTTTACCTCTTAGTTTTAAAGGGTTTTCCACGTAAAATTCTTAGTATCTCGTGGTTGGATATTTTCTACTCATTATTTTCTGCAGTGGTTATTATTTTAGTGGAACTGCGAATTTAATCTGTTTGATATGTATTGATATTTTATCCATTTAATTTATCAAAGACAACAATATTTGGGAGGTGATTTTTCTTAATAAGTGGTATCAGGTGTGCGTAGCATTGGTGATGAATTGATGTGAGATGGATCTTGCAATTTCCTTACATTTGTCACAAAAAATAGGCACATTTTCACATATCACAATAAAATCATGTAAGGTTTGTATCATCCACAAAATTTGTGAACAACAACTACCTACAGCCAAATATTTACCTTCCGTAGTAGACAAAGCAGCTGATGTTTGTTTCTTAGTGTGCCAAGACACATGGCTTTAACATAAAAATTCACAAACTCCACTTGTGCTTTTTCTATCAAGTTGGCACTCTGCATAATCTGCAGCTAAGTATCCAATGAGTTCAAAGCTTGGAGATGCAGGATAATATAAGCTAAGATTAATTGTACAAGATAAATATTTAAATATTCTTTTTACTGCTTTAAGATGAGATTCTTTTGTTTGAGCTTTAAATCTAACACATAAGCATACACTATACATAATATCTGGCCTTGATGTTATTAAATAAAATAAACAACAAATCATACCTCGATACATGGTTACTTCAACATCTTTACCTATAGTATCTGTAGTTAGCTTGATGGTAGTTCTTGGTGTTGATTTTAGTTTGGTATTTTCAAAACTAAATCTCTTCAATAACTTCTTTACATACTTCGATTAGTGAATGTGAATCCCTTCATTTGATTATTTGATTTAAAGCCCCAAAAAGTAGTTTAACTCACCCATAAGGCTCATATCAAATTCATTATGCATGCATTGGGAAAATCACTCGCATAGAGAGTTAGTAGTAGCTCCAAAAATTATATCATCAACATAAATTTGAACAATTAATAAGTCCTTATTTTTGGTTTTAATGAAAAGAGTAGAGTCAATTTTGCCAGTATTAAAACCATTGTCTAATAAAAACTTGCTTAATAATTCATACCAATCTCTTGGAGCTTGTTTTAATCCATACAAGGCCTTTTTCAATTTAAACACTTAATGCGGATATTTTTCATTATCAAATCCTAATGGTTGTTTAACATAAACTTCTTCATTTAAATAACTATTTAAAAATGCACTTTTCATATCCATTTGATATAATTTAAATTGTCTATAGAATACATAGTCTAATGAAATTCTTATTGCTTCCAACCATTCAACAGGGACAAAGGTTTCTTCATAATCTATACCTTTCTATTGATTACGGCCTTGTGCTACCAATCTAGCTTTGTTTCTACTTATAACACCATTTTCATCTAATTTATTTTTGAAAATCATTTTGTACCAATTATAAATGTATCTTTAGAAGGTTTAACAAGTTCCTATACCTGACATCTTTTGAATTGATTTAATTCTTCCTGCATGGCTATAGACCAATTCTCATCTTGAATTGCATCCTTGACATTTTTTTGTTCTATTTGTGAGAGAAAGGCTAAAAATGCACACTAGTTCCTTGCTTTCCATCTTGTTTTTCATCCAAGTGTTGGGATCACCTATGATTAGATTTGGTGGATCATTTCTCACAGTTCTGGATTATTTAGGAAGTCTGGGCATAGTCATTTGTTCTTCAGATTCAACCTCTGGATTATCAGTTTTTGCATTCGAATGTTCATCTGATTTGTCTTCTAAAATAGACGATTCGATCTATCTAGATTTAGGTGTCTGCAAAGCTGAGTTTTCTTCTAAAACGGACAAGTCAGGCTGTTTATTTTCATTTGTTTATTTTACTTATTCGCTTGATGTTTCTTTTGATGCAGACGACTTAGGCTGTCTGGATTTAGCTATTTGAGTTCTACGAATCTAATCATCTTTTCCTGCAAAAACCTCATTTTCTTCTTTTGACAGATCAAGGTTAAAATCATCAAAGATAACATGCACAAATTCTTCAACTTTTTATTTATAAAGATTATAAACTCTATATGTCTTACTATGCACTAAATAACCAAGGAAAATTGTTTCGGTTGATTTAACATCGAATTTACCAAGATTACCATGAGTATTTAAAAAAAATATTTAGCACCAAACACTTTAAAATAACCAATATTAGGAATCCTTTTGTTTAATAACTCATATGATGTTTTTAATAAAACGAGTACGATTTTTACGATCCACCACACCATTTTGTTATGGTGTTCTTGGTGCAGGAAATTCATGTGTAACACCCTTCTCACTGCAATATGGTATAAAATCATTTCCAAATTCACCACCGTGGTCACTCTTTATACTAATTAGCTTGAGGTTGTGTTTTGTTTCAACATTATTTATGAGTTTCAAATTCTGAAAAAGCTTGATCTTTAGTTTTCAAAAATAAAATCCATGTAAACCTTGAAAAACCATCAACAATAACAAATGCATAATGATTATTTCCTAAGCTAGCATATCTCTTGCGTCCAAATAAATCAAGATGCAATAATTGAATTAAGAGGTAAGGATGTCGATACCTAATTTTTTCTTATAAAAGAATTTCTTGCTTGTTTACCTAGCTGACATGCATTGCAAATACCTGTCTTTTCATATTCCAGCTTTGGTAGTGTAACAACTTCAAAATTTAGACAATTCAACTCTCAACCTCGGTCGTTATCAATACATCTTTATTTTAACTTTACATCATAATCAATGTTAAACTTAATAAAATTGCGAAATAATTTAAACTTTTCTGTCTTCTTACTGTAATTTCCTGAATCAAAACCTTTATCATCTACACATCTATGAATCAAATTTATTTTATGATTCGCTTCATCAGAGTTATTATATAAAATCTTACATCTCAGCTCGATATCCGTTATACATTGGGTAGCTCAAACTTTACAACTAAATATGATTTTCACATCATAATTTATCAAGTACATTTCTCAAAACCTTAAACATGGTTTAAAAGAATAAAAATTATAGCTAAAGTGTTTAATCTTCATGTATTGAATCTGATCCATGTCATTCATGTAGCATATAGCGTTACCTTGAATCCTTAACCTACAAAAATGGTTATTTGCAAGGTTGAGTTCGATAGCCCAACAATTCTAACAGTTTTCATGTATCACGTAGCACCTAATAACATGCTCATCTTATACATTATAATCATCTGACCAACATATCATACATAATGTACACCACATAGAAAATAAAGATTGAGTTCCATAACTCAATCATCATTCTTTGCTCAACCAATGTAGTCATAAATTGACTTTAACATTTCATACTTATGACATATGCAATACATCATACTCTTTGCAATACAGATTTGAAATAATTCATCATCAAGTTCACATAGCAAATAGGAATTGAAAGACTTGCCTGACTCATAGATTACCAATTACCGAAGACATCTTATAGCTATTTACACTTCACGTATCCTACACAATATATAATCATGCACATCAACTATTAGTCATATAACAACTCTTAGTAGTCGTTATATAAACTTTTTCTATACTTCATAATCCTTCCTTTTAATCGAAACACAATGTTTAATTGGTTTGTGTTAACTTTCACTTTATGTCTCATTACCATTCTTCTTAGATGACACTCGAAGTTCATTTAAGTGTTTAGGTTTGCTAAAATATTTCTTTGTTCCTTCGGTTTAACTACGTCAATCTTCATATGTCACCTCAACACATTACTTCTAATTATCACACAATGCTCAATCAAGTATTTAACGTTCAATAAACTTAATTAAGGTTAATTAAGTAAACCTTTATCTTATCTTCCTTCATACTTCCCTTTGATCGACATTTAACACGCGGTTAAGCCATTAAAGCTTATTGTTACATAATATTAGATGTATATTAGATTAATTAATTTAACCTCCATAACATTCTTTGAATTCCATCTATCAATTGATACTTAAATTACGTACCTAAAGTCTCTCATTATATCTCATTAAGGATAAAATGTTAAATAGGATTAATAATATATATTAACATCTCCTTTGGCCATGCTGTTAATCATTCTTCTTTGCGCCAGATCAGGGACTGGCGCTGTAACGCCAGATTTGTTCTTACAACTGAGGCAACGGCGCAGGTCCTGAACTTCAGTTGACTAAGACTGGCGCTACGGCGCTGGATTAACCCTTGGAACAGGCGCTGCAGCGCCGTGACTCAGAACCAGATTCTGAAGTTCGCGAGCAATACAGTTCCAAAGCCAACAACACCCAATTTCTTCACTTTAACACCAATTTAAACATACCCAAACACTACAAATCGTATAGAATCATAACCCAACATGTACATATTGATTGTAACAACATAAATAACATAAATAATCAAATTCAACTCTCAAATTTCAAGTTCATACTCCATAATTCATATTTTGACAAATTTAGTGAGAACGAGCACCACAAATTAGTTTCTTAATCAAATTGATTCATTCCAATTGCATTCTTTTCGTTTCTCAATTTATTAATACAAACTATCATCAATTTACAGTTTATCACATGATTTAATCATCAGTTTTGGCTCTAAAATATGCCATCTTGTACATATTATGCTAAAACTCAAATTCTTTATCTTTTAACATATTTACACCAATTCGATTACTATAAAACCCATTATAGAGGTTATATACAAAATTATACACATCTATTAACAAGTATATCATCAATTCTTAACAAATCCTCTACCAAAGTCCTTTTACAGAGAAGTATATACAAGAACACAAAATTGATTTTACAACCAAGTTGTTACCTTTGGTTTCTTCTTTAGATTGGTTTGGAAAAGCTTGACTATTCTTCTTCTTCCTTCTTAGATTCTCAGACCTTCTTCTCAATTTCTCCGAGGATTTCTTCTCTTTCTCTCTCAATTTTCTCTAAACTCTCTCTATTTATCTCATTCTCTCTGCCTTAACAAATAAACTAACCACCACTTTAACGTGGTTTAGTCAGTTATCAAAACAAGCAAACTCAGTAGTTACATATACAAAAGGGCACTAAGCCATGTTTGGTAAAAACCCAATTAATCTCTTACTAATTTATTTAAATAATCCCATTATCATATAGTTCACAATTGTCAAACTTTATTTGATTAAATTACTTAATCAATATAACTCTAATTTTATTTAACAAATTATTGTCTCTCTAATTTAATTAATTAATTAAATTAGAATATTTCCCATTCCATCAATATTATCACACCTTAAATAAATTATTCAATAACAATTCCCGTCAAATATTTATTTCATTCCATAAATATTTCAGCTAAAATATTTATTTTATTCGATAAATATTTTAACTATTTACGAAACTCACAATCGTATTACATTAACATATTACCATTAGATAAATAAATTACTCTCTCATTTTATCAAAACAAATATATTAATTCACTATTTAAATTAAGTGAATTACTCACATTATTTATGAAATTAATTCATAACATTTTTCCTTGCCAACAAGGTATAATAATTTAATTACATTATCTCACACTATAATTTACAACTTAATCAAATTAACTAATATAACATAGTTAATTTCATTTTCATAAAAATTTCTTTTAATTTCTTCAATAGTTAAATTAACTATTAAACCTCATGCATATTAAATTTCTACCCACCAAACCACATAATTTAAAATAGATACATCTCATAATAAAATTTTATTTATTAAATTCTTATTTAATAATTTCTGAAAATCTAAGTTGTCACTTCCTTCCCTTTTTATAAGGATTCCGTCCTCGGAATCAACGCAACCTCCTTTACTCGGTTTTCATCTACTCTTTTTCAAAATTTTATCGTTGAATAATTTCAACACATCACTTTAATATAGATTTAATAATTCATATTCCTTTCATTTTCTCAATAAATTATTGCAAGCTTTATCTCATAACCTTTACTTAAACTCAAATATATTTTGAGTATTATATATTCTTTAACCCTTTTATTTCATTTTTTCAAGGATCATTGTCTTATATACTTAACTTATAAACACTCAGGATATTACATTCACCCCTTCTTCTAAGAATTTCATCCCCAAAATTCCATCTAACTAATCTTCATTCATTTGATTAATCAAAATACATTTTATGCTAATCTTTAATCTTCCATTGGGTTATATAATCAAATTCTTTCTCTAAAGATCTTTCTAAAATTATTGCATTCTTCACAACTTCTTCTTTTAAAAGTTTTACATTTTCCTTTGATAACTTCATCCCTTCTCTCGCTAGAATTTCTTTTCTTTCCTGGAATTATTATGTTTAGCTTAACTTTCTCATCATCACATGCATGTCGTATCTTATGACTTACCCTTTTCTAAGGAATATCCTCCTCCTTTTCACTTTCACATTTCAGAATAATAAGAATCTTCCACAATTGCTCAATAATTGGGAAGCAATATGAATAAATCAGAAATTTAAAAGATTCCAAATCATGCTGAGGGGTCATAAGACCTTGAACTCTTCTCTAGCTTTAATAGTGATTCACCACCGTAAACCCTTTTTAGCAAAATGTTTAATAGTCACAAAGACTGAAAACACCCTCTGCAAGTACTCTAGGTGATAAGCCTATCGTACCACTACGTCGTGCACAACGTATTACATCTTAACATCGTAATGACTATATGTGTTACTTTAGGAACCATTGTCTCCGATAACATGTCCCCTTTTATAGGGTTGTTCACCTCAACTTCTTAACATCTGAATCTGAACCAAAATAATTTGGTTTGGCATGGTTTGATGAAGAATGCTCGAATTTCATAAACATCTTTTAATATTTGTCTAGCTAAATCAAATAACATATACATTTAGCAAGAACTTTGACATCAATCAAGATATATATACATACATTCTTAACCAACTCAATTGACATACCTTTCTTAGTTTAAAGAAATTGATTTTTTTAAATATCACGATACCATACTTTCTTAATGGCACGTTGAGGATTCAGTCATGCTACATCATACCATAGTGGGCTGACGATCCTGTGATCACATCCAATACTAGGTTCAATTGTATTGATAACTCCCTCAATTATTATTTCTACACCATATCAAATGATGCATATAAATATATAAAATACATTTTAAAATTTTCAAATCATATTTGTCTAGCTGAAACAATTAGCATAGACACAAAAATAATAAAATTGATTTAAAAAAAACCATCGATTCAATCATATGTTCCAACATTTTTCAAAAACACAGAAGTGTAACATCAGCACGAAGTCAATAAATCTTGAAAATCTAGTATAGCTAGAAGATTTAGAATGTCCAATTTTCCCTCATCAATTTAAATCTTTACTCCACTGCTTCATTACTTAATAATTCTACCAAACTTTAGTACCATCAATACTCATTTATACCAAAAGTTCTTAGTTCTTCCTTCATAAATTTTCTATACCTAAGTATTGTTCATCAAACATACCACACTTTGGAAATCTAGGAACTTGCCACAATAATATGCATTTAAGAACTTGTCCTAGCAATACGTAGTCCAAGAACCTATCAGGGACTGTCCATATGCTTAGGGGTTCAAAAATATACATATGATCATGAGTCACGAACTTACCATAAGTATGAGTTTTAAGAACCACACCTAGCCTTAATATTATATAACCTAACCTTAATAGTCTCTAACTATCAAATATAAACATGGGATAATAATCACCTTCTCACCATATGTATATCGATAGTGCGACACCGACGTTCCAATGATTGTCACTGTGATAAACCAAGTGTAAGCACAAAACCTCTGCCCATACAAAGGTTTGTATAACTCTGCCATCACATGAGTCCTCAATTGAAATCCCACATAACTCTATCTTACTCGTAACTTACTCTTTGCTCGATATGAATTTTTTCGTATCTATATGGTTTTGAAAGTAAAACCTTGCCAGTACACATACAGAGCCACATATTAAAGTTCCAGGGAAACGAATGACAACAAAAATTAGAAATAGTTCTCCATGGTTTTTCATCCATATCATAGTACTGAATATAAATTTTAGCGAGGAAACAAAAGCTTACTCTCTGGAGCTGGTGTCGGCAATCTGGCAAACGGCGAGGGCAATCATAGAGGTCTTATTGATACCGGATTGAGCCAGAGCAATGACGTCACGACCGAAAATAATGGGAAGCACGACCCTCTGTTGAATAGCAGAGGGTTTCTCGAAGCCATACTGGTAGATCCCTCGGAGCAGATCGTCTTTGATTCCCATCTCGTCGAAACTCATAATAGGCTCCACCCCCTTGGTGGTCTGAAAGACCAGCTTATCATCTTCAACCATGCCTCTCCGTGCTATGTTCGCCGGCACCACCGACCCCGCACCTGTAGCTGCCATTAGGACTACTCCTCAAAGCCTTGATTTTCCTCTCCCAGTTCCGTTATCTCTCTGTGAATTTGCCTCTGATACGAGAAAAGAGGAAAGAGAAGCTAGGTCGATTGTATTTATAATTGATATGAACCCTACTTTTTATTTGTAAAGTAATTATGAGCTTCCTATGGGCCTGGAGACATTTTAAATATTATTATTGTTATTTCTAATTACAAAATCTAGTTTTAAATTATGAGGCTTCCTAATTGCTTAAAACAGGACGACCATAATGGGGTAAATGTGTTTTTTCCTATTTTTTTGTGATTTCGGAGGCGATTTTAGTTCTTCGTTCAGCCCTTGTCAAAACTTATATATGTAAAAAATGAGTTAGAAGAAAAAATTCATATAAATTATTTTAGAAATTAATTACTTTTTTAAAAAAATTATAAGTGGGAGAATATGGTCATTATAAATTACATTCAATTTACTCCAAACTTTAATTTTTTTAAATTAGAAAATATATCTATATGTGCTCAATTTTAATTTCAAAAATTATAAATCTGACCAAAAAATTAAAACTGGACACTTATTTTCAAACAGAGGAAGTGAAACATTTCACTGTATATGTTTACGTCCAAATAAATAATAATTTTGAAATGAAAAATGATGCGTTTTGGAAAAAAAGGTCGAAACATGCTTATTGGGTTTATCTTAATTTTGGGCAGCAATTTACTAGTCGTTGCAAAAAATTATACAAAATATGCAACGAAAAAAAATTGTTGACAATGAATGTAGCCCATATTAGGATACGAATTATTGAAAAAAAATAATTTTTGGCCCAAGATGAGGAGAAATAACATCGGCAATAAAAAAAATTAAATAGGTAGGAAATTATTTTTTTTCCACTAACAAATCGGCAACGAAATTTTGCAACAACCTATGAATTTCCTTACGAAAAATGAAAGTCTTTCAGAAACTGAAACGAATGAAAAATTTTGTTGCTAAATATGCATTTTCCGATAAATCATTGCCAAATGTCCATTTTTTTGTAGTGGGATTAATAGAAGAGGAAGCGTCTACGTCGTAACCATTAGTGCGACTTAATCGGTGTGGTTGGTCATTTTTTTTGACGAAATGGAGGCTGTCAATGATAAAAGAAAGACCAGTGACGCCGCTTGGATGCAAGTTGTTTGGAATTTTTTTTGCCTCCATATAACAATATGACGTCATTGCATACTTTGTCACTAAATAAAAGAATTTATGACGAACCAGTGTTGTCACTTATCAACTCATCTAATTATAGTGACACACTATTATCTCGTCATATAAAATTGGTATTTGTGACAATAAAAATTGTCATACTTTATTAATTCTTCGTCTTTACAAAATTTGCCTAAAAAAATTCTTAAATTTTTTTGCCCCCAAATAAAATTGTGACAATATTACGTACTTTGTCACTAAAAATAAGAATTTATGACGAACTATTTTTGTCACTCATCCACTCATCTAATTAGTGACGAACTATTATCTCGTCATATAAAATTGGTATTTATGACAATACAAATTGTCATAAATTATTAATTTTTCGTCTTTAAAAAATTTCACTCCAAAAGTTTTCAGAAAATTTTTACCTCCAAATAAGATTGTGACGATATTACGTACTTTGTCACTAAATATAAGAATTTATGACAAACTATTTTTGTCACTTATCCACTCATCTAATTAGTGACGAGCTATTATCTCATCATATAAAATTGGTATTTATGACAATACAAATTTTCATAAATTATTATTTTTTCGTCTTAAAAAAATTTCCCTCCAAAATTTTTCAGAAAATTTTTGCCTCTAAATAAAATTGTGATAAATTTGTATTTGGCGTCACTAAATGTGAACATTAGTGACGAAATCACATTGTCACTAAATTTTATAAATAACTAATGACAAACTATTATGTTGTCATTGAAAGAAATATTGTGTGACAATAAATACTGTCATCAATTATTATAAAATGTCACTAAAAGGTTTCCCTCTAAAATTTTGGCACGAAAATCTACCTCCAAAATAACTTATGACGAAATTTTGTTAATCGTCATCAAATGTGTAAATTAGTGACGATATGAATGATTAATAGTAACAAAGTTAAAGGTCGTCACAAAAGCAAAAGTTTTAGTGACGATTATGAATTTCGTAATTATTAATTAACAAATTGTGAATTTTGTGCGTGGCAAAAAATTCGTCATAAAATGTGTGATTTCTTGTAGTGTCTCATCATTTATAACTCCTTGTGAGTTTACCTCGTACTATTTCATAGTACTGTCTCTTTATAGCGTTAAGCTATAACTATTCAATCATTACAGACCATCGGTCATTTTACAACTTAAACAGATCACATCGTGATCTTATTCTACCACCATTTCCTCAATATTTTTTCCTATTTTATGATCGTATTAATTTTACGATCCTCATTCTTTCCTCTTTAATTATGTTATCTAATAATTATTCAACTCAATTTCAACACTTCAGCTTCTTCTTTGAACCAAATCATATTATCTTAACTTATTTCATATAAATCTTCTAAGTTCATCTATTATCAACTTAACTCCATTTGAGATTATTCTTACTATCTTTATCATCTTCATTTTATAGACATCGTCTATTTATTATTACTCAACATCTTTATCAAGGAAATTCAGGTAACTCCCGGTTCTCGTCTTTTAGATGCCACAAGATTCTTCTTTGAACCTTCTCATATATATATATATATATATATATATATATATATATATATTAATCTCTTTTCTATACATTTCTTAAATTTATTTCTTATCACGTAAACTTTATCTGTGTTTATTCTTTCATTATTCTGGCCTTTCTTCTCTAAGGTTATAGCCTAAGGTACCCTTACCTAAGGTTTATAACCTACAGCTCTAATACGAACTGTAACGACCCAAAATTAGTACAATTCAACTCTCAACCTCGGTCATTATCAATACATCTTTATTCTAACTTTACATCATAATCGATGTTAAACTTAATAAAATTGAGGAATAATTTAGACTTTTCTATCTTCTCACTTTAATTCCCTGAATCAAAACCTTTATCATCTACACATCTCTAAATCAAATTTATTTTATGATTCGCTTCATCAGAGTTATTATATAAAATCTTATGTCTCAGCTCGATATCCCTTATATATTGGGTAGCCCAAATGTCTCGTTACCTTTCTTCTTAGATGACACTCGAAGTTCATTTTAAGTGTTTAAGTTTGCTAAAATATTTCTTTGTTCCTTCGGTTTAACTACGTCAATCTTCATCTTTCACCTCAGTACATTACTTCTAATCATCACACAATGCTCAATCAAGTGTTTAATGTTTAATAAAACATTTATCTTATCTTCCTTCATACTTCCCTTTGATCGACATTTAACACTCAGTTAAGTCATTAAAGCTTATTGTTACATCATATTAGATGTATATGAGATTAATTAATTTAACCTCCTTAACATTCTTTAAATTCCATCTTTCAATTGATACTTAAATTAAGTACCTAAAGTCTCTCATTATATCTCATTAAGGATAAAATGTTAATTAGGATTAATAATATTCACATCTTCTTTGGCCATGCTGTTAAACATTCTTCTCTGTCCCTGATCAAGGACTAGTGTTGCAGCGCCAGATTTGTTCTTACAACTGGCACAACGGCGTGGGTCCTGAACTTCAGTTGACAAAGACCGGCGCTGCAGTGCCGTGATCTAAACTCGGTTAACCTGCCACATAGGCACAGCGGCACTGGATTAACCATTCGAACAGGCGCTGCAACACAGTAACTCAGAACAAGATTCTAAAGTTCACGAGCAACATAAATCTAAAGCCAATAACACCCAATTTCTTCACTTTAACACCAATTTAAACATACCCAAACACTACAAATCGTATAGAATCATAACCCAACATGTACATATTGATTTTAAGAACATAAATAATCAAATTAAACTCTCAAATTTCAAGTTTATGCTCCATATTTCATATTTTAACAAATTTAGCGAGAACGAGCACCACAAATTAGTTTCTTGACCAAATTGATTCATTCCACTTAATTTATTTTTGTTTCTCAATGTATTAATACAAACTATCATCAATTTATAATTCATCACATGATTTACTCATCAATTTTGGCTCTAAAATAAGCCATCTTGTACATATTATCCCAAAACTCAAATTCTTTATGTTTTAACATATGTACACCAATCCGATTATTATTAAACCCATTACAGAGGTTATATACCAAATTATACACATTTATTAACAACTATATCATCAATTCTTAATAAATCCTCTACCAAAATCCCTTTACAAAGAAGTATATACAAGAACACAAAATAGATTTTACAACCAAGTTGTTACCTTTGATTTCTTCTTTAGATTGGTTTGGAGAGCCTTGACTATTCTTCTTCTTCCTTCTTAGATTCTCAAACCTTCTTCTCAATTTCTCAGATGATTTCTTCTCTTTCTCTCTCAATTTTCTTTGAACTCTCTCTATTTCACTCATTCTTTCTATCTTAGCAAATAAAATGACCACCACTTTAACGTGGTTTAGTTAGTTATCTAAACAAACAGACTCAACAGTTACAAATACAAAAGGGCTCTAGCCATGTTTGGCTAAAACCCAATTAATCTCTTACTAATTTATTTAAATAATCCCCCTATCATATGGTTCACAGTTGTCAAACTTTATTTGATTAAATTACTTAATCAATATAACTCTAATTTTATTTAACAAATCATAATCTCTCTAATTTAATTATTTTATTAAATTAGAATATTTTCCATTCCATCAATATTATCACACCTTAAATAAATTATTCAATAACAATTCCCGTCAAATATTTATTTCATTCCATTAATATTTCAGCTAAAATATTTATTTTATTCGTTAAATATTTTAACTATTTACAAAACTCACAATCGTATTACATTAACATGTTACCATTATATGTAATAAATTACTCTATCATTTTATCAAAACAAATATATAAATTCACTATTTAAATTAAGTGAATTACTCACATTATTTATGAAATTAATTCATAACATTTTCTTTGCCAACAAGGTATAATAATCCAATTACATTATCTCATACTATAATTTACAACTTAATCAAATTAAGTAATATAATATTGTTAATTTCCTTTTCATAAAAATTTCGTTTAATTTCTTCAATAGTTAAATTAAATATTAAACCTCATGCATATTAATTTTCTACCCACCAAACCACATAATCTAAAACAGATACATCTCATAATAGATATATCTTATTTAATAATTTCTGAAAAACTTGGGTTGTCATAGGAAGTTCTTTGACGAGATCCTTTGAAACTAATTTGTTAATCAACTCCATATGCACATGACCTAACCTTCTATGCCATAGAATAGTTTGATCTTGAACAACAGATAAGCAAATATCTTTATTTTGATTTTCAAAATTAATTGTATATATATTACCTTCCTTATTAGCTACAAAAGAACGATTATGAGATGCATGAATAATGACACATTTATCTTTTACAAAAATTACTTTATGACAACTATCCTTTAATTGACTTACACTAAATAAATTATATTTTAACCCTTTAACATGTTGGACATTATCAATAAAAACCTTACCTTTTCTAACTTTACCTTATCGATGATTTGGCATGTAGTGTCATCTCCAAAAGTAATTGTTCCTCCTTTATTTGCAACAAGTAAGGTGAATTTAGTCCTATCACCTGTCATATGTCTAGAACACCCACTGTCTAGCACTCATTTATGTCATGACACTTTAACTTTTAAGCATACCTATAAAACAAAGAAGTAGCTCATCGTTTTGGTACCCAAATTTGTTTGGGTCTGGTTTTTTAAGTAGCAAGTAATTCTCCTTCCTTTACCCAAAAGGTGAGCTAATATCAAAAGTTCCTTTTAAACCATATTTTTTGCAAGTAACAAAAGGTGAGCAATAAAGAGGCTTGTTCTTTGGTTTATTATCTATTACTCTGATTTTATTAGTAGTGCTTTTTATGTTCTTAACAAGATTGTACTCAATTCCTTGTTTATCTAGGCATAACCTTTGAGCACTCAACATTATGTTTAAATTTTATTCTCCTTGAACAAATTTTGCAAGATCCTTCTTTAATGAAACTATTTCTTCCTCATTATTATCTTGTATGTTTACTATCTGTCCATCATTAAATGCATCAGTAGATGTATCTCTCATTTTTAAACTTTCTTTTAAATTATCATTTTCCTTTTTAAGATCATTATATTCTACATTTAATTTGTTTGCACGATTATATAAAATTTTATTATAGTTATCCTAAATAATTAATTTTAGTATTTAACTTGGATACTTCACATGATGTGCAATCTTTAACTATTTCTTGTTTTTCCTCAATCAAAGTTTCTATCTCTTTCATTAAATAATTTATCCAGTTTTTTAAATGAGCATTTTTCTCTTTAATATGAATATTTTCATTCTTTAAAACAAGATAATCAGAAATAGTAATTTCACCAAGTTCAGACTTTGCCTTGGATGATTCTTGATTGCTTAATCTGGTAAAGCACAGTTGAGCAGTTTCATCATCTTGATCTTCATAATCGAATTCATCGTCGCTCCATGTCATTAATGGTTTTTCTTTTGAATTGTTTGCTTTGTTCTTCCTTTTCAATTGGAAATAGTTTCTTTTAAAGTGACCTGACCTTCCACATTCAAAACAAATTTCCTCTTGTGGCTTTTGCTTGAAATCTTTCTTGTTGTTGAATGTTTTGCCTTGAAACTTTGATTTGTTCTTCTTTCTAATCAACTCTCTCAATTTTTGAGTCATCATAGTTATTTCCTCATCGGAGTCTTCATCATCACCTTTCATGTTACTTTCAGCTTGTAAAGCTAAAGTCTTTCTTTTAGGTCCCTCATCTTCCTCATTATACCTTTTTAGTTGATTTTCAAATTCTTCAAGCTCTCCAAATAAAGTGAGATTTCCATAGTACTGATTATTGTTGAGTCTTGAAGAGTTGTAACCTTTGGTACAAATCGTTTGGGCGTGACGCTAAGTAATTTTCTGTTTATTTCTCTTTGATAAATTTTCTGGCCGAGCATACTTAGAGAATTCATCAGTGTGAGGAATCTAGCTTAAGCTTCTTTGATTGATTCATTCTTCTCTAACTTGAAGAGTTAATATTCTTGCATCAACATACTCAACTTGACTTCCTTCACTTTAGTGGTTCCTTCATGGCTCATAATAACTCTATCTTATATTTCTTTTATTGTATTGCATGCAGAGACTTTATCTATTTTAGACTGAACCATACCACTCAGTAGCGTGTTCATGGCTTTAGAGTCATAGGATAGCATATAAGACTCATTTGCATCCATTTCCATGAGATTCTTGGGTCTACCATCATCATGCCTCGGGATAACAGGGCCATTTTCAACTACCCACCATTCTCATGGGTCTCGGTTGAGATAGATCTTCATTCTGAACTTCTAAAAGTTGAAGTTATCACTTCTGAGTAATAGAAGAGGCCTGCTTGTGGACTGACCTTCTTGAAAGTTGAGGTGTGCCATAAGATCTTTCCCTACGACCTGCTAAGATCAATATTAGTAGAGCCAAACTCTGATATCAAATGTAATTTTGCGTATGTGCACACCTAGAGGGGGTGAATAGGTGTCTAAACTAAAACGTGTTTAACAATTAACGACTACTTTTTAATTTCCTGTTACAGTACTAAAACAAACAGGTGGAACTAGTGTTTTATACTGTCTGCTTTAGAGTAAATTCTACTTTTCTTATAATGCAGACAAGAGAAAGCAAAGAAGGATAATGTCTGGATTAGAACAAACTATATTTTAGTTATAATGCAGACATGTGAAACATGTGTGAATTGGTGTATGGATTAGTACACTTTACTCTATAAAGAAGAGTACTTTTATGTGGATGTGATTAGATGCAAAGTAATACAAAAAACAATCAAAACCACAACAAATTAATAACAAACCACAGACACAAGGATTTTTACGTGGTTCAGCCCCTATCCTCTAGTCTAGTAGCCTAATCAATACCAGCGGGTATTAGAGACTCTTTTTATTAATTTTAAAACTCAATTAAATACAATAAAAAGAACTACTTGTTCAAATAAAGTTTTCCACTGCGATGGACACCTCTGCAACCTTAAAAGCTCTCTTTGAACAGACCCTATCCACTATTGGATCAATCAAGCCTAACAATGCTTAATCTCAAAATTTAATATAAAGGATTTTGAATACAATGGGCTCTTGATTTTCAGCCAAAAGAAATCAATAAACAATACTATTAACAGCTGAAAATAACATTGATAAACTCTTGATAATTTCTGAACTATTACTGATGTAAGTTTCTAGTGTTGTAACATGTGTAACCGAGAAGGAGAGATATAAAAGAAAGAGACTAACAGCTATATTAGAGTTTAGCAAGAAATCCTTAGTTGATATATCTATGTTAACCTCTGATATTAACCAACGGGTTTAAAAAGGAAGCTGGTATGGATATCTCATATCACAGTTGGTATATCCCATGTTTTTAGAAATTAAAGAAATCAACGGATATAGTAGATATGTAATATCCTAGTCAAACCAAAACAGCTGAAATAAAGAAATGAGGAATATATCTTATAGGGTTTGATCCTATTCTAATAACAGGTCAGTGCATATCAAAACAGTTTATAAGACACCTTTTCAACTAGCGTATCTAACTTTTTGATTCAAAACAATATATATACATATATATGGGAAAAATGTATGTACACAGCTGTGTATTACACAGTCGGCTATGACGACGGTTTTTTGGGCTATAGCGACGGTTTCACCCTTTGTCATAGCTATTCTGGGCTATGGCGACAGTTTGCCGTCGCTATAGCTCAAAAAATCTATCGTCATAGCCCTACTGTGTAATACACAGTTGTATATATACATATATATTCCTATATATATATATATATATATATATATATATATATATATATATATATATATATATATATATATATATATATTAAGGAAATATTCAGCAATAAATCTTTCAATGTAATTATTTCCAGAGTCCTATAGATATAAATCTAATGACCTATTTTAACCAACTTTGGTGTAACAATAATTTTCTTTATAATACATATAAATCAGTCCAAGCAAATAAACAGGATACTATTAAGCTATTACACAAAATTAAATTAACAAATTAAATAACTCAAAAAGTATAAATAAAATCCGTCATGCTAAATACAAACTTAATAATATTACCATCATTAAAATCATAAAAGATATAAACCAACAAAAGGCAAGTGATGTTCAAAGAGAAAGGGAAAGGATGATATAGCTGAATGCTCAGTCAAGTACACACAAGTAATAAAAATTGACTGAATTACATATATGTTGGTTCGAGTTACCAGTAAATCTTAGAAAAGCCCCTCAATTGCAATGTGAATACTTTTTTCTCTATAATTGATACTTATGCTCAATTATATTTCTTGTGCTGATTTTTTCCTTCATGATTTTTGAGTCTCAGTTACGTGTATTTTAATAAAGGTATAATTATTTTTTGAACAAATTAAATTGAAGTACTATGCACTTTTTTATGTTAAATTTTCATTAGTTAATAATCCAACTATGTTAATAGATACTTCATGATAATGAAATTAATTTGACAAAAAAAGAGAATAATTGAATGCATTTTCCCGTTAAAAATTAGTGAAAACTTTTAATTATTAAAACCATACTGGAAATGTACTCATATTCATCAAATAATGAAAATATGACGAAGTACTTTTATTGTTGTTGTAATAATACAATTCAAGATTATAACTCAAATGACATATAAGTGTGGATTTCAGTTATACTTATTAAAAATATAAATTTTTGGTGTAAAGAATGAAATTAGAGAAATATTAAACAAAAGAATCAGATGTTATGGAGGCCTTATGCCTTCAGCAAAAAGAACTAGACGTACAGATGACATTGTTGTTGGGTGGAGAGGAGGTCTCCTCTAGTCATAATCGGCGTCGGGATATATCGCCAGGGAACCAATCCATGACAAATTGTTTGAACAACTCTCGGCACAAAAGGAGTAGGCGCCGAAGTCACTCTCAGGAAAGGAGTAAACGCCGAAGCCACTCTAGGGAAGCAAGTTCCGAACGCTGAGGAAGGTCAGAATGGAGAAGGCATGTGGCCTCTCCAGAACCCACGAATCGGGATAGGCGAGAGTCATTCTCCCACAGAGAAACGAGTGCGAGGCACTTTCCTGGAGGGTAGCAGAGCTGGAGAAAAGACTTGCGGCCCCCAATCAGGAGAAGGAGACTTCGGTTGACGACCCAACATCACTGTTTCCCCCGGAGATTGATCAGGTTCAAGTCGACTCGAATAAAAAAGCCCCACATATGTGATAGTATATGAGACCTGTATGATTATAGCCAGGCGTATGACCGGCTGATAAAGTACTATGACTACTCGAATGTGGCCAAGTGTCAGTTATTTATCACAACTCTGAGGAAAGAAGCCAGACAGTGGATGAAGTCATTGGCTCCAAACTCAATCTCTTCGTGGAAGGAGCTATGTGAAAAGTATCATGGAAGGTTTGGGAGCAACAAGAGGAGGGGAAAACTGACTAGTTCTTTGGTTCAGAACAACAGTATTCTAACGAGCCTCTTAGCTAGTATGTGAAGAGATTTTGAGAGGCAGCCAGACAGATGACAGACTTGAATGGTCTCCAAGCCCTCCGATATTTCCAAACAGGATTAGACGTGGTGAGATCTCAAAAGTTGGTTAAAGATTTGATGTTCAATATTTCGAAGGACTTGGTGGAAGCTTATGACAGAGTCAAAGGCTTCATTGCAATTGAGGAGGCCATGGCAAGTCTGAAGCCGAACGCGACGGAAAAGCTAAAGGATCGGGATAAGAATAACCATCCCATGACGGATAATAACAATAACAGGTCAGATCTCCAACCAATCGAAAAAGAATTTCGGTGGGGGTTCAGGAGGAGGCCGACCGCCCTTCCTGAACCGAGGAGTCAACAAGGTGTATATATACTGTGACGCCCCCAAAATAGGTCCATTCCATCCAACCTATTCTGAGTCGCAAATACATGGTACAAAAAACAACTACAACTTTATTACACCAATTGTCGTGCAAAATACAACAACACATATGTTGTGAGTTTTGATACTAAAATATACTAATTGTGACTGTGGACACCAACTTGGATAGCACGTCACCATGACACCTTACATAAAGGTACAGTCAAAAACTGTTTTAGAAATTAAAACCTTTGGAAAATGCTCAAGGAAACCTTCATATATGGGAGACCATGCATCTAGGTTATGATAGATATCATATGCCCACAGAATTATCCTCGGTTGACCCAATAGACCCCAAAGAAAAATGAGAAAATTACTATCATATTCTTTTCAATGGTGAGTCTTCTCTTGACATATCATTATCTCCACCGTCTCTAATTGAGAATTATACTTCAACCAAACTCCAAGATCATATAGGTAGTGCTTGTAGATATACTCAACAAGTGGATGTGCACAATCTTGTCTTATGATAACACGAGGTTGTATGTCATTAGACATCTTGTATAATAGTGGCAAAACACCCTTCCAACGTTGGGTTCGCCTCACCCTAGTTGATTCACCAAATATAACTACTAAATGATGACCACCGTTCTATTCCCCTGTTACCCCTGCTCGACCCAGCTACACTCTTATTACCTGAAAGGAATTGTGAAGTAAAAGGGTGAGCACAACTAGCTCAGTAAAGAATATTATGTCTAAAGATAATTAAATTATCAATAGCATTCATCAATAATAAATCAGAGATTTAAAACATATGGTAGATGATAAAACTTTTCAACCATAGTTGCAGCGGAACGAGCAATCCATTAGAAGAGTCAAATAGACCACAAAGTCTATTATCTTCTCCATGTTAAAAGTCTACCAACAATGTGTTATCCCTGTAACATTAATCAACAATTCCTGTCCACAATCACATATATAACTCATAATCGTAATTGTTGTTCTAAATTCCTTTTCTCATCCAGGACAAAGATAATTTTCATCACCTGAAATATCAAAGATCATGGTTATACCAAATCACAGTTCATGTTCATAATCATACTAATAAATTCATCTTTGCACTACGGCCCAAAGATATTCATCAACAGTTCATCTTTGTACTACAAACTAAATATATTCAACAGCAGGTCATCTTTGCACTACGGGCCAAGATATTCAACAACATGTCATCTTTGCACTACGGGCCAAAGATATTAATATCTCAAAGAAATATATAATCATTTCAGAATTTATATAACCAATAATTATAACCACGTTGATCATTTCACCTTTGCACTTAAGCTAAAGATATTCAATTATAAATTCAATGGTCATGATCATACCAGTCAACAATTCAACTTTGCACTACTGGCCAAAGAGAACCCATAGTCATGATCGTACCAAAAATCTACCCATCTTTATACTCAAGTCAAAGAGAAATATCATCATTAGGGTTATAAAAATGTTATATATGATAATAAAAATAATATGATCAACATATAGTTTTAATCTCAAGAGTAATATTCATAAATCAACTATAATTTGGTTAGAAAAGGAAACCAATTTTGTCATGAATAGTAACTCGTGAATAGTAACCCATGAATAGTAACTCGTGAATAGTAACTCGTGAATAGTAACTCGTGAATACTAACTCATGAATAATAACTCATGAATAGTAACTCATGAATAGTAACTCATGAATAGTAATCCCGACATGAAAAGATAAGAATTTTACAAAAAAAATCTTACCAATATTCCGGTATAATGATATTGAAAGAAATAATATCATTGATAAAAAAAATAACATCCCTTACTATCCCCTACCTCAAAAGAGTAGTACTCCTGACTGAAATAACGCTGAACGAACTTGCACCGTATTTATAGGAAATTGCTTAGAACACCAAAGCAGAAAATTTAATAAAATAATAATATAATTATAAATTTTCCTTAGCCCACCTTTGAAAATTTGGATTCAGCCATCAACATGTGCAAGTGGGGCCCACCAAAGTGTAAAAAATGTTTTTGTTAATAAAAATAAATAAAACTTCCAAAAATCAATTATTTCGGTTCAGAACTTCAATAATTCATAATAAATAGCCCTTTTATCAGAAAATTCGAATCTCGTGACTTTTATAGGAAATTCAATTCTCTACAACTTTGCATAAGAAAGTTTTTCCAAATTCTAAACATAAATTGACCGAAATCCACAAACGGACGATTTTACAGTCTATAATAAATTTTCGGTCAAGAATTGTGTCCACCAACACACAAAATATGTGTTAAACATTTAATCCAATAAAAATACTCTTTCTCGTTTATTCATATATCCCACATTCATTGTAAAAATATCACCATTAATATATTATTAAAATAATATATTTAAATAAATTATTTTATTAGAAAAAATAAAATATTAATTTTCAACAATTGTCACATTAAAAATTTTCTCCATCTATATCCACATAAAATCAATATTTTTCTCATTATATAAATCAATAATTAATTATTCACAAATAATATTACAGAATCACATTACTGACAACCAGGCAGTTCCCAGGAAAGAGGGAGTTTTCCAATAAGGATTTCTCCTTAATGGCGCGCAATTAGATAACCAAACCTCTCTTTAGACAGAACTTTCTAGACATTGCCAATAATGCTATCTAATAATATTATTCAAATAATATGAATTATTGATCTGATAATGGAGATGATGTGCAGCAACAATTATTGAAACAACAATAATATAAAATATCAACGCGACAATTATTGAATCAATAAAATAAAATATTGAACAGTAATTACTGTAACAATTATTGAGTAGTGCCTTCTTACGTAAGAATCAATAATTTCAAAAATACTGTGCAATACCGTGTGCTACTGTGCAATAATGCGTATTATTGTATTTTAACCACCGGGTATTCCAATAGTGTTAACGGTAACAACTACGCCGTTATTTGTAAAAACTCAAATTTATCATTTTCTTCATCCGACAGTTATTCTGTTATGGGGCCCACAAATGGTTGCGCCGTCGTACGAATATTCCCCGATAGAAAGAATATTTCATGACCAAATGAATATTTCCCGACAACAATGATTATTTTATAACCACTTGCGTATTTTGAAAAAAAAATCATATATCACCCTTAACTTTAATATTTATCAATCTAACCATTTACTGAATAGTAATTATAAGAAAATTGAATACTTTTATTTCATAAAATTCGTGGTCTTACATATACCCCACTCAACACAGATCTGACAACTATAATGGAGCAGATATGGGATAAGCCGTATTTTGAACCTTTCCCGAACAACAGTCGTCCAGAGAGGGGGAATCAGAATAAATATTGTAATTACCACCAGACTGTTGAGCACTCCACCAAACTATATATGTAGGAATTTGAAGAATCTCATAGAGAAGAACATACAAAATGAAGAGTTGGTCCAGTACATTGTAGGCAAAGAGGGTTTAGGAATAAGGCATAATAAAAATAACCAAGAGCAAAAACCTCAGCCGCATCTTGAACAGACACAAGCACCTTGGCAGGTGGTAGATGTGATAAATGGTGGTTCAGTCGAAAAGGTAACAGGAAAAAAGAGGCGTAAGATGCTAGATGTTGTACTCGATGTATTTAAACTGCTAGCCAAGAGGGATCGATAATACCTTGGCATAGTTATCTCTTTTTTCCATGAAGATTACCCATCGGAACCTATTGAACCACATGAAGGTAGTGATCATGTCTTTCTGATAAGTTGTCGTTAGTTGACAATGGTAGTGATCATGCCTTTCCGTTTGATCAATCTGTATTACATGACTTGCTATCATTTGGTATTGAGTTAAGAAGTGTTTGTCATCAAGATGGATTGAGATATGGTTTACATGCGTGTGTAGTTAAATCATTCGGATTAACTAATGCATTAAATGTTTTCATGTTAAATCATATTTTGCATTCTTTTCGTGGGAAAAATTGCTACTATATATCTATTTTGATGATATTCCGATTTTTATCAACACTTAGGAAAATTCTTTAGCATGTATTGAGTTTGTTTGTGATAATCGTAAATATGCTATTGAGTTTTCATCTTGTAAAGTTGGACGTGGCCTTTTTAGCCCATTGGTGGTATTACACTACAAAAAATTGATGATTTTGCAACAAACAGTTTTAAGGCTTAATATGTGAAATTTCGTTGCCAAATGTCATTTGTAACAATTTTTCAGTCGTTGGACATTTCGTTGCGCAATGAGCATTGCTAATTGTCTAGCAACGAAATATTTTGTAGCAAATTTATTAAGAAATTGTTACTGAAAAATAATTTTTGTTGCAAAATACGCCTAATTGGCAACGAAAAGAATCTTTTTATTTTCCAACGAAAATAAAATTCGTTACATTTGATACACATTTTCCAACGAAGTTAGCCGTTACTGAATAATATAGACATTGTTGCCTTAATTGGTGTTCGTTGCTAATTGTGTACTTTTTGGTAACGATGTTTGTTGTTAAATGTACAAAATAAATCAGTTATATATTAACTTGCAATGAAATTTTGCGTTGTCGTTAGCTTTTTTGTGGATAATTATGATGAGTTAGCAACGATACTATTCGAATGTGATTGTTTTTAGAGAGCAACAAAAGTTATTGTTAATTAGCAATGACACTATACGTTATCGTTTACTTTTCATGTGCAACGAAATTTGTTATGATTTGCAACGATATAAATATTGCCTTTTCTTTTGTTATGCAACGAATGTCAAAATTATTTTATAAAGAAAAAAAATTATGTCTCAATAACCCCATAACAAATTATGACAAAAATACAAAAAAACTAAAATATTATTAATTAAATAAAATCATCCGATACATAATCATTCATCATCTTTACAATCAAACTTCGTACGACTGAAAACTACAAAGCCCGTCTTAATTGACACTATCTGCCATCAAGAGGTTAACACTAGTGTCATATATGAAAAAAAAATCAAGAAATAAATGTTTATAATATGAAACAATACTTAAGCTTACACAAGAGTTTCAACCAATGTTCATCCTCCAGGTATTCTGACAATATTAAAACACATCAGCCACTACACCAATAAAGAGCTTAATTAAGGAATTTAAAGATATAATTAAGAAATTTACAGACCTTTGAAAATCTCTCGTCCCTCTTACAATCAAGTCCTGGGGGTGCATTTTATAAGGTCATCAGCAGCACCTACAAAAGTAGTACAAAATAGATAATAGTTGAATAATCTTGTGCAAAAAGCAATATTATGTTTACTTCTAAAATAAATTAGATGATTCACAATGGTGAATCTATGATAAACCTTCATTGGAGAATACTTGGAGAATGGTGCATGGCCATGAGCAAGTTCTAGTGCTGTTATTCCAAATGACCAGATGTCTGTTATGTTTACAAAAAATATATCATCTAAGAATGCAGTATTATATTTACATAATAATATAATATATATCCGTACACCCACGAAATAACATGAAAAAATAGAGAAGCAGAGAAACATTAATCAGAAAAGTCACTCACTCACTTGAAGTCATATCCATGCAATTGCTACATAACTTCAGGAACCATACTGAGTAAAAACATTGTAACATTAGCGAACAACACCTTCAAGTCAACAAGTTACAAATGTTGACAGATATTAGGATCTCAAACATGCAAACATCAAGGACCTGGAGAGGAAAACATACCAGTAAGGAGTTCCAACAAAAGTATTTCTTGAACGTTGTCTATCCCCAGCATCGAACATGCTTGCGGATACTCCAAAGTCGGCTACCTTGACAACACCATTAGAATCAACTAATATGTTCCTAGCCTGTAAAAATTGTAAAGTTAGTGGGAGTAAGAACAACAACAAATAAAATTAGAAAAATGCAGAACAGGAAATGCTAATTCAGAAGTGGTGCATTATCCTACTACTGTACCAATAGCATTCATTAGTGCAACAATGAGAGATAATAGAAGTGCTAACTGATTTGAACTGAAGCCAGCCATTTGAACAATTGTTGGGCTATAGTACATCACTGTGTTGATCCCTGTGAACTGCTGAAATGCCTGCAAATTCAAAATTGTTGCATACTTGGATTCTAATTTCGCATCTAACTGAAGTAGGCACAAGGGAACACATTGATGCAATTTTTACTGATGATGGACAAAATACAAACATTTTCGGACAAAAATATAATCGATTATATTTACTTTTCAATCATTTTCAGTGACAAAAAAAAAGATTCAGAAGCAACAATCTTTGAGGGACAAAGTAAATTTTCAAAGGAGTCTACCTCAGCAAAATCAATAGCTCATAGACGATGTAAGTTAATAAGTTCCATTTAATTTTAACATTCAGTTTCTTTTTTTCTTTTCTTTTAGTTTCTCGTTTTTGATAAAAAGCAAGTTCACTGATGGATTCTGTAATCTTGCGATTAATTGCAATCTGAGCTCTCTAATATCCGGTTCCACCTATTCCTTTACAGAACTAATAAGGCATCGAGATATCTTCGTAATCATCCACCGCAACAATCAAGATTGACATTTGAAAAGATTTGAATAATCTATAGTTTCAGGATGGAGTTGTTTGATGCCCAAGTAACATTAATTTTTTTATATTTTCTCGTGCTCCTGCCTTCTTTTAAATAAAGCTACATTGATGTTTAAGATTTTCAGTTACAGGGGTGTCTAGATTAACTATGCAATTATTCATTAAATGTTTTGAGTTTAAGTGATTGACCCGTGGTTTTGTTAAAACTTGATGCCCAACACAAATTCTCCTTTTGGTGGCCTTCAGCTAGCTTATTTAATTGTATGGGTTTTGGGCCAATCTATTGTGCAATTTGAACACCCCAAACCTGACTTCTCTCATAATCAGCATTGGATGTTTACTACTATCTCATATTTGATTGGTGGGTCTTTTTTAAAAAAGAAATAAAAATTTGGTTGGTCGGCACTTTTGGGATATATACAGCAGATTATAATCTACGTATGGGTTAACTGTTGTTCCGGCAGTAGATACACTTGGTTTTGGTCTCTAAAATTTAGATTAGGCTTAGTTTGGCTTGTGATAATTGCATTTAGAAGTTTTTCAGATGACAGATGTGTTGCAATTTACATTTGTTTGACGGTAATCAAATTATGTGCTGATTTTTATCAAATAATCTAGTGAGGGGATGGACCTTTTTGGTATGAGAATTTACGACTCAAAGAGTGTATTGTGGAAGTATTTTTAAACAACATCATGACTTAAAAAAACTAAAAGACAAAAAAAAATGACTTAGATCATTGAAGGCAGAAATAAACAAGGGGACTAGGCAAAAAATGACTTGGATCATTTTTGGTGTAATTTCGGGAGTGATTTCGATTCCTTGCACATCCCTTGTCAAAAAGTATATATGTAAAATAACGAGTTACAAGAAAAATTCATATAAATTATTTTAGAAATTAATTATATTTTTTTCAAAATTATAAGTGTGCGAATATGATCATTATAAACTACATCCAATTAACTACAAACTTTAATTTTTGTAAATTAGAAAATATATCTATATGTGCTCAATTTTAATTTCAAAAATTATAACTTTAAAAAAAAATAAAACTGGGCATTTATTTTCAGACGGACGGAGTGAAACATTTCATTGTATAAAATTGTGTCCAAATAAATAAAAAAATTTAAATGAAAAATGATGCATTTTGGGGGAAAAAAAGGCACACTTATTGGGTTTATCTTAATTTTGGGCAACAATTTACTAGTCGTTGTAAAAAAATGTATTAAATACGCAACGAAAAAAAATTGTTGCCAATGAATCCAACCTATATTAGGCAACGAAATTTAGCAACAAAAAAGTTTTCGTTGCCGACGATGAGGAGAAATTTCATCGGTAACAAAAAAGAAAATAGGCGGTGTGTTTTTTTTCCCGCCAACGATTTGGCAATGAATTTTTGCAACGACTTATGAAAATCGTTACGAAAAATGAAAATCTTTCATAAAGTCGTTGCCCGAAAAATTGTTGCCAAATGTTTATTTTTTTGTAGTGAATTATAAATATAAAAAATTTTAGGGCTTTTAAAAAAGTAACTAATACCGTAGAAATAAAGGTATAAAATTATAAATACAATTTAAATTTATAAATAAAATTATAAATATTGTAAAAATTAATTTATGATATAATTTGTAAAATTTAAGACGTAAAATTTATAATTTATGATATAATTTATAATTTGCAAGATTTAAGTTGTAAAATTTGTACATACAATTTGTTAAAATGAAGACGTAAAATTTATAATTTATGATATAATTTATAATTTGCAAGATTTAAGTTGTAAAATTTATACATACAATTTATTAAATTTAAGACGTAAAATGTATAATTTATAATTTGCAAGATTTAAGTTGTAAAATTTTATACATACAATTTGTAAAATTTAAGACATAAAATTTATAATTTGCAAGATTTAAGTTGTAAAATTTATACATACATTTTGTTAAAATTTCCAAATTTGAAAAAACCAAACAATTTGAAGGATTAGAGAAAAGGGAGAAAGGAGAGAGAGCAAATGGGTCATTTTTTTTCTTTTTTTTTCTTTTTCAATTTATAAAATTAAAATTATAAATATTTATAAATAAAATTTGTAAAATTATAAATAAAATTTATAAAATTCAAGTTGTGATATAATTTTTAAAATTTATACATACAATTTGGTAAAATTTCAAAATTTGAAGGAACAAAACAATTTGAAGGATTAGGGAAGCGAGAGAGAGGAGGAGAGCATGAGTCAATTTTTTCTATTTCAATTTTTTTTCTACTCCTTTTGTATGCTCTTCCAATATAAAAAGGGTATTATTTAATTAATTAAATTTTGGGCATTTTTGTCAATTGTTTAAAAGTTTAATGTTATTCGTGTTAAAAATATAATTTCTATGTTTAAAAGTTAATTGATTTTTTTGGTAATTAAATCTTTTTTAAAATTTTAAAATAAAAAATTTTATATTTGGTAATCTTTGTATTAATATTAAGTTTTAATAATTTAATATATAATAATTATTTATAAGGATTTATACAGCTTTAATACGTCAAAATAAGTATTTATACAAATTTTATATGAATTAGGTACTTGATGTAGTAAATTGTGAATTTGGTGACACTTAATATAGCATAAGTATTATTAGCCTGTATTGTATACGATATATGGCCGGAAAATTAGGTATTCCGGCCAATTTTGGCCGGATTCTAAAATTGGGGGTTAAATTGTACTCCATCCGTCTCACGATAAAAGTCTTGGTGGACTTTTCACGCATATTAAGAAGATGAATGAAATGACAAAATTGCCCATAATAATATGTCATTAATTATTTTCAATGTAGGTGGAGAGTGACTTTCTAGCTATTCAATTTAAAATATTCTCCCTCCATACTTATTAAATATGGAGAGAGAATTAGAATAAAAAAAGTATGAGATATTTAATGCTACATGCATAATAGAAAAAAATGTGTAAAAGTTTGGTTATTAAAGGAAAGTGGACATTTAACATGGGACTATCCAAAATAGTAATAAGGACTTTTATCATGGGACGGAGGAGTATCAAATTAGACACCTAATGTAGTAAAGTGTAAGCCTAAATTCTTTGGGGGCCTAATCATGAATATGATGATACTTCATGTAGTAAATTGTATTTAACCCTTTTATATATGTAATTAATATTATCTCAAAATTTTTTATTGAAAATCTTTTACTCCAAACAAAGTGAATAATTAATCTATATGCATGTCAAGGACAAAGGATAGATACAAGGGCGGAGCTAGGAAAAAATTCCATCCTGGGCTACAAAGAATTTAAAACTGCAGCAGGGGACCAGAGTAGTGACGCTCTATCTCAATGTTGGGCTTCTACCCAGAATTTCTAAATTTCGCATTTTTTCATAGTCACTTTATAATTTTCTAACTTAACCTACACACATCCAATTGGAACCAATTTTTAACATGTTATATAAGGTATGACATACTATTTTAAAAAAATATAAACCAGTCCAAATAAATGTTTCACACAGGTTCTATATGGGCTCAAAACTGCTCAGCCACATCAGTTTTATAACCAAACCAAAATTACTCAATTCACTTAAACTTACTTCTAAACCATTTCTAATTCAATTAAACCACTTGAGACACATATATTTTATAAACATAAGCTTTTTTGCTTACAATAACATCATGCTTTCACTTTTAAAACTTTATAGCCTCTAAGAAGAATTTAATCAAACAAGTGAAATGCATAACTTTAAAAGAGAGATCTCATAACCATTTAGAAATAATTAAGCCAAGAATTTTTCAATTCTTTTTCCTTATTACTCCACCTGACACCCACCATATATATTCTCATTTCCACAAACAATTCACAAATGTTTATAGCTTACATAGCAAAATCGACTGTGACGCCCCCAAATCCAGGTTCTCTAACCTCAGATTCGGTGCTCACGATCTATCATCATCATAAGCATTCTATGACTATTACGGAAATAATAAATATACATTGTTCATTATAATAAAGTTTCATAACATGGTCCCAAGGTCTTCTTAACCTTAACTTAAACGCACCATTCATATTACAAAAGGTTTATATAAGAAATCTCATTAGATAATAATAATTAACATTCATTCTAAACTATTCTTGGATCTTGCCCTTGCCCTTGTCCTTCGTGTTGGATCCTTCGGGCTTAGCTAAAATAAATGTCATGATATAGCAAGGGTAAGAAACTAATTTGCTTAGCAAGTTTATATACAAGGGAGATATATCATGCCTGAAAAGAAGTTTTTTGCTTTCAATGTTCAACAATAATATAAGGTTGTGAAGGAACATGAATTAACAATCAACAATTGAATATTCGAATAATTGAATAACATGTACTGAGTGGTTTTAAAATGACCATGAACATTTGCCAAGGTTCTTAGTCATTTAAACTGGACCTCTTAATAAGTTTTAGTATTCAAGGGGATCAACCTTTCATACCCCGTGATTTATGTATAAACACTTAATAATCCAGCATCGATATCATGCCTTAATCAAATTCGTCCATTTTCTCAGTCAAGAGTTCTTATCATATCAATTTAATAAGAACAGCTTTTAAAAACACATTTGATTTAACAAATTTAAACATGCTTGATCTAACTGATGCAATTAGCATAGATCTATCTCATAAATAGTTCATAAATGAAAGAACTTTAATTTAATTCACAGTTCAATAATAATAGAACAAGAATTCAATTGCACAAAGTGCGAATTTCAATAATCAATATAGATGTGAATAATCACCAATAATTATTCACTAACATGCTTTGAAAATAATAACTCGAGTTTGAGTTAGGAGACTTGCCTCGTCTGTATATTACGGCTACGCAATTAATTTATATCCACTATACAGTTAAATTATCTTCCTTTGAGAGGCCTATAGTTAATCTTTCAATTAGTCATAGTATAACCTTAGATTATGTAATCACATAAATATTATATATCACATTTAGTTCTTATAAACATTATCCTGCCTTGATAATATTGCTATTAAATAACAACGTAATATTATTAATCTTGATAATATTTAATTAACCTCTTAGTATTATTAGTTCCCTAATAATACTTTCATTTGCTTACTAATATTATTAACATCTTAATAATATTTTAATATCTTACTAATATTATTAATCCTCTTAATAATATTTTAATTATGTATTAATATTATTACCTTAATAATATCTTACTTATGCTTTAGTATCATTAATCAATTACTAATATTATTAATCATTTAATAATATTTTATTCATTTACTAATATTATTAATCATTTAATAATAATACTTTAATCATTTATCAATGCTTAAATCAAATATTATTAACTATTTAATAATATTTTAAAGAAATTTTAAATCTTAATATTTTCATTTACTTATCAATATCATATTCTAATATTATTAATATCATAATAATATTCTAATAATTTATTGGATTAATAAACAATTTATTCTAATCGTTCATCCTTATCAAACCTCTTATTTAGTATCCATAAAAGGTCATAAATGATATTTCTTATCATAAATTATCAAAGTGCTCTAAGATAGTCATGATATGATATATTATGAGTATTCAAGCATAAAAATCACATTTTTCTTATTAAAGACTTCATTTAACTATTTATTTCCTTTTATTCATAACTTAATCATTTTTAGGAAAAATAGTAAACTTACTCCAAAAATTCTCAGCTTCTGTATTTTGATAGAATATGAACCCACAAGGATCCCCAAATTTTTCTGGAATTTTAGAAAATGATGTACTATTTTTAAAGTTCCCAAAACACTCGGATCTTGCTTCATTTTTAATAAATTGAGTTTTGCTCAGAAAAATCTGAAAATTTCAAGGTATGCTTTCCTAACATATATGAATCTACTGTACAAATTTCGGAATTTTCCAGTTTATACACAGTGAGATATTTGACGGTAAAGTTTTAGGAGTCCTTTACGGAAATAGTCATTACGCACAATCTATAACTCGAAACGTGTCCGTTCTTTTTCCTACATGTAGATAACTTCTCAAGGTACCTCTGTCATTTTTCCCAAATTTTTAAGGGACATGAAACTATCCAAAACAGACCCAAGAAAAACGGGACAGAAACTATTTTAGGGTTTTTGAACCCTTAGCATTCCAAGTGGGCTGTTTTGGGGATATCAGTGCCAAAAGTTTCAAAACTTGCTAGATTTGTGGGCTATCACTTGGGTTTACTAGATAACTCATATATCTAGCACCCCCCCTTTGACGGATCACAAATCCAAGTTGTAAAACTTGAGTTACATAAGATTTAGTGGAATAAAAACAAGAGTTTTCACCCTTGGAGAACATATGCTCATATTCTTCCTCTAAGCCTTTGATCTAACACTCAAGATACTTAGTTCCATACATGATGATATGTAGGACTAGGGTATCTTGAGTATTTGTTCATAAGCCAAACAAATCTCAAGCTAAAAAAAACAAAGTAGAAGAAGAAAATGAAGGTTAGGTTATACCTTGATTTAATGGCAACCTTCCTTGATTTACCAAAGTAAGTGATGAACTTTGGATGCATTAACAAACTAGCACTCCTCTCTCTCTATATAAATGGCCGAACCTCTCTCTCCTTTCTCTCTCTAGAAGTGGCTAGCTTGGGGGAAATTATAAGAGGAAGAATGAGAGAAGAAATGAAATGAAATGAAAAGATGAAGTAAAAGGATGCTTACAAAAAATATAGATACACTTAATGTATCTAGTTATTATCCCTCATACTTTCTTTAACCCATGGATAGAAGCTTTGTCTTATCACCTTAATTAGTCTAATCATGATTAAGGATGCTTAATAAAGTGGCAACCAATGGGAGCTTGACAACCATGTCCTTTTGTGTAAGAGTTACTACAAATGGACCTTGCTTAACTTAATTAGTTGCCTTAAAAGGCTAATGTGGCCAGCCATATATATGCCCACTAATTCCTTCATTTAGCTTTTATTTAATGCATAAATTAGATAAATTAAAGGTCTAAAATACCCTTAATCAAATGGGCTAAGTTTGGGCTTATATTTTATTTCTTTCAGGCTTCTCCTTTAATTGTTTTGGGCCATGCAATAAACATAGTCTAATAATTTTAATATATGTTACCCAAATTATTTATTTATGGTTTTCATTCCTAATCTTATGAAATTTAATTACCTATACATGTGACTTTAGCTTATAACCTAATTAGGTTCACAAAAATTAGGTCTAAAATTATTAGTCATTCGAAATAATAAGATTATCCACTTAAGTTATTATACAATTTAAATACTAACCTCTCCTTATTACCATAACCCTTAGGTTATTTAATTGTCTCACCTAACCTAATATATAATTAGGTTACAAAGCTTTCATTTTTAATGAAATCTATAAATGTATATATCCATAACTATAGTATATATGTTAATTGACCAATGCACCACTTCACATATGTTGTCACATATTAACTCACTATATAACACAAAGTTTTAAATATCAATAATGTACATACATATATAGTGACTTAAAATTCACGGTTATTACATCGACACTATGGCTTTAATTTCATAAATGAACTAAAACTTATGTTGTACCTTTCATGAAAATTATTGTTATCCGCGTTGATGTTAGCCAAAATCAGTTCTCTCTTGTCGAAAATAAGCTTCAAATCCTTCCCAATTCAATTTGGAGTTTTTATTCCATTATTAGTTTCACCCGAAAACCAATAGCAATTGATAAAGGTTTGAAGTAGATTAGAGAGAAGGAAAATATATGGAATGGGTCGAATAACAATTAACATGGGACATGTGATGTAAAGGAACATGACTTATGAAGATTGGGCTAGGCTATCAAGATATATAAATACTAAATATTTGTCAAAAAATCCACTCGGGCTAGAGCCCACCCTGGCCCATGGGTGCCTCCGCCCTTGGATAGATATATCCCATGGAATAATAAATATTCTCCCAGTGACCTTGTAATATACATAAATAAAATGAAATTACTACTTTATGAAATTTAAAGGACCACTATTTGAAAACTTGTTTGAGATTACATATAGCCCATTCGGTATGATCATTACAATCAGTCACTAAAATTTTAAATTGTGAATCTTATCTCTCATTGCGTATTACCACAAATCTGAGTGAGGACTAAAAATAACATCTAAATAAGTTATTGGATCTAACATGCAGTCAATATTATAAGAAAGTTTCTTAGTATTTGATTTAGTGCTCGGCTTACAAAAGAGTATCAAACTGCTGCCGTGCTACTTGAGGTTTTGAAGGCTGTTAATTCGATGGAGGCTGTTGATGTTGTAGATGAGGTTACAATTAGAGTCATTTGATTGTGAATCTCGGATATATTCCCGTGTATGGAAGTGTGTCACTTTTCGACAAGTGTTACTAATGGCTCAAGTAATTACAATATTTTTTTACAAAAAAGAATTCGAAGTTTGTCACTTTTTAACCTAGTACAGAAGTGACAATTTAAGATAAAGAAAAGTCAAATGTTAATAATATGTCTTTAACGGATCCGGTTAGCATGGAATTTATTTTTTGGTAAGTTGGTCAAATTGCCAGTAAAATGCTGACACACATAGAGCTTCCCCTGTGTGTCAGTATTCTATTGGTCAATTGACCAACTTACCCAAAAATAAACTTCATGTTAACCACTTCCGTCTTTAACTAATTCTTGCAAGCTACAACTGTTAGAATTGTAGGTTCATTGAATCAAAATAATCAACAACAACGGGATACATGACACGGGTAATCCTTATTCTTAAGGTCTTTATCGCCTCCATCACAATTGGTTTGCTAATGGTTTCACACGATATACCTCCAGAATATATGTCAAGTCTTTGGTGAATTATCCGTGATAGCAATTCAAAGAATATTCCAATAGAACACTACTTTGTAATAGTTATTTGTTTGTAAGAAGAATAGTTAAAAGAAAGAGAGATTTTCATGGTGCAAAAATTATTATTTCTAAAATGTATATAAGACTTCTCTCTATATTCATATATGTAGTATATCTATATCTATACATATAGATACATACATATATCTATATTAGTTTTAACATTAAACTATTATTTATTTTTATTTTAAATATACTTATTACTACTGATGTAAGTTATATATTAGTAATAAAATTATAATTAAATGGAATTTCAAAAGTCTCACAAGAATATCTCTTGTTTCAAAATAAAATAAGACTATAAACGTGTACTTATAAAGTGACAAGTAGTCTTTTCTATTAACTGGGACAAGAAAGAATTAGTTTTATCAAATAATTTTGTACCTTATTAAATGCTTCATTATAAGCATAAATCAAATGATTTCTACAGAAACCAAATGAAGTTCTCTCTTATTTTCCAAAATTAGGGAAACGAATTAAACCTTTATATTTACTTAAATTATGTCCACTAATGGATTTTATTCAATCCCAAACTTTACAATAATTAAGTCTCCAAAATATAGAATAAGGTACAATTTCTAACAATCTCCCACTTGTTTGGAAAAACTATATTTCTCATCCAAACAACTTTCTATCAAGCAACTCCAAGGCATATGTGCATAAAAGAAGGTGTGATGAACGTTGAACTTTCCCTTAGTGTAAACAACTCAAAGTCAAATCGAAGTTGATGGTGTCTGTAGATTGAACCTCTACTCCTATATGATACGACCAGAATTGTCACACGTACACAAAATCCTCCTTCCACTGTGAGTATTCTCAATTACTTTGCGCAAATATGACCATGCGCAATACCATGTTTCATGAACCTTTAAGAGAGTAAACAACAACTCTTTATTAGAAGCATTCCACTTCTAGTTCATATAGGCAAAGTGTTTCACATGTGTTTCTGTTGCTAAGAACACAACAACTTTTTTAAGAGTATAACTCAACCTCGGTCGTGCAACAGACGTTACTATCTTAAAATAGGTATACATCAAGTTTTTCAACATAAAGACCAAAAATAGATACGTCTTAAACTCATTTACGTTAACAATACTATATAAAATGATCAATTTATCATTAATATACACAAAAATTATCACATTATAGTTTATACAATTATATTGTTGGTGTAAACAAATAAATAATTCTATATCCGATAAATAGGAAAAAGTGAAATACTAGTTCTCAGTTTAAACCACAAGTACATAACTATTTTACACCATAACCTCTCAATCGAAAAGAACAAACCAGCTTGTTCATTCACAATATACTCCCTAAATAAAATTTATTAAAAACTTGAGTTTGAGTAATATTGTAGCGCCCCTAAATCCGGGTCCCTTGAACCTCGGACATGGTGCGTCATGATACATCATCTTCATACATATTCTATAAACTAATGCGGAAAAAATAAACATACATTATTTATTATAACAAATTCATCATTATTCTCAAGCTCTATTAACTTTAACTGAATACATACCTTAATAACTCAAAAGGTTTACATAATAATTTGCATAGGTAACAATGTAGTTAAACATATATCAAACTACTCTTGAATTCTTCCTTTGCCTTTGACCTTCTTGAAGCACTCGGCTTAACTGAAATGTTATCATGATATAGCAAGAGTGGGCAACTACTTTTCTCAACAAGTTTAAATACAATAAAGATATATCATGATTGAAGAAAAGAATATAACTTTCTAAATTTTCAACAATATATAACAATTGTGAAAATTTGAGAATCAAATTTCAATAAATGAATGACTGACTCATTAACGTTGAGTGGTCAACAATGACCATGAACAAATACTTTGGTAATGAAGGTGATCAGCCTTTCATACCTGATAAACATATGCAACTTGCACTAAGTGCGATTAACAATAAATATCATTGATGTGGAATAATTGACAATAATTAAACTACTAGCATTCTTGAAAATATTAACTCGAGTTTGAGTTAGAAAAACTTGCTTTATCCGTCGATTACTGCTACACAATGTAATATAATCTCTTTATGAAAGAACTATCATTGAATTGATCTTCCAATCAGCATAACATACTTTATCTCACAATAATATTACTTGAGCAATAAATTAGCTAACATTTAGGCACATAATCAAACATTGAATAATCCTTTAACTCACTAGTAATATTATCATCCCTCAATAATATTATTATCATCTAATCATTATCTTAAAATCTTGTCTAATATTATTAATACTTTAATAATATTTTAGTCGCTTAATATTATTAATCACTTAATAATATTTAATCACTTCTTAACATTTAATAAAATCTTAATCATTCATATGACGCCCCCAAAATAGATATACATCACCCATTCTAAGTCGCCAAATATATGGTCCAGAATTTAAATACAAACTTCCTTATACAATACGACAAAAATGTAGCTGAGAGTTTTTACACGAATATTGTCTAGTAGACAGTATTCTAACTCAAATGGAGTTCTCATTACAATTATTATCACACTATTTTATAAAATAGTGAGGACTACAACAGCCACCATCTCGGACTAGTCCCGGCTACGTTCTCATTTCCTGAAGAGAACAATGAAAGTAAAAGGGTGAGCTCAACTAGCCCAGTGAGAAATATTATGACTATGATAATGCAGAATAAATTATCGTTAGCCTTCAACAGTGTTAAAATGATAATAAACAACAAGTTTAACTGCAGCGGAACAAGCAATCCATTAGAAGAGTCAAGTAGAGCATGATATCTATTATCTTCTATGATTTAAAAAGTTTATCATCAATTTTATCGCTTAGACTAAGCTTAATAAATAATTCACATCACTGAAATATCCATGCACTACGGGCCAAGGATATTCATTAGTATCACGACCATGAATTATCTATGCACTACGGGCCAAGGATATTCGTGTTTTCACCAATGTTCATGAACATGCCAAACAACAATTCATCTTTACACCTTTGGCCGAAGAGAACGCATGGTCATGATCATACCAATAACTGTCGCTCAGACTCGGCTCAATAAATAATCCACATCACTTGTAACATTACAGGTTATGATTATAACGAATAATCCTTGGTCATAATCATACCAATCAACAGTTCATCTATGCACTATGGTCAAAGATGACTTTTATCACAATATAAGCATGAGGATGATGACAATGATATAAACATTAATCAAACGAAATCAAGGATAAATTTTAAAGACTTTAAATTTATCCAGAGTTTAAAAATATCCAAATTGTCAACATGATACTGCTTTGTGGAATAAAATTCAAGAATAATATTGTATCAAAAATGATTTGGACCAAAAAATAAGTCAATTTTTGTCATGAATAGTACCCCAGGTGAATAGTAACCGAGCGAATAGCACCCCGTGAATAGTATTTTGTTAATAGTACTTTGTGAATAGTATCTCGTGAATAGTACTTTATGAATAGTACCCCGTGAATAGTACTTTATGAATAGTATCCCGTGAATAGTATTTTATGAATAGTATCGTATTTATGAATATTGCCCATAAATGGTACTCTGTGAATAGTTCCGTACATATGAATAGTGTCGTATAAATGAATAGTATCCATGAATAGTACTCTAGCATGAAAAGCTTAAAATTTAACAAGAATGTTCAGAAAAATATTCTTATGAAATAATACTAGATGAAGCGCAAATTTTAAGAATATTCTACTAATTTCACGGAGTATAAAAGCAATACTTTAACAAAATGAGTGTAGAATTAGGAATACGAAACGAAATAATATTACTTACATACTACAGAGTATGGAAGAAAATATTATTTCATTCGAATACTAAAAAAAATAATATCTCTTACCTTAGTAGAAGGTTTGATACTGCAATAGTGAAGTAGCAGAATACTCTTCTTCTTTCTCTCTATAGCTTCTCTCTCTAAAATTACTCTTGTGAGTCTTAGTGAATTGGTGAGAATGAAAAAAGAATGAGCTTCTATTTATAGGAAAACATAGTTTCGATAATTGCACGTTTAGGAGCTCGAATTATTACAGTATAGTACCATCATCTTTACCTCTATTTTTAATTTAGTCCTGCAAGTATTATCAATCTTGCACCACCTCCCCTAATAGTACATGCATGTGAACCAATAGTTCCATACATGTGAATCAA
This sequence comes from Panax notoginseng, assembly GCA_016801055.1. Taxonomy (NCBI): domain Eukaryota; kingdom Viridiplantae; phylum Streptophyta; class Magnoliopsida; order Apiales; family Araliaceae; genus Panax; species Panax notoginseng. The sequence continues at coordinate 186,018,473 of CM029017.1, forward strand.
CAGTAATTTGTATGTGAACCAATAACAATTAATTGCTCATTTATCCGATTAATTGCCCATTTGGTCAATTTAACATCCAAAAATCAATTATTATTGAAATAAATGTCGATTTCCACTAACACTAATAATCCCAACACAATAAAAATATTTTTATCAATAATTTCATCTTTAATCAACACGAACTTATTCATTATTAATATTATAACTCATAATATTTAACAACTAGATCATTCCCAGGAAAGAAGGGGCTTTCCAATGAGAATTTCTCCCTATTGGCGCGCAATTAGGTGACCAAACCCCTTTCCTCGATAGAACTTTTTAGACATCGTCAATAATGCAAATAATAATATGAATAATTTGTCGTCTCAAATATTGATTTAATAATAAAAAATATTATGCTGATAATACTATGACAATAATTGAATCAATAATATGAGAGATATTATGCAGCAATTACTGTAGCAAAAATTAAGTATAACTGAGTGACTTCTTAAGTAAGCATCAATAATCAAAGATATTGTACAATACCGTGTGCTACAATGCAATCACGCGTATTACTGTACTTTTACCACCAGGTATTTCAACAGTTTAACGGTAGCACTTTCGCCGTTATGTTTATAAAAAGATATTTCTGTCATTTTCTAACTACGACAATACTTTCGTTGCGGGGTCCACCAATGATTGTGTCGTCGTACGAATATTCCCTGTTAAAACGAATATTCCCCGACCAATCGAATATTTTATAACAACTTGCTTACTTTGAAAAATTTATAAATATTACCCATAACTATAACATTATATCAAATCCACACCATAATATTCAAAAATATATTTCGAGAAAAATAATCTTTATTCATAAAAGTTGGGGTCTTACTGTGACGCCCCCAAAACAGATATACATCACCCATTCTGAGTCGTCAAAATATGGTACAGAAATAACTACAACTTTATTAATACTATTGTCGTGCAAAATACGACAACACATAAACTGTGAGTTTAAATACAAAAATTGTCTTCTAGACAATATCCACACTCAAATAAGTCCTCATTACAATTATTGATATATTATTTTAGAAAAATGGTGAGGACTACTAAAATAACTTTCTAGAACCATCATTCCATACCCCGACTAGTACTCGCTACATTCTCGCCTCCTGAGAAGAAAAATAGAACAAAAAGGAAAAGTGTGAGCTCAACTAGCCCAGTAAAGAATATTATGACTAAGATAATATAGAACAAATTATCGTTAGTCCTCAATAGGAAAAAATCTGATAGAATATAATAGACAACAAATTTTAGATCAACAACTGTAGCGGAAACAACAATCCATTAGAAGAGTTAAGTAGAGAATGAATTCTACTATCTTCTAAGATTTAAAAGTCTATCATCAATATTTTATCCCTGTAACATCAATCAATATACATATTGAATCAAATATTCATCTTTGCACTACATGTCAAAGATATTTATTTGTATCACCAGTTGGTCATGTTCATCTAAACACCTGTTCATCTTTGCACCACGGGCCAAAGATATTCATAAGTTAATCATTCATCTTTGTACTACAGGCCAAAGATATTCAATAATATCATCATTTAGGACTGAGGATGATGAAAAAATATTTTAAAGAAAACGAATCAAGTGAGACAAAAGAACAAATATTAGGGATTCGTACTTCAATTTATCCATGTTCAGAAATACTCCATAATAAACCATTGTGGAGCAAAATTCAAGAATGGAGATCAAAATATGGATACAATCAAAAATAGTAATCATAATAAACAACTTGGACAAAGAAAAGAAAATTTTAATTTTTTTGTGAATAGTGCGGTATACGTGAATAGTAACCTTGACACAAAGATAAGAATTTCACAAGAAAAATCTTACTAATATTCTGGCATAATGATATTGAAAGAAATAATATCATTTATAAAAAAAATAACATCTCTTATCTCAAAAGGATAGTACTTCTGACTGAAATACTGGATATAGTGCTGAAAGAAACTTGCATCGTATAGCAACACTCAAACTATCAAAATATTCACAAAAATACGCTCGATAATATAGAGAGAGAAAACTTCAGTTCTTAGTGTGATTTTCAATTCTAACCTAAGCACCCTATTTATAGGAAAATGCTTAAAACACTAAAACAGAAAATTTAATAAAATATTAATATAATTAAAAAAATTTCACGCCCACCTTAGACAAATTGATTTCAGCATGTTTACAACACCTGTGGGGCTCACCCAATTGCAAAAAATGTTTTTATTAAAAAAATATTTAAAACTTCAAGAATCAATTACTTCAGAATTTCAATAATTCATAATAAATAACCTTTTTATCAGAAAAATTCAAATCTTATGTCCATTCTATAGGAAATTCAATTCTCTACAACGTTGTAAGTTTAAGTTTTTTCAAATTTCAAACAGAAATTGACCGAAATCCACATACGGACGATTTTATAAGCTATAATCAAATTTCAATCAAAAATTAGGCCCACCGACATGTTTAACATGTTTTTATCATTTATTGCAACAAAAATACTCTTCCTCCTCATTTATTCATATATCACACATTCATCGTAAAAATATCATCATTATTATATTATTAAAATATAATAATATATTTAAATGAATTATTTTATCAAAAAAGATAAAATATTAATTTTTAACAATTGTAACTTTTCTAAAAATTCTTCCATTTATATCCACATAAATAAATATTTTCCTTATCATATAAATCAATTAATTATTCACAAATAATATTACAGAATTACAATACTAACAACCAGGCAGTTCTCAGGAAACAGTGGGCTTTCCAATAAGGATTTCTCCTTACTACCGCGCAATTAGGTGACCAAACCTCTCCTTAGACAGAACTTTCTAGACATTGTCAATAATGCTATCTAATAATATTATTAAAATAATATGATTTATTGATCTGATAATGAAAATATTGTGCAGTGACAATTATTGAAACAACAATAATATAAAATATCAACGTAGCAATTATTGAATCAATAAAATAAAATATTGAACAGTAATTACTATAACAATTATTGAGTAGTGTCTTCTTACGTAAGAATCAATAATTGGTGCAATACTGTGTGCTACTGTGCAACACCGCGTATTACTGTGTTTTAACCACCGGGTATTCTAACAGTGTTAACGGTAACAACTACGCCGTTATTTATAAAAACTCATACTTGTCATTTTTTTCATCCAATCACCTTCCGTTATGGGACCCACATAAGGCTGCGCCGTCGTACAAATATTCCCCGACAGTAAGAATATTCCACGACCAAACGAATATTTCCCAACAATAATAAATATTTTATAACCACTTGTTTATTTAAAATATTTGCGTATTTTACCCATAACTAACCACATTAATCAAATCAACCCTTACTATAATAAATAGAGGAAATTCAATTTCATTTATAAAAAGTTGGGGTCTTACAACCTCTCCTCCTTATGAAATTTCGTCCTCGAAATTAACGTACGTACCTGGTATTTCGAAAAGGTGAGGATACCTCGATTTCATTTCCGTTTCTAACTCCCAGGTTATTTCCTCAATAGCATGGTTCCTCCACAAAACTTTGACTTGTGGTATGACCTTTGTGTATAGGACATACTCCTTCCTATCCAAGATCTTGATAGGTACCTCCTCGTATGTTAAGTCTTCAGCTATCTCGTTTGGTTCTAACTCAATAATATGGTTTAGGTCTTTCACATATTTACGAAGCACATATATGTGAAAAACATTATGAACACGAGACATGCTTGGAGGTAACGCAAGTCTATAGGCCACATTTCCTACTCGGTTAAGAATCTGAAATGGACTAATAAATCGTGGATTGAGCTTTCCTCTCTTCCCAAATCTTGTAACTCCCTTCCATGGAGCAACTCGCAACAATACATGATCCCCAATACTAAATTCCACGTCCTTTCGATGAAGATCCGCATAACTTTTTTGTCGATCCTGTGCCGTTTGTATACGTTGTCGAATCATTTGAATCTTTTTTGTAGTCATACGTACCAACTCTGATCCCAACAATGTAGCTTCACCCACCTCATCCTAATATACTAGAGAGCGACACTTTTGTCCATACAATGCTTCGAATGGAGCCACACCTATACTTGCCTGATAACTGTTGTAAGAGAATTCTACCAATGGTAAATACTTATCCCAACTCCCTTTGAAGTCTAGGACACAGAGTCTTAATAGTTCTTCAAGAGTTTGAATAGTCCTCTCTAATTATCCGTCCGTTTGAGGATGGTATGCCGAACTGAATCGTAAATCCGTGCCCATAGCTTTCTGCAAGCTAACCCAAAATCGTGAAGTGAATCTTGGGTCACGATCTAAAACTATGGATATCGGCACGCCATGCAATCTTATTTACGTACATACGAGCAAGACGTTCAAGGGAATAAGTCTCCCGTATCGGCAAGAAATGAGCAGACTTAGTTAATCTATCAATAATAACTCAAATCGCATCTATGCCATAGGAAACCTTGGTAAGACCCGTAACGAAATCTATGGTAACGTGTTCCCACTTCTATTTTGGAATCTCAAGTGGTTGCAATGGACCCTTTGGCACTTAATGCTACGCCTTTACACGTTGACAAGTTAAACACCTCGAGATAAACTTCGCGATCTCTCTCTTCATATTGTTCCACCAAAATGTATGTCGAAGATCACGATATATTTTGGTACTTCCAGGATGGATTGCAAATGGTGTATTGTGTGTCTCCATCACGATTCTATGTTTTAAGTAAGAATCTTTAGGGACGTAAAGTCTGGAGTTGACTCGAAGTATTCCTTCTTCATCGATTCTGGCTTCTGGGATAACACCTTTTTGCACTTTTTTCTTCATACGCATCAGCTCGGGGTCTGTGTCTTGAGCAACTTTAACTTTATCGATTAAAGTTGCTTCTATGCGTATACTTGTCATCATCGCATGGGTCCCCGGAGTCTTGAATCCTATATTCATCTTTTGTAAATCACACAAAATGGGCCTTTGTGTTGACAACATCGCACTTGTTCCCGCATATGTTCTTCTACTCAATACGTCAGCTACCACATTTACTTTTCCAGGATGATATTAAAAGTTATGGTCGTAATCTTTCAACAACTCGAGCCAACGTCGTTGCCGCATGTTGAGTTCTTTTTGGGTGAAGAAATATTTGAGGGTTTTATGGTCTGAATATATCTCCACTTTCTCCCCATATAGATAATGTCTCCAGATTTTCAATGCGAAAATGACTGCTGCCAACTCTAGATCATGAGTAGGATAATTTCTCTCATATTCTTTGAGTTGTCGCGAGGCATAGGCTATGACCTTCCCATGTTGTATGAGAACACATCCTAACCCTTTGCCCGAAGCATTGTTGTAGATAACGAATCCATCCGAACTAGATGGTATTGTCAGAACAGGTGCCGAAATGAGTCTCCTCTTAAGCTCTTGAAAACTCTTCTCGCATTCCTCGCTCTATACGAATTTTGTATCTTTCCGAGTCAGTTGAGTTAACGGAGTAGCGATTCGAGAAAATCCTTCCACGAATCTTCGATAATAACCAGCTAAACCCAGAAAGCTAGGTACTTCGGTCACCGACTTCAGTTTCTCCCAACTTTGTATTGCTTCAATCTTCGCCGAGTCAACAGATATTCCATGTTTTGATACCACGTGCCCAAGGAATGCTACCTCCTCAAGTCAGAACTCACATTTCTTCAGCTTGGCATATAGCTTATTTTCACGAAGCCTTTGAAGTACCAGCTTCAAATGGTGCTCATGATCTTCATGGCTTTTGGAATAGATAACGATGTTATCAATAAAGACAACAACGAACTGATCCAAATATTCATTGAATACATGGTTCATCATATCCATGAAAGCAGCAGGAGCATTAGCCAATCCAAAAGACATGACTAGAAATTCATAATGCTCGTATCGAGTTTTAAAAGCAGTCTTCAGAATATCCTCAGTTTTAATCTTCAGCTGATGATATCCAGAACGAAGATCAATCTTTGAAAAGAATTGTGCTCCTTACAACTGGTCAAACAGGTCATTAATACGAGGTAGCAGATACCTATTCTTGATGGTGACATAGTTCAATTCCCGGTAGTCAATACAAAGTCGCATACTCCCGTCTTTCTTCTTTACGAATAAAACAGAAGCATCTCAAGGTAATTTACTTGACCCGCGTTTCTGCCTTAATCGGATCTGGTTTTCCCCAGAATTCTAGTGGTCCCAACTCTTTGAACTGCTTGGCTGTGACAAACCGCGCGTTGCTATCATTTCCACTTGTATTTTGTACACGAGTCTCCCTCGTCTGATTTTGTATGAACTGTAAAAGGCTTCTAAACATCCCATCGGTAATCGTCTGATCAGTGGTGTTGTTTGCAGGAGGAACATTGTCGTCCCGTTGCACGTTCTTCTGATTGGTGATTAAAGGTGTCTCTACAGTCTCACTTACTACATTGTTAACATTCTCAGTTGCCATTCTCAAATACTACCACAAAACAAGGGTTAATTAAAGAAATTAACATATCACATAATATCCTTATATTCTGACCAACCAACAAATAAGCTAAGGTAGGACATACTAGCGAAGGATTTACTCAACTCTCCCCTCCTAGTTCTATTTCCCGATCTCCACCAGAGACCATATTCCTAAGCTCTGATACCAACTGTGACGCCCCCAAAATAGGTATACATCACCCATTCTGAGTCGGCAAAATATGGTATAGAAATAACTACAACTTTATTGTGACGCCCCCAAAATAGGTATACAACACCCATTCTGAGTCGCCAAAATACATGGTACAGAAATAACTACATCTTTACTGTTACAACATAAGAACTGTGAGTTTAAATATAAATATTGTCATCTAGACAATATCCACACTCAAATAAGTCCTCATCACAATTATTGATACATTATTTCACAAAAATGGTGAGTACTACTAAAATGACTTCTAGAACCATCATTCCATACCCCGACTAGTACTCGCTACATTCTCGCCTCCTGAGAAAAATGGAACAAAAAGGAAAAGGGTGAGCTCAACTAGCCCAGTAAACAACATTATGACTAAGATAATACAGAATAAATTATCGTTAGTCTTCAACAGGGAAAAATCTAATAGAATACAATAGACAACAAGTTTTAAATCAATAACTGCAGCGGAAACAGCAAACCATTAGAAGAGTCAAGTAGAGAATGAGTTCTACTATCTTCTAAGATTTAAAAGTCCATCATCAACATTTTATCCCTGTAACAACAATCAATAACCATCTTTAATCAAATATTCATCTTTGCACTACAGGCCAAAGATATTCATTTGTATCACCAGTCGGTCATGTTCATCTCAACACCTGTTCATCTTTGCACTACGGGCCAAAGATATTCATCAGTTAATCATTCATCTTTGCACTACAAGCCAAAGATATTCAGTAACATCATCATTTAGGACTGAGGATGATGAAAAATATCTTAAAGAAAACGAATCCAGTGAAACAAAATAATAAATATTAAGGATTCGTATTTCGATTTATCCATGTCCAAAAATACCTTATAATTATTCATAGTGAAGTAGAATTCAAGAATGATCAAAACATGGATACAATCAAAGCTAGTACCCAGAATAGATATTTTGGACGAAAAGAAGAAAATTTCATTTTTCGGTGAATAGTAACTCGTGAATAGTAACTCATGAATAGTAACTCATGAATAGTAACCCCGACGTGAAAAGTTCCAAATTTGATAAAAATTTTCAACCAATATTTCGGCATAATGATATTGAAGAAATAATATCATTTTCGAATAAAATAACATCCCTTACCTCGTAAAGACAATACTTCTGGTCGGAATACCGGTATAAGGCTGAAAGAAACTTACTCTGATGAATAGAAACTCTAAAAGTATCTAAATACTCACAAAATACATTCAATAATCTAGAGAGAGAAAGAGAGAAAACTTGTTTCTGGTGTGATTTTCAATTCTAACTTAAGCACCTATTTATAAGAAAATGCTAGAACGCCAAAGGAGACTAAATAATAAAATATTAATATTACAAAACTCATTTCTACGCATGCCTAAAGACCAATTCAGCCACCAACCATCCTTGACCCAAATTAGCAGCCCACATGTGTTAGAATAAAAGTGGGTCCCACCCATAATTAATTAAAATCATTTTATTTTCCAAAACTTTAATAATTCATAAAAAATAACTCTTTTATCTGAAAATTCGAATCTCGCGACTTTTTATAGAAAATTCAATTCTCTACAACTTTGCAGAAGAAAATTTTTCCAAATTTCAAACAGAAATTGACCGAAATTCATAAACGGACGATTTTACAGGTTATAATCAAATTTCAATCAAGAAATGAGGTCCACCGACACACAAAACATGTGTTAATCATTTAATACAATAAAAAAAATACTCTTCCTCCTCATATACTCATATCCCACATTCATTGTAAAATTATCACCATTATTATATTATTAAATATAATAATAAATTATTTTATCAGAAAAGATAAAATATCATTTTTTAATAATTGTCACTTAAAAATTTTCTCCATCTACATCCACATAAAATTAATATTTTTTTCATCATATAAATCAATAATTAATTATTCACAAATAATATTACAGAATCACAGTACTGACAACCAGACCGTTCCCAGGAAAGAGGGGGCTTTCCAATAAGAATTTCTCCTTACTGGCGCGCAATTAGATGACCAAACCTCTCCTTAGACAGAACTTTCTAGACATTGCCAATAATGTTATCTAATAATATTATTCAAATAATATGAATTATTAATCTGATAATGGGAAATACTGTGTAGTGACAATTATTGAAACAACAGTAATATAAAATATCAACGCAGCAATTATTGAATCAATAAAATAAAATACTGAACAGTAATTACTGTAACCATTATTGAGTAGTGCCTTCTTACGTAAGAATCAATAATTGGTGCAATACAGTGTGGTACTGTGCAACAACGCGTATTACTGTGTTTTAACCACCGGGTATTCCAACAGTATTAACGGTAACAACCACGCCGTTATTTATAAACAACTTATACTTGTCGTTTTCTTTATCCAATCGCTTTCCGTTATGGGGCCCACAAAAGACTGCGCCGTACGTACCTGGTGTTTCAAAAAGATGAGGATACCTCGCTTTCATTTCTGTTTCCAACTCCCAAGTCATTTCCTCAATAGCATGGTTTCTCCACAAAACTTTAACTTGTGGTATGACCTTCGTGCGTAGGACATGCTCCTTTCTATCCAAGATCTTGACAGGTACCTCCTCGTACGTTAAGTCTTCAGCTATCTCGTCCGGTTCTAACTCAATAACGTGGTCTGGGTCTTTCACATATTTATGTAACACATATATATGAAAAACATTATGAACACGAGACATACTTGGAGGTAACGCGAGTCTATAGGCCACATTTCCTACTCGGTCAAGAATCTGAAATGGACCAATAAATCGTGGATTGAGCTTTCCTCTCTTTCCAAATCTTGTAACTCCTTTCCATGGAGCCACACGCAACAATACATGATCCCCAATGTCAAATTCCACGTCCTTTCGATGAAGATTCACATAACTCTTTTGTCGATCCTGTGCCGTTTGTATACGTTGTCGAATCGTTTGGATCTTCTCTATAGTCATTCGTACCAACTCTGGTCCTAGCAACGTTGCTTCTCCCACCTTATCCCAACATACTGGAGAGCGACACTTTCGTCCATATAATGCTTCAAATGGAGCCACACCTATACTTGCCTGATAACTGTTATTGTAGGAGAATTCCACCAATGGTAGGTACTTATCCCAACTCCCTTTGAAATCTAGGACACAAAGTCTTAATAGATCCTCAAGGGTTTGAATACTCCTCTCTGATTGTCCGTCCATTTGAGGATGGTATGCCGAACTAAATCGTAATTCTGTGCCCATAGCTTTTTGCAAGCTAACCCAAAATCTTGAAGTAAATCTTGGGTCACGATCCGAAACTATGGATACTGGCATGCCATGCAGTCTCACAATCTCATCTACGTATATACGAGCAAGACATTCAAGGGAATAAGTCTCCCGTATCGGCAAGAAATGAGCAGACTTAGTTAATCTATCAACAATAACCCAAATAGCATTTATGCCTTGAGAAATCGTGGGAAGACCCGTAACGAAATCCATGGTAATGTGTTCCCATTTCCATTTCGGAATCTCAAGTGGTTGCAATGGACCCTTTGGCACTTGATGTTCCGCCTTTACACATTGACAAGTTAAACACCTCGATATAAACTTTACAATCTCTCTCTTCATATTATTCCACCAAAATGTATATCGAAGATCACGATACATTTTGGTACTTCCAGGATGGATTGCAAATGGTGTATTGTGTGCTTCCATCATAATCTTGTACTTCAAATTAGAATCGTTAGGAACACAAAGTCTGGAGTGGACTCGAAGTATTCCTTCTTCATCGATTCTTGCTTCTGGAATAGCACCTTCTTGCACTTTCTTCTTCATACGCATCAGCTCCGGGTCTGTGGTTTGAGCAACTTTAACTTTATCAATTAAAGTTGGTTCTATGCGTATACTTGACATCATCGCACTCGTTCCTGCATATGATCTTCTGCTCAACGCGTCAGCTACCACGTTTGCTTTTCCAGGATGGTATTGAATAGTGTGGTCGTAATCTTCAACAGCTCGAGCCAACGTCGTTGCCGCATGTTGAGTTCTTTTTGAGTGAAGAAATATTTGAGGCTTTTATGGTCTGAATAAATCTCTACTTTCTCCCCATATAGATAGTGCCTCCAGATCTTTAGCGCGAAAACGACTGCTGCCAACTCTAGATCATGAGTAGGATAATTTCTCTCATATTCTTTAAGTTGTCGCGAGGCATAGGCTATAACTTTCCCACGTTGCATGAGAACACATCCTAGCCCTTTGCCTGAAGCATCGCTGTAGATAACAAATCCATCCGAACCAGATGGTATGGTCAAAGCAGGTGCCGAAATGAGTCTCCTCTTAAGCTCTTGAAAACTCTTCTCGTATTCCTCGCTCCATACGAATTTGATATCTTTCCGAGTTAGCTGAGTTAACGGGGTAGCGATTCGAGAAAACCCTTCCACGAATCTCCGATAATAACCAGCTAAGCCCAGAAAGCTACGTACTTCAGTCACCGTCTTTGGTTGCTCCCAACTTTGTATTGCTTCAATCTTCGCCGGGTCAACAGATACTCCATGTTTTGACACCACGTGCCCTAGGAATGCTACTTCCTCAAGCCAGAACTCGCATTTCTTCAACTTAGCATATAACTTGTTTTCACGCAGCCTTTGGAGTACCAGCTTCAAATGATGCTCATGATCTTCACGGCTTTTGGAATATATGAGGATGTCATCAATAAAGACAACAACGAACTGATCCAAATAATCCTTGAATACTCGGTTCATCATATCCATGAAAGCCGCAGAAGCATTAGTCAATCCAAAAGACATGACTAGGAATTCATAATGCCCGTACCGAGTTCTGAAGGCAGTCTTTGGAATATCCTCAGTTTTAACCTTCAGCTGATGATATCCAGAACGAAGATCGATCTTTGAAAAGAATTGTGCTCCTTGTAACTGGTCAAACAGGTCATCAATACGAGGTAGCGGATACCTATTCTTAATAGTGACATGGTTTAATTCCCGGTAATCAATACAAAGTCGCATACTTCCATCTTTCTTCTTTACAAATAAAACAGGAGCACCCCAAGGAGATGTACTAGGACGAATGAAACCGATGTCCAACAACTCTTGTAGTTTGACCTTTAACTCCTGAAGTTCAATAGGAGCCATTCGATATGGGGTTTTAGAAATGGGCTTTGTACCAGGTTCAAGATCAATAAAGAATTCAATTTCACGTTCCGGGGGTAGACCGGGAAGTTCTTCAGGAAATACGTCGGGAAAGTCAATAACAATAGGAATATTATTCAAATTTGACGTGTCTTTATTCAAATCCATAACATGGGCTAAGAAAGCTTGACATCCGTTTTTTAATAAACGAATGGCTTTATGGCTTGATATAACAGTGATTGATTTTAATGGCTTAGTTGCTTGAATTCGTACAGCAGGTTGGTTAGGAATATGAAAACTAACAACCTTACGAAAATAATCAATTTTGGCATGATGAGTAGTTAACTAATCAATCCCTAAAATCACATCAAAAGCAAGTATCTTTAAAGAGATAAGGTCAACAGGTAATGTGATGGTGCCAACTTGGATCAAACAAGATTTATAAACAGTGGATGTGATGAAAGTTTCTCCTAACGGAGTCTCCATAGATAAATCAAAGTCTAACTTCTCCGGAGTCAAGTTTAAACGTTGAGCACAAGCAGGAGAGATAAAAGAATGGGTAGAACCGGTATCTAATAAGGTATAAACTTCGCATGAATTTATGATTAGCTTACCCGTGATCACCTCGTTTGGGTTCCTCGCATGTTGACCAGTCACGACAAATGCTCTTCCAGGCACCGTTGACTTTATTTTTTCTGGGGCAGCTTTTTGAGTCACCATCCCCGCTGGACTTGGTTTTGCTACAGTGCAATCTCGAGCGATATGTCCTTCCTTTCCACAATTATAACATACCTTAAACTGTTGTGGACAGTTTGGGCTGATATGTCCTTCTTTTCCGCACTTATAGCATATAATCGGTGGTCGTTCTCCTCCCTTGGAACCAGTTGCTGCTGGTGTGCTGACGTCTTCGTATTGTCATTGTTGAATCTCCTCTTTTTAAAATCTCCTCCCGACTCGCTTCTTCTATTTTCATAGCAACGATTACCACCAGAGTGGTTGCCGTTCTTGTCTGTATTTTTCTTTCTCCGCTGGTTATCATTGTTCTGATGACTGCTGTCACCGATATGATCCTGGTTGTGGTCCCTCAGTTGACCGTACTCGTTATCTCGCTCTAATAATTGAGCCCTGTTGACAACATCTGAATAGAGAGAAAATTTATGAGAAATGAGATATTGACGTATGCCGGGTTTCAAACCTCTCAGAAACATTCTCGTCATACGTTCCTCATTCTCCACCAAATGAGGTGCAAACCTGGACAACTCTGCAAACTTCACCTCGTACTGAGATACCGTCATATTATTCTGCTCTAGTCTAATAAACTCTACCTCCTTCATATGACGAATACTTTCAGGAAAGTACTTATCATTGAACAGTTTCTGAAATGTCTCCCAAGACATGCTGAGTGCGGCTGGATGGGTACGCTTCACAGACTCCCACCAGTAGTCTGCCTCGCCACGGAACATAAAGGTGGCGAATGGAACCTTCTGTTCCTCCGTGCATCCCAAGACATCGAATATCTTGGTAATTTGCTTGACCCACGTTTCCGCCATGATCGGATCTGGCTTTCCCTTAAATTCTGGTGGTCCCAATTCTTTGAACTGTTTGGCTGTGACAAACCGTGAATTGCTATCATTTCCTCCTGTATTTTGAACACGAGTCTCCCTCGTCTGGTTTTGCATGAATTGAAAAAAACTTCTAAACATTTTATCGTTCATCATCTGCTCATTGGTGTTGTTCACAGGAGGAACATTGCCAGCCAGTTGCACGTTCTCCTCGTTGGTAAGCACCGGTGTCTCCACAGTCTCATTTACTCCACTGTTAACATTCTCAGTCGACATTTCTCAAATACTGTCATAAAACAAGGGTTAATTAAATAAATTAACAAATCACATAATACCCCTATATTATGACTGACCAATAAATAAGCTTAGGTAAGACACACTAGCGAAGGATTTATTCGTCTCTCCCCTCCTAGTTCTATTCTCCGATCTCCGCCAGAGATCATATCCCTAAGCTCTGATACCAACTGTGACGCCCCCAAAATAGGTATACAACACCCATTCTGAGTCGCCAAAATACATGATACAGAAATAACTACATCTTTACTATTACAACATAAGAACTGTGAGTTTAAATACAAATATTGTCATCTAGACAATATCCACACTCAAATAAGTCCTCATCACAATTATTGATACATTATTTCATAAAAATGGTGAGTACTACTAAAATAATTTCTAGAACCATCATTCCATACCCCGACTAGTACTCGTTACATTCTCGCCTCCTGAGAAAAATGGAACAAAAAGGAAAAGGGTGAGCTCAACTAGCCCAGTAAAGAACATTATGACTAAGATAATACAGAATAAATTATCGTTAGTCTTCAACAGGGAAAAATCTAATAGAATACAATAGACAACAAGTTTTAAATCAATAACTGCAGCGGAAACAGCAAACCATTAGAAGAGTCAAGTAGAGAATGAGTTCTACTATCTTCTAAGATTTAAAAGTCCATCATCAACATTTTATCCCTGTAACAACAATCAATAACCATCTTTAATCAAATATTCATCTTTGCACTACAGGCCAAAGATATTCATTTGTATCACCAGTCGGTCATGTTCATCTCAACACCTGTTCATCTTTGCACTACGGGCCAAAGATATTCATCAGTTAATCATTCATCTTTGCACTACAAGCCAAAGATATTCAGTAACATCATCATTTAGGACTGAGGATGATGAAAAATATCTTAAAGAAAACGAATCCAGTGAAACAAAATAATAAATATTAAGGATTCGTATTTCGATTTATCCATGTCCAAAAATACCTTATAATTATTCATAGTGAAGTAGAATTCAAGAATGATCAAAACATGGATACAATCAAAGCTAGTACCCAGAATAGATATTTTGGACGAAAAGAAGAAAATTTCATTTTTCGGTGAATAGTAACTCGTGAATAGTAACTCATGAATAGTAACCCCGACGTGAAAAGTTCCAAATTTGATAAAAATTTTCAACCAATATTTCGGCATAATGATATTGAAGAAATAATATCATTTTCGAATAAAATAACATTTCTTACCTCGTAAAGACAGTACTTCTGGTCGGAATACCGGTATAAGGATGAAAAAAACTTACTCTGATGAATAGAAACTCTCAAAGTATCTAAATACTCACAAAATACACTCAATAATCTAGAGAGAGAAAGAGAAAAAACTTGTTTCTGGTGTGATTTTCAATTCTAACTTAAGCACCTATTTATAGGAAAATGCTAGAACGTCAAAGGAGACTAAATAATAAAATATTAATATTACAAAACTCATTTCTACGCATGCCTAAAGACCAATTCAGCCACCAACCATCCTTGACCCAAATTAGCAGCCCACATGTGTTAGAATAAAAGTGGGTCCCACCCATAATTAATAAAAATCATTTTATTTTCCAAAACTTTAATAATTCATAAAAAAATTACTCTTTTATCAGAAAATTCGAATCTCGCGACTTTTTATAGGAAATTCAATTCTCTACAACTTTGCAGAAGAAAATTTTTTCAAATTCCAAACAGAAATTGACCGAAATCAATAAACGGGCGATTTTACAGGTTATAATCAAATTTCAATCAAGAAATAAGGTCCACCGACACACAAAACATGTGTTAATCATTTAATACAATAAAAAAATACTCTTCCTCCTCATATACTCATATCCCACATTCATTGTAAAATTATCACCATTATTATATTATTAAATATAATAATAAATTATTTTATCAGAAAAGATAAAATATCATTTTTTAATAATTGTCACTTAAAAATTTTCTCCATCTACATCCACATAAAATTAATATTTTTCTCATCATATAAATTAATAATTAATTATTCACAAATAACATTACAGAATCACAGTACTGGCAACTAGGCCGTTCCCAGGAAAGAGTGGGCTTTCCAATAAGGATTTCTCCTTACTGGCGCGCAATTAGATGACCAAACCTCTCAATATACATCAATATTTTATCCCTGTAACATCAATCAATATACATCATCCTTAATATTTTTGGACATGGATAAATTGAAATATGAATCCTTAATATTTGTTATTTTGTTTCACTGGATTCGTTTTCTTTAAGATATTTTTCATCATCCTCAGTCCTAAATGATGATGTTACTGAATATCTTTGGCATGTAGTGCAAAGATGAATGATTAACTGATGAATATCTTTGGCCCGTAGTGCAAAGATGAACAGGTGTTGAGATGAACATGACCGACTGGTGATACAAATGAATATCTTTGGCCTGTAGTGCAAAGATGAATATTTGATTAAAGATGGTTATTGATTGTTGTTACAGGGATAAAATGTTGATGATGGACTTTTAAATCTTAGAAGATAGAAGAACTCATTCTCTACTTGACTCTTCTAATGGTTTGCTGTTTCCGCTGCAGTTATTGATTTAAAACTTGTTGTCTATTGTATTCTATTAGATTTTTCCCTGTTGAAGACTGACGATAATTTATTCTGTATTATCTTAGTCATAATGTTCTTTACTGGGCTAGTTAAGCTCACCCTTTTCCTTTTTGTTCCATTTTTCTCAGGAGGCGAGAATGTAGCGAGTACTAGTCGGGGTATGGAATGATGGTTCTAGAAGTTATTTTAGTAGTACTCACCATTTTTGTGAAATAATGTATCAATAATTGTGATGAGGACTTATTTGAGTGTGGATATTGTCTAGATGACAATATTTGTATTTAAACTCACAGTTCTTATGTTGTAACAGTAAAGATGTAGTTATTTCTGTATCATGTATTTTGGCGACTCAGAATGGGTGTTGTATACCTATTTTGGGGGCGTCACAGTTGGTATCAGAGCTTAGGGATATGATCTCTGGCGGAGATCGGAGAATAGAACTAGGAGGGGAGAGACGAATAAATCCTTCGCTAGTGTGTCCAACCTAAGCTTATTTATTGGTCAGTCATAATATAGGGGTATTATGTGATTTGTTAATTTATTTAATTAACCCTTGTTTTATGGCAGTATTTGAGAAATGTCGACTGAGAATGTTAACAGTGGAGTAAATGAGACCGTGGAGACACCGGTGCTTACCAACGAGGAGAACGTGCAACAGGCTGGCAATGTTCCTCCTGTGAACAACACCAATGAGCAGATGATGAATGATGAAATGTTTAGAAGTTTTTTTCAATTCATGCAAAACCAGACGAGGGAGACTCGTGTTCAAAATACAGGAGGAAATGATAGCAATTCACAATTTGTCACAGCCAAACAGTTTAAAGAATTGGGACCACCAGAATTTAAGGGAAAGCCAGATCCGATCATGGCGGAAACGTGGGTCAAGCAAATTACCAAGATATTCGATGTCTTGGGATGCACGGAGGAACAGAAGGTTCCATTCGCCACCTTTATGTTCCGTGGCGAGGCAGACTACTGGTGGGAGTCTGTGAAGCGTACCCATCCAGCTGCACTCAGCATGTCTTGGGAGACATTTCAGAAACTGTTCAATGATAAGTACTTTCCTGAAAGTATTCGTCATATGAAGGAGGTAGAGTTTATTAGACTAGAGCAGAATAATATGACGGTATCTCAGTACGAGGCGAAGTTTGCAGAGTTGTCCAGGTTTGCACCTTATTTGGTGGAAATGAGGAACGTATGACGAGGATGTTTCTGAGAGGTTTGAAACCCGGCATACGTCAATATCTCATTTCTCATAAATTTTCTCTCTATTTAGATGTTGTCAACAGGGCTCAATTATTAGAGCGAGATAACGAGTAAAGTCAACCGAGGGACCACAACCAGGATCATATCGGTGACAGCAGTCATCAGAACAATGATAACCAGCGGAGAAAGAAAAATACAGACAAGAACGGCAACCACTCTGGTGGTAATCGTGGCTATGAAAATAGAAGAAGCGAGTCGGGAGGAGATTTTAAAAAGAGGAGATTCAACAATGACAATACGAAGACGTCAGCACCAGCAGCAACTGATTCCAAGGGAGGAGAACGACCACTAGTTATATGCTATAAGTGCGGAAAAGAAGGACATATCAGCCCAAACTGCCCACAACAGTTTAAGGTATGTTATAATTGTGGAAAGGAAGGACATATCGCTCGAGATTGCACTGTAGCAAAACTAAGTCCAGCGGGGATGGTGACTCAAAAAGCTGCCCCAGAAAAGATAAAGTCAACGGTGCCTGGAAGAGCGTTTGTCGTGACTGGTCAACATGCGAGGAACCCAAACGAGGTGATCACGGGTAAGCTAATCATAAATTCATGCGAAGTTTATACCTTATTAGATACCGGTTCTACCCATTCTTTTATCTCTCCTGCTTGTGCTCAACGTTTAAACTTGACTCCGGAGAAGTTAGACTTTGATTTATCTATGGAGACTCCGTTAGGAGAAACTTTCATCACATCCACTGTTTATAAATCTTGTTTGATCTAAGTTGGCACCATCACATTACCTGTTGACCTTATCTCTTTAAAGATACTTGCTTTTGATGTGATTTTAGGGATTGATTGGTTAACTACTCATCATGCCAAAATTGATTGTTTTCGTAAGGTTGTTAGTTTTCATATTCCTAACCAACCTGCTGTACGAATTCAAGCAACTAAGCCATTAAAATCAATCACTGTTATATCAAGCCATAAAGCCATTCGTTTATTAAAAAACGGATGTCAAGCTTTCTTAGCCCATGTTATGGATTTGAATAAAGACACGTCAAATTTGAATAATATTCCTATTGTTATTGACTTTCCCGACGTATTTCCTGAAGAACTTCCCGGTCTACCCCCGGAACGTGAAATTGAATTCTTTATTGATCTTGAACCTGGTATAAAGCCCATTTCTAAAACCCCATATCGAATGGCTCCTATTGAACTTCAGGAGTTAAAGGTCCAACTACAAGAGTTGTTGGACATCGGTTTCATTCGTCCTAGTACATCTCCTTGGGGTGCTCCTGTTTTATTTGTAAAGAAGAAAGATGGAAGTATGCGACTTTGTATTGATTACCGGGAATTAAACCATGTCACTATTAAGAATAGGTATCCGCTACCTCGTATTGATGACCTGTTTGACCAGTTACAAGGAGCACAATTCTTTTCAAAGATCGATCTTCATTCTGGATATCATCAGCTGAAGGTTAAAACTGAGGATATTCCAAAGACTGCCTTCAGAACTCGGTACGGGCATTATGAATTCCTAGTCATATCTTTTGGATTGACTAATGCTCCTGCGGCTTTCATGGATATGATGAACCGAGTATTCAAGGATTATTTGGATCAGTTCGTTGTTGTCTTTATTGATGACATCCTCATATATTCCAAAAGCCGTGAAGATCATGAGCATCATTTGAAGCTGGTACTCCAAAGGCTGCGTGAAAACAAGTTATATGCTAAGTTGAAGAAATGCGAGTTCTGGCTTGAGGAAGTAGCATTCCTAGGGCACGTGGTGTCAAAACATGGAGTATCTGTTGACCCGGCGAAGATTGAAGCAATACAAAGTTGGGAGCAACCAAAGACGGTGACTGAAGTACGTAGCTTTCTGGGCTTAGCTGGTTATTATCGGAGATTCGTGGAAGGGTTTTCTCGAATCGCTACCCCGTTAACTCAGCTAACTCGGAAAGATATCAAATTCGTATGGAGCGAGGAATGCGAGAAGGGTTTTCAAGAGCTTAAGAGGAGACTCATTTCGGCACCTGTTTTGACCATACCGTCTGGTTCGGATGGATTTGTTATCTACAGCGATGCTTCAGGCAAAGGGCTAGGATGTGTTCTCATGCAACGTGGGAAAGTTATAGCCTATGTCTCGCGACAACTTAAAGAATATGAGAGAAATTATCCTACTCATGATCTAGAGTTGGCAGCAGTCATTTTCGCGCTAAAGATCTGGAGGCACTATCTATATGGGGAGAAAGTGGAGATTTATTCAGACCATAAAAGCCTCAAATATTTCTTCACTCAAAAAGAACTCAACATGCGGCAACGACGTTGGCTCGAGCTGTTGAAAGATTACGACCACACTATTCAATACCATCCTGGAAAAGCAAACGTGGTAGCTGACGCGTTGAGCAGAAGATCATATGCAGGAACGAGTGCGATGATGTCAACTATACGCATAGAACCAACTTTAATTGATAAAGTTAAAGTTGCTCAAACCACAGACCCGGAGCTGATGCGTATGAAGAAGAAAGTGAAAGAAGGTGCTATTCCAGAAGCAAGAATCGATGAAGAAGGAATACTTCGAGTCCACTCCAGACTTTGTGTTCCTAACGATTCTGATTTGAAGTACAAGATCATGATGGAAGCACACAATACACCATTTGCAATCCATCCTGGAAGTACCAAAATGTATCGTGATCTTCGACATACATTTTGGTGGAATAATATGAAGAGAGAGATTACAAAGTTTATATCGAGGTGTTTAACTTGTCAACGTGTAAATGTGGAACATCATGTGCCAAAGGGTCAATTGCAACCACTTGAGATTCTGAAATGGAAGTAGGAACACATTACCATGGATTTCGTTACGGGTCTTCCCACGGTTTCTCAAGGCATAAATGATATTTGGGTTATTGTTGATAGATTAACTAAGTCTGCTCATTTCTTGCCGATACGGGAGACTTATTCCCTTGAACATCTTGCTCGTATATACGTAGATGAGATTGTGAGACTGCATGGCATGCCAGTATCCATAGTTTCGGATCGTGACCCAAGATTTACTTCAAGATTTTGGGTTAGCTTGTAAAAAGCTATGGGCACAGAATTACGATTTAGTTCGGCATACCATCCTCAAACGGACGGACAATCAGAGAGGACTATTCAAACCCTTGAGGATCTATTAAGACTTTGTGTCCTAGATTTCAAAGGGAGTTGGGATAAGTACCTACCATTGGTGGAATTCTCCTACAATAACAGTTATCAGGCAAGTATAGGTGTGGCTCCATTTGAAGCATTATATGGACGAAAGTGTCGCTCTCCAGTATGTTGGGATGAGGTGGGAGAAGCAACGTTGCTAGGACCAGAGTTGGTACGAATGACTACAGAGAAGATCCAAACGATTCGACAACGTATACAAACGGCACAGGATCGACAAAAGAGTTATGCGGATCTTCATCGAAAGGACGTGGAATTTGACATTGGGGATCATGTATTGTTGCGTGTGGCTCCATGGAAAGGAGTTACAAGATTTGGGAAGAGAGGAAAGCTCAATCCACGATTTATTGGTCCATTTCAGATTCTTGACCGAGTAGGAAATGTGGCCTATAGACTCGCGTTACCTCCAAGTATGTCTCGTGTTCATAATATTTTTCATATATCTGTGTTACGTAAATATGTGAAAGACCCAGACCACGTTATTGAGTTAGAACCGAACGAGATAGCTGAAGACTTAACGTACGAGGAGGTACCTGTCAAGATCTTGGATAGAAAGGAACATGTCCTACGCACGAAGGTCATACCACACGTTAAAGTTTTGTGGAGAAACCATGCTATTGAGGAAATGACTTGGGAGTTGGAAACGGAAATGAAAGCAAGGTATCCTCATCTTTTCGAAACACCAGGTACGTACGTCAATTTCGAGGATGAAATTTCATAAGCAGGGGAGGTTGTAAGACCCCAAATTATTAATAAATAAAATTAAAATTCCTTCTATTTATTATTTTGAAATAGTAAGGGTTAAATTGATTAACGAGGTTAGTTATGGGTAAAATGCGCAAATATTTCAAATAAGCAGGTGGTTATAAAATATTCATTGTTGTCGGGGAATATTCGTTTGGTCGTGGAATATTCTTTCTGTCGGGGAATATTCGTACGACGGCGCAGTCTTTTGTGGGCCCCATAACGGAAAGCGATTGGATGAAGAAAATGATAAGTATAAGTTGTTTATAAATAACGGCGTGGTTGTTACCGTTAATACTGTTGGAATACCCGGTGGTTAAAAAACAGTAATACACGTTGTTGCACAGTACCACACTGTATTGCACCAATTATTGCTTCTTACGTAAGAAGGCACTACTCAATAATGGTTACAGTAATTACTGTTCAGTATTTTATTTTATTGATTCAATAATTGCTGCGTTGATATTTTATATTACTGTTGTTTCAATAATTGTCACTACACAGTATTTCCCATTATCAGATTAATAATTCATATTATTTGAATAATATTATTAGATAACATTATTGATAATGTCTAGAAAGTTCTGTCTAAGGAGAGGTTTGGTCATCTAATTGCGCGCCAGTAAGGAGAAATCCTTATTAGAAAGCCCCCTCTTTCCTGGGAACGGCCTGGTTGCCAGTACTGTGATTCTGTAATATTATTTGTGAATAATTAATTATTAATTTATATGATGAGAAAAACATTAATTTTATGTGGATGCAGATGGAGAAAATTTTTAAGTGACAATTATTAAAAAATGATATTTTATCTTTTCTGATAAAATAATTTATTATTATATTTAATAATATAATAATAGTGATAATTTTACAATGAATGTGGGATATGAGTATATGAGGAGGAAGAGTATTTTTTTTATTGTATTAAATGATTAACACATGTTTTGTGTGTCGGTGGACCCCATTTCTTGATTGAAATTTGATTATAACCTGTAAAATCGCCCGTTTATGGATTTCGGTCAATTTCTGTTTGGAATTTGGAAAAATTTTCTTCTGCAAAGTTGTAGAGAATTGAATTTCCTATAAAAAGTCGTGAGATTCGAATTTTCTGATAAAAGAGTTATTTTTTATGAATTATTAAAGTTTTGGAAAATAAAATGATTTTTATTAATTATGGGTGGGACCCACTTTTATTCTAACACATGTGGGCTGCTAATTTGGGTCAAGGATGGTTGGTGGCTGAATTGGTCTTTAGGCATGCGTAGAAATGAGTTTTGTAATATTAATATTTTATTATTTAGTCTCCTTTGGCGTTCTAGCATTTTCCTATAAATAGGTGCTTAAGTTAGAATTGAAAATCACACCAGAAACAAGTTTTCTCTCTTTTTCTCTCTAGATTATTGAGTGTGTTTTGTGAGTATTTAGATACTTTGAGAGTTTCTATTCATCAGAGTAAGTTTCTTTCAGCCTTATACCGGTATTCCGACCAGAAGTACTATCTTTACGAGGTAAGGGATGTTATTTTATTCGAAAATGATATTATTTCTTCAATATCATTATGCCGAAATATTGGTTGGAAATTTTTATTAAATTTGGAACTTTTCACGTCGGGGTTACTATTCATGAGTTACTATTCATGAGTTACTATTCACGAGTTACTATTCACCGAAAAATGAAATTTTCTTCTTTTCGTCCAAAATATCTATTCTGGGTACTAGCTTTGATTGTATCCATGTTTTGATCATTCTTGAATTCTACTTCACTATGAATAATTATAAGGTATTTTTGGACATGGATAAATCGAAATACGAATCCTTAATATTTGTTATTTTGTTTCACTGGATTCGTTTTCTTTAAGATATTTTTCATCATCCTCAGTCCTAAATGATGATGTTACTGAATATCTTTGGCCTGTAGTGCAAAGATGAATGATTAACTGATGAATATCTTTGGCCCGTAGTGCAAAGATGAACAGGTGTTGAGATGAACATGACCGACTGGTGACACAAATGAATATCTTTGGCCTGTAGTGCAAAGATGAATATTTGATGAAAGATGGTTATTGATTGTTGTTACAGGGATAAAATGTTGATGATGGACATTTAAATCTTAGAAGATAGTAGAACTCGTTCTCTACTTGACTCTTCTAATGGTTTGCTGTTTCCGCTGCAGTTATTGATTTAAAACTTGTTGTCTATTGTATTCTATTAGATTTTTCCCTGTTGAAGACTAACGATAATTTATTTTGTATTATCTTAGTCATAATGTTCTTTACTGGGCTAGTTGAGCTCACCCTTTTCCTTTTTGTTCCATTTTTCTCAGGAGGCGAGAATGTAGCGAGTACTAGTCGGGGTATGGAATGATGGTTCTAGAAGTTATTTTAGTAGTACTCACCATTTTTGTGAAATAATGTATCAATAATTGTGATGAGGACTTATTTGAGTGTGGATATTGTCTAGATGATAATATTTGTATTTAAACTCACAGTTCTTATGTTGTAACAGTAAAGATGTAGTTATTTCTGTACCATGTATTTTGGCGACTCAGAATGGGTGTTGTATACCTATTTTGGGGGCGTCACATTATAACCACTTACTTATTTAAAATATTTGCACATTTTACCCATAACTAACCGCGTTAATCAAATCAACCCTTACTATAATAAATAGAGAAAATTAAATTTTATTTATAAAAAGTTCACTTACAACCTCCCCTTCTTATGAAATTTTTCCCTCAAAATTAGGGTACGTACCTGGTATGTTGAAGAGGTGAGGATACATTGACTTCATTTCAGATTCTAAGTACCAGGTCATTTCCTCAACATCGTGGTTTCTCTACAAAACTTTAACTTGAGGTATAACCTTGGAGCATAGAATGTGATCATTCTTATCCAAAATTTTAACAGGTACCTCCTCATACGTTAAATCTTCCGCTATCTCGTCCGGTTCTAATTCAATAATGTGGTTCGGGTCTTCCACATATTTGCGTAACATAGATATGTGAAAAAACGTTATGAACACGAGACATACTTGGCGGTAAGGCAAGTCTATAGGCCACAGTTCCTACTTAATCGAGGATTTCAAATAGTCCAATAAAATTGAGGGTTGAGATTTCCTTTCTTATCGATTCTTACTTCTAGAATAACGCCTTCTTGCACCTTCTTCTTCACATTCATAAGCTCCGGGTGTGTAACTTTAGCAACTTTAACTTTATCGATTAAAGTCGATTCTACTCGTATATTCTCTATCCTCACGTAGGTCCCTAGAGTCTTTATCTCTATCTCTATCCTTTGTAAGTCATACAAAATGGGCATTTACGTTGACAATATCGCACTCGTACCCGCATATGATCTTCCACTCAATGCGTCAGCTACCACGTTCTCTTTTCTAGGATGGTATTGAATGGTATTATCGTAATCTTTCAATAGCTCGAGCTAACGTCTTCGGCGCATGTTACGTCCATTTTGGGTGAAGAAATATTTTAGGGTTTTGTATCGGGTTCAAGGTCGATACAAAATTCGATTTCACGCTCTGGGGGTAGGTTAGGAAGTTCTTCAGGGAATACGTCAGGAAAATTATTAACAATAAAAATATCATTCAAATCTGACATACTTTTGTTTAAATCTGTGGCATAGGCTAAGAAAGCTTGACATCCATTTTTTAATAAACGAATAGCTTTATGGCTTGATATGACAATGATTAACTTTTGTGGTTTGGTTACTTGAATTCGCATAATAGGTTGGTTAGGAATATGAAAGCTAACAACCTTACGAAAATAATCAATTTTTCATGATGAGTAGTTAACCAATCAATCCCTAAAATCACATTAAATGCAAGTATTTTCAAAGAGATAAGATCAACAGGTAATGTGAAAGTGTCGATTTGAATCAAACAAGATTTATAAACAGTAGAGGTAACGAAGGTTTCTCCCAACGAA
This sequence comes from Panax notoginseng, assembly GCA_016801055.1. Classification (NCBI taxonomy): domain Eukaryota; kingdom Viridiplantae; phylum Streptophyta; class Magnoliopsida; order Apiales; family Araliaceae; genus Panax; species Panax notoginseng. Next base: position 186,043,884 of record CM029017.1, read on the forward strand.
GTTTTAACAGATAAGTCAAAGTCTAATTTCTTCGGAGTTAAATTTAAACGTTGAGCGCAAGTAGGAGAAATAAAAGAATGGATAAAATCGATATCGAATAAGGTATAGACTTCCTAAGAGTTTATGATTAATTTACCCGTGATAACTTCGTTCGGGTTCCTCGACAAACCCTCTCACTTAAACTACCGGCTTTGACTTATCTGGGACATCCTTTGGCATCACCATCCTAGCTGGACTTTACTTCACTACATGACAAAATCGAGCTAGGTGACCTTCTCTTTCGTAATTGAAATACGCTTTGGATTACTGCGTACAGTTTGGATGGATTTGTCCCTCCTATCCGCATTTGAAACATACGGTCGGTGGTCGTTCTTCCTTTGAAACGGGTGCTGGTGCTGCTGCCGACGTCTTTCCGTTATTGTTGAATCTTCTCTTCTTAATATTTTCACTTCTATTATCTTGGCCATGATTACCACCGAAGTGGTTACCATTCTTGGCATGATAATTTCCTCCACGATGGTTATCATTGTTCCGATGGTCGTTGCCACCGGTATGATTATTATCATTTTGTTGGTCGTTACCTTTTGGTTGAGTTGACTCATTATCGCGCTCTACTAACTGAGCCCAATTCATAACATCTGAATATAAACAAAGTTTGTGAGAAATGTGGTATTGACGTATTTCGGGTTTCAAACTTCTTAGAAACATTCGCGTCATACGCTCCTCATTATCTACCAAATGGGATGCAAACTGGTATAACTCCGCAAACTTAGCCTCGTATTGCGACACGGTCATATTGTTTTGATCCAGCTTGATGAACTCCACCTCCTTCATGTGACGAATACTTTCGAGAAAGTACTTGTCGTTGAATAGTTCTTGGAACTTCTCCCAAGACATTTTGAGTGCGGCAGGCTAAATATGTTTTACTCCTCGGAGCATCCCAAGACATAATATCTTGGTGATCTGCTTTATCCATGTCTCTGCCTTAAGTGGTTCTGGCTTTCTCAAAAACTCCAGTGGTCCCAGCTCCTTAAACTACTTAGCAGTGACCATCCAAGAGTTGTTAGTGGTTCCACCTACATTTTGAATAAGAGTCTCCCGTGCCTGATATTGCATGAATTGCATAAAGCCTCTGAACATCCCCTCTTTCATCATCTGGTCGGTGTTGTTGTTTACCTGAGGATTATTGCCTTCCTAATGCACATTATCCTGGGTATTAATCGTTGGTGACTCAACGGTCTCATGTGCTTCATTGCTTATCTCAACATTTTTAGATACCATTTTCAAACACTGTCACAAAACAAAGGTTAATTAACATGGCATATATTATCCATATACTCTGACCAACCAATTAAATGACAATTAAACTTAGGTAGGTCATACTAGTGAAGGTATTACCCGACTCTCCCCTCCGAGTTCTAGTCTCACATCTCAGCCAGGGATCATATCCCTAAGCTTTGATACCAACTGTGACTCCCCCAAAATAGGTATACATCACCCATTCTGAGTCGCCAAATACATGGTACAGAATTTAAATACAAACTTCCTTACACAATATATATGACAAAAACGTAGCTGAGAGTTTTTACACGAATATTGGCTAGTAGACAGTATTCAAACTCAAATGGAGTCCTCATTGTAATTATTATCACACTATTTTATAAAATAGTGAGAACTACTACAGCCACCATCTCGGACCGTCACTCCATTCCCCGACTAGTCCCATCTACGTTCTCATTTCCCGAAGAGAACAATGAAAGTAAAAGGGTGATCTTAACTAGCCCAGTAAGAAATATTATAACTAAGATAATGCAGAATAAATTATCGTTAGCCTTCAACAGTGTTAAACTGATAATAAATAACAAGTTTAACTGCATCAGAACAAGCAATCCATTAGAAGAGTCAAGTAGAGCATGATATCTACTATCTTCTATGATTTAAAAAGTTTATCATCAATTTTATCGCTGAGACTCAGCTTAATAAATAATCCACATCACTGAATTATCCATGCACTACGGGCCAAGGATATTCATTAGTATCACGACCACGAATTATCCATACACTATGTGCCAAGGATATTCGTGTTTTCACCAATGGTCATGAACATGCCAAACAACAATTCATCTTTGCACCCTTCGCCGAAGAGAACGCATGGTCATGATCATACCAATAACTGTCGTTGAGACTCAGCTTAATAATTAATCCACATCACTTGTAACATTACAGGTCATGATTATACCGAATAATCCCCAGTCATAATCATACCAATCAACAGTTCATCTATGCACTACGGTCAAAGATGACTTTTATCACAATATAAGCATGATGATGATGACAATAATATAAACATTAATCAAATGAAATCACGGATAAATATTAAAGACTTTAAATTTATCCAGAGTTTAAAAATGTCCAAATTGCCAACACGATACTGCTTTGTGGAGTAAAATTTAAGAATAATATTGTATCAAAAATGATTTTGAAAAAAAAAATTTAATTTTTGTCATGAATAGTAACTGAGTGAATAGTAACCGAGTGAATAGTATTCCGTGAATAGTACTTTATGAATAATATCACGTGAATAGTACTTTATGAATAATACCCTATGAATAGTACTTTGTGAATAGTATCCCATGAATAGTACTTTGTAAATAGTACCGTATTTATAAATAGTGCCCATGAATAGTACTATGTGAATAGTACAGTACGTATGAATAGTATCGTACAAATGAATAGTACCCATGAATAGTACTCCAGTATGAAAAGCTTAAAATTTAACAAGAATGTTCAGAAAAATATCCTTGTGAAACGATACTAGATAAAGAGCAAATTTCAAGGATATTCTACTAATTTCACGGAGTATAGAAGCAATACTTTAACAAAATGAGTGTAGAATTAGGAAAACGAAATGAAATAATATTACTTACATACTACAGAGTATGGAAGAAAATATTATTTCATACGAATACTAAAAAAAATATCCCTTACCTTAGTAAAAGGTTAGATACTGCAATAGTGAAATAACAGAATACTCTTCTTCTTTCTCTCTATAGCTTCTCTATCTATAATTGCTCTTGTGAGTCTTAGTGAATTGGTGAGAATGAAAGAAGAATGAGCTTCTATTTATAGAAAAATATAGTTTCAATAATTGCACGTTTAGGGGCTCGAATTATTATAGTATAGTACTATCATCTTTACCTCCATTTTTAATTTAGTCTTGCAAGTATTATCAATCTTGCACCACCTCCCCTAATAGTACATGCATGTGAACCAATAGTTCTATACATGTGAATCAACAGTAATGTGCATGTGAACCAATAGCAATTAATTACTCATTTATCCGATTAATTGCCCGTTTGGTCAATTTAACATCCCGAAATCAATTATTATCGAAAGAAATGTCGATTTCCACTAACACTAATAATCCCAACACAATGGAAATATTTTTATTAACAATTTCATCTTTAATCAGCACGAACTTATTCATTATTAATATTATAACTCACAATATTTAACAACCAGGTCATTCTCAGGAAAGAGGGGGCTTTCTGATAAGGATTTCTCCCTATTGGCGTGTAATTAGGTGACCAAACCCCTTTAATTTCCTCGACATAACTTTCTAGACATCGTTAATAATGCAAATAATAATATGAATAACTTTGTCGTCTCAATTATTGATTTAATAATATAAAATATTATGCAGATGATACTATGACAATAATTGAATCAATAATATGAGAGATTATGCAGCAATTACTGTAGCAATAATTGAGTATAACTGAGTGACTTCTCACGTAAGCATCAATAATCAAAGATACTGTACAATACCGTGTGTTACTATGCAACCACGCGTATTACTGTACTTTTACCACCGGGTATTTCAACAGTTTAACGGTAACACTTTCGTTGTTATGTTTATAAAAAGATATTTCTGTCGTTTTTTAACCACGACAATACTTCTGTTGTGGGGTCCACCAATGATTGTACCGTCGTACGAATATTCCCTGTTAAAACGAATATTCCTCGACCAATCGAATATTTTATAACACCTTGTTTACTTTACAAAATTTATAAATATTACCCACAACTATAACACTATATCAAATCCGCACCATAATATTCAAAAATATATTTCGAGAAAAATAATCTTTATTTATAAAAGTTGGGGTTTTACAATTCACAAATATTATTAATCACTTAATAATATTTTAATTATTTTCTAATATTATTAACTCTTTAATAATATTCAATCATCTAATATTATTTATCATCTAATAATGTTTTATTCAATTACTAATATTGTTAACCATTTAATAATATTTTAGTCATTTATTAAACTTATAAATAATTTAATTTATTTGTTTACCCTTTACCATTTCATCTTAGGCAACATTCGAAGTTCCTTCAAGTGTTTAACACTTGTCATGACTCTATAGTATAAGCCTAACATTCAATAAAATTTATGGTAGTTGACTGAAGCAACTTTATCTAATTTTACTTTATACTTCTCTTTTTAATCAATACTTAACATTTGGTTAAGTCGATATAGCTTGATGTTACACTATATTAAATGTATTACATTCATTAAAGTTAATTAAATTAACTTTCATCTTATGCTTTTCAAATAGTCACTTAATATTTAATTAAGTTACTAAGTCTTGCTTTTACATTATTCTAATTGCATATTGGATTAATTAAATTAATCCAATTAACTTCCAAATAAATCTTTAAGTTTTATCTATCAATTAATACTTAATATTAAATTAAGTATTTAAAGTTTGCCTTCGCATTACCTTGGATATATATTAGGTTAATTAAATTAAATTAATTAACTAAATTAACCTCTAATTCATGTTTTAAATTACATCTTCAAATGATACTTAAAATTAAGTTAAGTGTTTAAAACTTCCCATTGTACCTCATTAAGTATAAAATGTTAATTCGAATTAATAATAATAACATTTTATTAAAACATGCAATTAAATCTTCCTGTCTACGCCTGGCCAGGGATCGGCGTAGCTGCGCTTTGTTTAGCTTGGCCCCCGACGCAATTGCGCTGCTACCGAAACCCAGTTGATCAAGCTTCCCAGCGCAACTGCACCCGAAATGGTCTAGGGCTCGGCGCAGTTGCGCTAGTTAGTAGAATCAGAATCTGCAGTTCTTCCCTGCGCGAATCAAACCCCTCAAAACTCCAATTTCTTCACTTCCACAACAATTTAAACATACTCATAAGTTATAAACTCTACAGAATCATCACCAAGCATAAATATAATGATTCCAACAACAAAAATAACTATAACAAACCAAATTTCAAGGTTTAAATTCCATGTTCATACTATTTCTCCATTTTTTAGCCATCCTTAGTCTAATCTAACACCACGACTTCGTTAATCCACCAAATAAGTCCGTATAACTTGGAATATTTTCATACCTTGGAGGACTAACATAATCCACCCATCAATTTTAGATTTCAAACTTGGATTCATAACTAATTTTAGCCTCAAATAGGCCAAACATATATTTTTTTATCAAGAGCTTTAATTCGTCATTTTTATCATATTTTTCATGATTTTGATAACTCAAAACCAATTATAGCTTACATATTATGCATTATTCATACCCATAACCATATATATACAATATCTCAAGAAATCCATCATCAAAATCAATTACAGTGAATAAATTTTAAGAAAATTATTAAAGTTTTAAAACTAGGTTATTTACATTCTTGATTTTCTTCTTCTTCTTTGCTAAGGGCTTGGGATCCAAGCTAGGATCCTCCTTCCTCTTCTTCTTCCTCATCCGATCATCTTCTCTCTTTCTCTATCTCGTGTTTTCTCTTTTTCTTTTCTCTTTCTTTCTTTCTTTCTCTCTCTTATCTCTTTCTTTCTTATCTCTTATCTTCCCAAATCTCTATTCTCTCTCTCAAATCTCTTAAAATCTTCCAAATGAATTTAACCATGTGTTATAATACTTCCTCCTTGTCCATCCGTTCATTCTCCCTTTTTGGGCTAAAAATTGGGCTTTTTCCATAAATTAATTTGGGGTTCATAATTAATTTGATTATACCATGAAAAATAGCATAGGTCCAATACATTAATTTTATCTTACCCTAATTATTTAGTTAGGGTTTTCATTCCACTTATTTTAGAATTTAAATAATTGCTTACATAGATTTAATTATATAACCCGATTAGATTTTCTTTAATTAGGTTAATATAATTATTTAGTTGAAAAATAACTCTTAAATTAATTTACTAGTATGTAATTTAAATACTAGTATTCTTCAATTTCTATAACCCTTAGATTATTTAATTTTTATACCTAATATATAAATTAGGTTACAATAGCTTTCGTTTATATGTTTATTATTTAATAAACAAATATATATTATCACATAATATTCATATTCATTCTATATATGTTACAAAATAATTTAATATATTGAGACATGTCACATAAATCTCTTAATATTAATTTACTAGTACATAGATTAAATACTATGATTTTTCAATAACTATAACCCTTAGGTCATTTAATTTTCATTCCTAATATATAATATTAGGTCATAATGCTTTTTTTTTAATTCTCTTTATATAATAAATAGATATACATACATATTTAGATATATATATATATATATATATATATATATAATCTCAAACATGTCCCATATAAGTCATAATATATTTATCATCCTTGATAAATAATTTAAATTCATTTATTAGGCTAGACTTTAATTTAATGCCTTATTAAAACCTAATTCGGTTTGCTACATTCAATAAGCCTTTTAAACGGCTTGACACAATGGACTATATTAATCCAACTTTTCAATTTACATGCCATATTATTAACTTGCATCATTTTTACAAGTCTTTTTAATATCAAGGCTTGCTTCAATTCGGTATGCCATATATGCGAATTCGGTTTGCCGTATAGGTGAATTCGGTTTACCGTATGCTTGATCCCTTTTTGGACTTTAATTAAAGTTCTCATACTTGACTACTAGGTAGGCTTAACTTAATTATCACCATAATACCTAGTTTATCTCTTCCCAATTTTAATATTTTTAGGTTCTATCAAATTACCCTTCAAAGCAAAAAAATTCATTAGCTTGCATACTTAAGCTTTTCATTTATTCATATATGATTAATTTAAATTAATCATTCATCTTGACTAAAATATAAATATTACATCCTTAAGTATATATGTATCTATACATTTACACATTTTCTTTAACCTTATAACATCTCTTCATTTGGAATTTATTTTCTTAGTAAATTCTTTTCCACGTACATAATCTCTTTCTAGGTTTTGAATTTTCGTCACCCATAACTTCTCACATCTACTCTTCATCTTCTCATTTATTTCCTTCATATATAATTTCTTTGCATTGCTTTAAAATTTTCAAACGAGATAGGTTTTTCTCAAAAATTTTAATCATACCTCTATTTCAAGTCTAGGTTTTAATCTTTAACCTTTAATTTAATTGCTCAAGATTCTTATAAATTTTCGGGTTGTCACAAATATCATAATTAGTGCTAAAAAAGTTTATACTCTCTTGTCTAAAGCCTTGAAAATTATTTTTACTATCAAAGTAAAATAGCCATCGGTATCGAATCACTTATATTGCTATACAACAAATTTAGAATCTCAAAGTAAATATGCACATACCTATATATTATCACCAAATATGTAACGCCCCCAAATATGGATCTCTCAAACATTGGGTCTAGTGCGTCACAATACAACATTTATCTTAATATTTATAACATTTATTCATAAATTAATGAATACAACCTCACTTTATTACCAACTAATACATTAGTTCTTTCTATTCCAGAAATTGTAACCTTTACAATCTGTTATTACATTTGTAGATCATTTTGATCTGATTTATTCATCTGAAGTTAGAAACAATATATTTCACTTTGATATATTGATTGTCAGTATTCATGAGCTCACAATCTAAATTGAACTATTCTTCTATAAAATATTTTTTACTAACCAATTACAATATATAGTAGTAACGTTCATCTAGCATAACTAGAGACTATGCAATCAAGATTTCTGGCATTTAACACTATCGAGTAAGACTACTTCAATTAGATTACTCCAACCTATTAGTTTATCTCTAACGCACAAATATCTTCAATCATTATCTATTCTTTTCCTTTGGTTTTCCAAAATCCTTCGGTCCGCTTTGGTTTAGCTGAAAATAAGTATTTATAGCAATGGTGAGCAGCTACGTTGTCTAGCAAGTTTAACAGTTATCACATAACACATAATTCACATTTTAACATGCTTCACCTTTCATAATTTCACATTTTATACATGATTCATCTTTATTCATACATCGTGTTTCACACATGCTCCAACTTTATCATACTGATTCATACTTTGCATTTTATGCATACATCACATTTCTCATGTTATAAAGTTCACATGGAACAGTTCACATCGATGATCAACTGAATATTAACAGTTTAACATTACATTTGCAACATATAGTGCACATAAAAGTATCACAAGGATTTCATATAACACATAACAACAAGTACTGAAAAAACATGCCTGATATGTTTATCCGGCTTACGCTAATATTTTGCATCCTTTGCATGACCTACATAATAATGTTGACATACTAGTTAGTTATTCATATAACTCTTTACCACTTCCATTCTAATTGTTCATCATACTAGTTTATCATCTACATAAATCGCATACAATATTTCTTTCTCTCGTACTCAATTCTGAGTCATCTGATCTACATCATCATAGAATATTTTTCATTAACAATATTCTTTTCATTATACATTTTCTTTCATTAATTACATTTTGAAATTATAATAACATCTCTGTTTACTATTTCAATTAATCTCCTTATTTTTGAGTTACATCCAAAGATTGTTAAAATCTCGAAAAATCTCTTTCTTACATAAATTATGCTATTACGCATTGATCATTTATCATCCTCCCAAATTTCATCTCAATCCGAGTAATAAAACTCGTTTTCACAATTTTACTTTAACAAAACATTGTTTTTGTTTTTTTCATATCTCCTTCGTTACTTATCCGTTTTTGTTCATTCTTACGTCAAATTAAAGCTTGTACAGTCTACTTTAATCTCATTTAGACTCTAATTCAAGGTCCTCCTTTAATCAAAACGGATTTTTACTTCTTACAACCAAGGTCAGATTACTACAAAATCTGGCCATCTTTACCCTTTTTCACTAGAGAAGTCATAACTAATTCGTTTCAAAATATCGTTGAGCAATTCTTGCGCCCACGCGAAGCTAACTTCTGGGGATACAACTCTTATGCTTTAACCATTTTTAAATTCAGAACACACAAGTCCAAAAAATTCATACGAACAACAGGTTCGAATATGAATTTCCAGATTGGACAGTTTGATGCGTTTACTTTGTAACGTCATAACTCGGTTGTCCAAATTCGGAATGAGTTCGTTCTAGAGGCTATAGATTCCTTGTTCAATTTACTATACACCCTCAGAAAACCATAATTTTCTGGAAATATAAACTAGCCCCAAAATTTTGTAAAGGCCTGTAGCCCACTAGATGTCAGTTTTTAACATGTTTTACCAAAACATTCACCATAAATTCATTTTAACTTCTTTTTGCTTCGTTCCAATTAGGTTATTTTCATAACTCATAAGAGCATAACCCATCATCATATAACTTAATTTTCAGGTTTGGGAAATCACAACAAAATGGCCCTAAAACAGCTCTTAACAGTCCACTATTAGTCCATTTTCCATCCTCACGTATAGGTTTGTGTTTTTCATTATTTGATTATTGTTTATGCAAGTTTAATCCATCACAAACATACATAAACATGTAATCTTAAAAAAAAAAATGTAATTAGCATCTAAATAGACTCATACGTCACATCTTAACGCATCCCAGTCAGTAGGAACTATTTTGGTAATTCTCGACTTCCTGATAATTAATAGTTTTTAATCCGTTGGAAGCCTAATTCCCCTATTAAGCCTCCTTAACCATTTTCTTATATTTTTTCTTTTCTGGACACACATTTATACATATATTCCACACACAAAAATATTTTTTCTGAAATTTTTTCTTTTTATTAATTATTTTTCAATAGCCCATTTTAATTCGTAACTTAGCAAAATTAGCTATATCGTACTCAACTCTAAAAATTCCCAAATCTTGGAATAATCTTATTCATATCAAAGTGAGATTCCACTTTAAATTCCATCGGAGTTATAGAACCCGAGTTATAGCCATTTTCGTCGAAAAACCCCTAAAACTAAAATGGTCTTAACTCCTTCGATTTAAGTCGGAACAAGCTCATCTTCGGAAAGGAGCTACGTTATATCATATATTTTCATGTCCCAAAAGGCCTGAATTTATTTCATTGTCTAAGGGGTCCAAACAGTGCATGGAATAAACTGGGCAGGGGGCTTTGTCCATTTTCAGTTCTGGACTATTTTGGTAGAATCTATCCCCACGAAAATCTAAAAGGTATAATCCGTAAATTCCAATTGGAGGTGTTAGGGGACTTCCATATCTAACTCCAGAACTTGGCCTCACTAAAAAAATTGAAGTAGTCTATGCGTTATGTTTGTTCAAATTTTAGGTTTAGTTTTAAGGAAAAACAATTTTTCTAACTTCTATGTTTATTAAGAAATCTTTCATGATCTCTTGGTTTATCAAGCATTAGTTAACATAAACCAAAATAATACATCCTAATCCTTCTTATACTAAAGGATCCACCATGATCCACCATTAATTTCATCAAACTACCACAACAAACATGCTTAAACAAATTTTAAACATAGATTTAGGATTAGGGATTTTATACCTTTCCTTGTGAACTTGTTTTCCTTCTCGCTAGATGATTGATTCTCCTTCATTGGATGAACTCACTAGCTCTTCCTCTTCCTTCCTCATTGCCAAAAATGTGCCTCTCTCTCCTTACTCTCTCTTTTCCTAACTATAATTTGGTGAAAATATATGAAAAACATTTCCAAATGAATTAATACTCTTTATTTATAGAAAATCAAAACCAGGGGCAAAATGGTCTTTAACCTTTATTAGGGAAGGGAAAGATGGTCTTTAAGTCATCTCAATGAAAATTTTCAGAAATTTCCTCCAAGGACACATTGGTTATAATCAATTTTCTTCGAGGGCAAAATTGTTATCTAACCACAATTAGGAAATTTTTAGAAATTTCCTTCAAGGACGCCATAGTCATAAACAAGTTTCTCTTGGGGCAAAATGATCATTCCCCTATTACTAGGAAGCTTCCTAGTAATTTCCTTCCTAGGGCACAAAAGTCATTAATAATTTTCTTTTACAGCAAAATAGTGTTTTACCACTTCAACGAAATTTCCTAACAATCACCACCCGTCATTACTAGTGGGGCCCACCCTTATTTATCAACACTGTCCTACATTCAACTCAAGTGTAGTTAGTTCCTAACCATAGTTATATATCATCTTCCAACACACTAATTATACATTACCCATTTACATTTGTAATTTCTCTACAATTAACTCAAACAAGGTCAAATATTAACCATATCTAGTTTATATATCACATTAAATTTATATCATTTCCCAACACATGTCTCATTATTTGGGTTACAAAATAAATTATCATTGGGCTTTTTCAGAAGTCTTTAATTAAGTAACTTGGGTCAATCCACAATTAATTTACTTACATTTTCTATGAGGCTTAATTCCATAAATTTTATTCAGCATCCTATAATTCCATACAAGGCTTACTCAATAACTTGGTTGTTTCATAATCCAAGTTTTAATTAACTTTCCTTCCAATTAAATTAATTATAATTCTTCTTTCACACTGAGCCCGTCTAATTTAAATTAATTAGCTTAAATTCTTATCTCATATTTTCAATTCATCTCCACTTGCCATAATATAATATATTAAGCTATCTCATAAATGTATTACATTTATATGCAATATATTTAAAAATAATGGATTTAATTAACCAACTCATTACCATTTACATCAAGTACATACATTAATCCGCTATTTTAGTTAAGCAAACTAGTTACCTCATTTATGATATTTAGATCTTCATTTATTCGTTCATTGCCGCACAAGACTTAAAAATTGAACTTATATTAATAATATAAGTACAATTTAACCTCATTTAATTAATAGAATTTAATTAAACTTCTTGACCTCCTTATTTAATTTTGAAATTAATTCTATCCACTTTCTTTAATAGTTTAATTATCTATTAAATCTCATTTCTCCCAATATATATATATATATATATATATATATATATATATATATATATATATATATATATATATATATATATATATATATATATATAGCCTTAGTGACTAAGGTTACAATGGCCCTATAACACGGCTCAAAAGTTTGATAACGTTAATAATCACGCACTCTACTAAGGTATCTAAAATGCACGCTTCCTGAAGGGCATCTAAAAGGTGTGTGCCTTAGTAGGTCCTAAATTTGCTCCGGAACTAAACGTAATCAATAACAGGTTCTATACATAGTCAGACTGAGGATTTCAAATCTTTTCTCAATATTATCAATATTCTAGATGATATTTTTTCACAGTTCAAAAATAAATACTTGATCCAAATTTTGAAATAGAATAACATAACAATTTAATTTAAATGGAGGCCTTAAATAAAACATTGCAATTTTTGAAACCATACATATTGGCATCCGAGTAATTAATTAATCAATATACATAAAAGTAACGATAATTTTAAAATCACTAAATAGTTCGAAAAGCCACTTAATATACAAGTACCCAAAAGATTAATCTCGCGATACAAAACGTCGTCTAACCAAAGAATCAATTACCACTTCACCTCATAACACTCATCTGCATAATTATAGTTTTGATAATTAATCATAAATCCTAAACATCCAATTCCCAAATCTGTCCAAATATTATCAAGACCTCAGGTCACTATTTCTACCAAATATCCATCATATTTAACTTATTTTCTAAATCTAAATTATAAATAGAAACTAAACTTCAAGTACTCCAATTTAGCCTCAAGAATAACCCAAATCGAATTTAAAATAATTAAGTTATGCATTTTTAAATATTAGAACTCACTATTGAAAATCTACTTAAAAAAATCACAGATCAACCACTTCTTAAAATTTATAACAAATCACACGCTAATTTTTAACGGTTCAAAATTGGTGAACATATTTTCAACTTATATATGTATAATATATCAAAAAATCATAACGATCCAACGGTCGGATTAAGAAATATAACCCACTCAATATACCCTAAAATGTAGAAATTGATTTTCAAATTTTTACATTTAGTCAAATTATATTCCTTTATAAATATAAATTCATCTTCTCTTTCCTATCATCATGATATCTTATTCCATGTCTATATTTTATTTAAAAACAATCTCTAATTTAAAAACCCTCATAACTAAACTTAAAATCAAAATATAAAAAAAATATTTACCTTGTTCACCTTTTTTCAATACGCAACATTAAAGAATTTGAATTTCTGATCTTGTAGACTTTTGAAAATCTCTTTATGTTTTCACGAAAATTGTAGCTCTCGATAGATACACGGAATAGGCCCAAGAATCACTCGATTTGGAGGTAATATAAATGAGTTACAAATTTTCAAAACTAGAGCTGAAAATAATGACAAAAATTAGAATATGTTGTGGTTTTTAGCATTTTAAGGCAAAAAGATGATGTCAAATAATTTCTCTTTTTTCTTCAAAATTGTAAAGGACGAAAAACTAAAGAAAAAGGCTTTGGATTCAATCGATTCTAATATTGGATAATTAATTATGATTTTTCTAATGGGTTGCCGTGCGTATAAGTATTCTATTTGAGAATTCAACTAATCAAATTAGAATATGATTAGGGTTACATCTCTACTCTTAACTATAACAAGGATACAATGAGTTACCAACACCTTGATGGACTCATAATAAGAATTTTTACCTCCTTTGTCTCATAATAAGAATTTTTATATACTAAATTCTTATTAACATAATTCTCGAAAAATTCAGGTGCTCACATCGTTTAATAAATCATGTAACCTTGTAAAATAATCTTAAACATTATTCTATGATAAAATAATTAAGTTTCATGCTTAATTAAATAAAACATTTCACCTAGCCCTTATGGCCATTACTTAAGTTATTTAAATAAATAACCTAAATTTAAGTCATTTTACATGTAATTTAATTAAATTCATGTTCATACCTTTATTAATTATTAACTTAGACCATCCTCCAATATAAAATTGAATAATATTCCATTACATATTAATTAAGTACTTACTTAATTAATTAAACTTTAACCTAGTTGCAGACCCATTAGGTTAATTAATCAATAATTGACCTCGACTCACTGCCCGTGTAATTAAATCACATGGCATTTCCTTTTTTATTCTTTAATTAAAATACGCCCACAATGAGGTATATAATTATCTCATCACACCTCAATCCTAAACACATATTTTATTTCATGTCTTGTTTGGCCAATAAATAAATATAGATAACCTACATATTTATTTATCATATTACTTATTTCTTTTCTTAGAACATATAACGTGTTAAATATTAAGACACAAACTAGTTCCATATTTGTATCATACACAAATATATATATCTTGATATAAACTAATTTCACACATTGCCTTCTTCTAATTTTAAACAATTACTTTATTCATAATACTCCATGTCATTTTTAGTTGGAGCTTTTCAAAGTCTCCCTTCACAGTTTATATATCACCATTATCGGTTCTTATAACACAAAAAATAATAATAAACTCTTTTCATATTTCGCTTATTAAAAATTAGGTTAAATCTCTACCCTTTATTTAATCATATAATATTTCTCTTAAAAGAAATATTACTAATATTCGAGATATCACATAATATGTATCCACTTTAATATTTATAACTTATTTTCAATCTCACTATTGAACTCAATCACTATATATATTTTGAATCATATTTAATTAGGCTAATAAAATAGGTATTTTATTTACCAAATTATTATATTAATTTTCTTCACCAAATCAATATTGTTCCTTCTAGGTTCAACTTATAACTTTATATGGCCTTAGAGAATTAATGAAGTAAAATAAGTTCACATTTCAATATTATTCAAAAGTTTGTGTTTCAAAAACTTTCATTTCATAAGACTACACAGTCAAATTGAATTTCGCAATAAGAAATTCATAAGCATTACTATTTTATACATAAATAAAATTATGCTCCAAAATAGTTCAAAGGCCAAATTTAGTCCATAAAAAAAATATTAAAGAATCACCCCACACTTTTAAAATAATTGAAATCTTATTGAATATTTTCACTTCATAATATTATGCTCACTACTTAAAATAAATTTTAAGTTAATTAATATTTTATGTGACAATATTCCTACAAATATTACTTCCACATAAGAATATTAAGGAACACTTCTCATAACAAAAAATAAGTTCTTGTACATTTTATATTTTAGTTATTCATATAAAGATTGCTTCGACATATGAATCTTTTAGAATACCCCCACATAAGAAAACAAGCTCTTATTTTCTGAAATTAGATAAAATCTCAAATTCAAAAATTATTTAACATAAGCACTTAAAATTATACATGTACATTTTTCAAGTATACCAACACTTAACACTTAACGCTTGACTATATGTTTATATACAGATTATAGCACAACTCATCATGTTGCACAAATTTATTTGCATATAAAGCGTAAAATATAAAAATATATATTTACTTTCTAAAAATTTAATTTATCACACAAAATTAATTTATGTAGAAAACAAATAAAATTCACACACGTGAATTAGTATATCCTCAAGTATTTTCTTGTTCCAACTTAGACATGAAATATCATAAACAATATATCTTTTGAAATTTAGAAATATAGAATTCAATATGAAATACTTGAACTCCGCTATCAATACCTTATATATAAAGGCAGCAAAGGCGATCTTAATTTAGAGTCTACTCGTAATTAATTAGAATCAATTTTGTTCAATTTTCTGAGTTATTTACCGAGTTTGGTTCAATCTCAACTAAACGATTCATTTTTCTCAGTTGGCTTTCCCAATCGATGGCTTTAAAGTTTCATCTTTCGAATTCGTTGAATCCGTCTATCCATCCTCTTCAACTTCCTTCTCCTCCCTTCAGTTCTCTCAAATCTCTTCTCCTCCCTCATGCCGATCTCTCTATTTAATCCACCAACTCACAGCAAGAAAAATTATATGTCGGTGTCGATCTCTCAATCCACCTCCTCCTTTGTGGTGTCAAGAGAGATTTTGGTTATCCGTTCAAACCCAGTTGATCCAAATCGTTGGCTTCGAACTGAGAAGCTTCTCCAACCCCCAATTTCTGTAAAGGTACCCACTTTTCTTCTCATCAATTTAATCCATCGAATATACCATATTATTTGTAAATGTGTTGAGCTGAAGAACTGAGAAGCTTCTGCTCAGTAAGTGCTTGATAGAAGTCTTGAATGAAGAGGTTGATATGATTTTATTGCAATTTTTCCTTTGTTCATTGCAATTTGTGTTGTTTGATGATTATTACCTGTTAATTTCTTTGCATACATTCCATGGCATTAGTTTCTTTGCATAATGAGGTCAATTTTTCAATAAAAATAGTTCTGATTTGAGAGAATTTTTATGTGGGTATTTGTGATGTTTTCTTAAAGTTGTTTTTTTTTTAAAAATTGTGAGATGTGTTTTTATTTAATTTTTTTTATGATGGATTTTTTTTATTTGGGGTGTGAAAATAGGGGTTTTGGAATTTTTGTAGCTTTAGATACTGTGGGATGAGAGCAACCCAAATTTTGTGAATGAAATGGTGACCCTCCTCTTTGAAATTTTGAGAATCTGCTCCTCCACTTGAACATTGCTCTGTTAGGGTTCTTTAGCTTCTTTATGAATTGTTTACCAATTCTGTGTTGCAGTAATGGTTGTTATTGTTCTCATTTTGAATGATATGAAGTTTTGTAGTTTCATTTTATTATATTTGAGAGGTTCCTCAAGCCCAAAAATAGAAACAGCAGGAGTTCATTGTAGCTACCATTACTGAGCTATCCCCTAAGGCTCCATCTCTGCCTGTTGTGGCTCGGTTCTGCTCCAAATCTGGATTCCTGACACTCCAATTTGATCAAAATGGTTTACAACTTCACTACTTTGAGCTTCAACTATCTAAGGTTAATTTTACATTTTTAAACTCACTTAATTATGTATATATATACTTTGCTTTGAAGAGTTGCATTTAAGTTGTTTAGTGGGATTTTGTTTTTCTTAAATAGTTGTTGTAGAGTTTATGATGTGCTTAAGGTGATTGCTCTGGATTAAAGAAATGTTGTTGGAGTGTGAATATAAGTTCTTTTATGGAAGAATTTTATGTGATATATTTAATAATATATTTAACAGATCGATGTCTGTGAAGTAGTAGGTCTTTGATCAATGTTTGAAAATATTTTTTACTTGGTATCTAAAACTTTGATTTTCATTGAACAATATTAAATCTTCGGAGGAACATTTGTTGCACTTTGTTAAATTGTAGAGATTCCTCCTCTTCCTTCTCCTTCAATTGTGAGGAAGGGGACAGTTTTCTTCACTTAGTTTTTTCATACAGATTCTATATTGGTAGAGCATACCCATAACTGTTTTTTCTCTTACACATTGATTGTAATGGCTAATCTATCATCAAAAAGAGTTATTGTTGGTGTTGTGCTTTAAGTTTTGACAGTCTTTGTTTGGTTGGGCATTTGTTCAGCAGAAAAAATTTATGCTAATTTTATTTTTGGAGATTCTTTGGTTGAAGCTGGAAATAATAACTACATTGTGTCTCTATCCAAGGCTAATTACCCTCCTAATGGTATTGATTTTGGGAAGCCAACAGGACGATACACAAATGGCAGAACAATATCCAATATTTTAGGTAAGATTTTGTTCTTCCATATGCAAATGGCAGAACAATATTTGAGTAGTTGAGTTTATGTGACAAACTTTGACAAAATCTGTTATACGTCTGTTTAGCAACAACAAAAATCTTTATATGTTTGTTTATAATTTTTTGTTACACCAGGACAGCAAGCGGGTTTTAAATATTTTGCTCCTCCATATTTGGCTCCAACCACCAGGGACCTATAATTCTGCAGGGTGTCAACTATGCTTCCAGTGTAATAGTACTTGAATCAGTTTCCTTGACATCTTTGTACCCTGAGGTCAGTTTCTTCACTAAAAATAGTTTTGATTTGAGAGAATTTTTGTGGGTATTTACGATGTTTTCTTGAAGTTACTTTTTTTTTAAATTGTGAGATGTGTTTTCTATTTAACTTTTTTTATGATGGATTTTTTTTATTTGGGGTGTGAAAATAGGGATTTTGGATGGTAGAAACTGCGGGATGGGAGCAACCCAAATTTTGTGAATGAAGTGGTGACCCCTCTTCTTTGAAGTTCTGAGAATCTCCTCCCTCCAGTTGAACTCTGTGAGGGTTCTTTATCTTCTTTATTGATTGTTTAGCAACTCAATGTTGCAGTAATGGTTGTTATTGTTCTCATTTTGAATGTCATGATGTTTTTTAGTTTCAGTTTATTATATTTGAAAAATGTTTAGACTATAATTTTGATTTTTATGTATTCTACATGCATATAACTTATTATAAAAGAAAAAGAAAATTTCATCACAATTTTTTTAACAAATTATACAATCTATTATTCAAACTAGACCGTGCATTGCACGGGCTATCACCTAGTATTTATAAAATTAAAAAATAAAATATTTATCTCAATTGTAATATACAAAATTCATATAATCACATTAAAATTTACTACTTGGACAAGAAATACACATAAAATAAATCAACATATAACAATTGTGATTATCCCAAAAACACAACAAATAACATTCTCAACATCATAATCATATTGTATACAAGATTTACTCAACCAAATCTACTTATACAATATCTCTTCTAACTATTAATTGATAATTAATTTATTATCCACAAACAAATTAAGTAATTTATCTCAAAATTCTTGCATACAAATACCAAGTAATATTACACACTAAATATTACCTCAAATTTTATATGCATAATTTTGTTCAAGAAGAACATAAATTTAGTTTATTCTCAAAATAAATTAATTTACAACTAATTTGTTATACATAAAGACAAGTAAATTTCTCAAGTTTACTACACCTTTCTCATAATAAAATAATCTCAATTAGTGTATAAGAAAAATAATTGTCTCAAATTTCATACATATACATATTACATACACATCATAATATTTTACATACTCATAGAATATTATAACCAAAATATATATGTACAAAATTAAATTTATTCCATCATGAACAAAGATTTAATTACTTTTCTTATCGCACAAAACTAATTAAATAATTTATTACAACAAAATGCAAGTAAAATAATACTCAATCATATATACAATATTATCTACACATAATATAATTCATAATATATATATACTTTTAAGTATATACACATACAAAATGATACACAATTATCATTTATAAAAATAAAAGCAAATGTTAAAAAACACACATTTTGGAATTAAATCCGAAGAACACCAAAATCTCTTTAGAAAAATTTTTAGGCGTCAACATTTGGTGTTTTTTCAGGATGACTCTTCATCTCCTCCACATCAATTTACAAACTTGTAAATTGTAAGTCTTTTTCACTTTCATTTTTCTCCACAATCCATCTTCTAATAGGAGTTATCAATAAAAAAAATAATTAGCTTAATATCTCAATAAATTACTAATTATCATAAAAACTCCATTGATAAAATAGATATAAGAAAATTGACACTTATCTTTCAAATAGTGTTATGTCTTCCATCCACCCATTTTTGATTCTAATAAATCTATAAAGACTTTAAGAATGTTAGAATCGTAGCTTCATAGAATCAAAATCATCAACAAGAACGGGAGACATGACACGGGTGATCCCTGTTCTTAATATCTTTATCGCCCCCACCACAATTGGTTTGCTAAGAGTTGCAGACAATATTC
Organism: Panax notoginseng; assembly: GCA_016801055.1. NCBI lineage: Eukaryota > Viridiplantae > Streptophyta > Magnoliopsida > Apiales > Araliaceae > Panax > Panax notoginseng. The sequence continues at coordinate 186,063,955 of CM029017.1, forward strand.
CTTCAGGATATATGTCAAGCCTTTGGTGAATTATCCGTGATTGCAATTCACATAAAATTCCAATAGAACATTTTTTTGTAGTAGTTATTTGTTTGTAAGAAGAATAACTAAAAGAATGAGAGATTTTCATGGTGCAAAAATTATTATGTCTAAAATGTATATAAGACTTCTCTCTATATTCATATATGTAGTATATCTATATCTACATATATAGATACATACATATATCTATAATAGTTTCAACATTAAACTATTATTTATTTCTATTTTAATTATACTTATTACTATTAAAGATGTAAGTTACATATTAGTAATACACTTATAATTAATTGGAATTTTAAAAGTTTCACAAAAATATCTCTTGTTCTAAAATAAAATAAGACTATACACTTGTACTTATAAAGTGACAAGTAGTCTTTTCTATTAAATGGGATAAGAAAGAATTAGTTTTATCAAACAACTTTTCACCTTATTAAATGATTCACTATAAGCATAAATCAAATGACTTCTACACAAATCAAATGAAGTTTTCTTTTATTTTCCATAATTAGGGAAACGAATTACACCTTTATATTTACTTAAAATTATGTCCACTATGTGTTTTATTCAAGCTCAAACTTGACAATAATTAAGTCTCCAAAATATAGAATAAGGTACAATTTTTAACAACAACAAAGTAAAGCCATCCTGTAATTACTTTCAATTACTTATATTTTCAATCGGCCGAATTACAGAAATATCCCTGTAAAATATCACCCAATTTCGCTATAACTCCTAAACTTTTAAAAGTCTTAATGTGGGCCAAAATTGGTTAAGTCGGATTTATTTCAATCATCCGGCTGAGTTGGGACATTTTTTAAGGACAAAATGGTAATCTCATCTAAATACTGTCATTTTAAATAATAAAATAAAATAGCTAATAAATAATTAAACTAACACTACTATTAATTAATTTTTTTGGTATCTTTAATATTAAAAATTTAAATACAAAAATTCTAAATAAAGAAATTAATTAATGCTTAAATATTAAACATTGCCTAATAAAACAAAATATATCATTTAATCAAACTAAAAAGAAAAACTCTAATATTCAAAATAAAAAACATAATAGATTTATATCATTTAATCAAAAAATAATAATATTATTAATAAAATAATAAAAACTTAAATTCAAAATGAGAAAACATAACAGATTTACATCATCTAATCAATTGTGATTCAACATATATTGTGAAGGGGCGGAGGATTTGGGTTTTGGCTAAACAATTCAAACACCAAGAACACACACTAAATATCTAGATCTGAAAGTACTTAACGAAAACTCGATTATAAGTCTAGCCATGGCGGCAGTCGGAAACTTCTGGTCAACATATATAATTAGGAAAGGGAGGAGGATTTTATATTTCTAATTACAAAGTCTGATCTACAACTTTTTATTTCTCTCTAGATTTATAAATTTCACCATTTACAACTTTCTATTTCTCTCTCAAGATTGATCTCGGCAGTGTGAGGAGGATAACTAGAAGCCACCAAGATCTGGACCCAATTGGTAAAGCAAATTAATGTTGTAATTTGATGTTTTGTTAGATGATGTTGTGAATCAACGTGATATAGTGGTGTGGGACGGTGGTGGTGGTGGTGGTGGTGGTGGTGATGGTGGTGAGATTTAATCTATGACCTGATCTGTGATAGTGGTTTGGAAGCCTTTGATCGGAAAATATGGATGTTTCGATTGAGTTTCGACGAATATATGCAATCTTTTATTCTTCTTCATTTTCTTTCTTCTTCCTTCTAATTTTATGATTATCACTCATGTTAGATTTGTTCAAAATCATATCTGATGATAGGTAGAATGATCTTGGCCATTGATGATGTAATAACCCGATTTTTTGTTAATAAATATTAATTTGAAATTTCTTTAAAATATAATTGAATTGGAAAATGTAGGAAAATGTAAGTTTTTTTTTTCTCACTTGGAAAATTAAATTCTTTTAGTAACTAATTAAAAAATTAAATTAATTAAAATTGAAGAGTCCATCAGAGTGTTGGTAACTCATTGTATCCTTGTTATAGTTAAGAGTAGAGATGTTACCCTAATCATATTCTAATTTGATTAGTTGAATTCTCAAATAGAATACTTATACGCACGGCAACCCATTAGAAAAATCATAATTAATTACCCAATATTAGAATCGATTGAATCCAAAGCCTTTTTCTTTAGTTTTTCGTCCTTTACAATTTTGAAGAAAGAAGAGAAATTATTTGACATCATCTTCATGCCTTAAAATGCTAAAAACCACAACATATCCTAATTTCTGTCATTATTTTCAGCTCTAGTTTTGAAAATTTGTAACTCATTTATATTACCTCCAAATCGAGTGATTCTTGGGCCTATTCCGTGTATCTATCGAGAGTTACAATTTTCGTGAAAACATAAAGAGATTTTCAAAAGTCTACAAGATCAGAAATTCAGATTCTTTAATGTTGCGTATTGAAAAAAGGTGAACAAGGTAAATATTTTTTTTATATTTTGATTTTAAGTTTAGTTATGAGGGTTTTTAAATTAGAGATTGTTTTTAAATAAAATATAGACATGGAATAAGATATCATGATGATAGGAAAGAGAAGATGAATTTATATTTATAAAGGAATATAATTTGACTAAATGTAAAAATTTGAAAATCAATTTCTACATTTTAGGGTATATTGAGTGGGTTATATTTCTTAATCTGACCGTTGGATCGTTATGATTTTTTGATATATTATACATATATAAGTTGAAAATATGTTCACCAATTTTGAACCGTTAAAAATTAGCGTATGATTTGTTATAAATTTTAAGAAGTGGTTGATCTGTGATTTTTTTTAAGTAGATTTTCAATAGTGAGTTCTAATATTTAAAAATGCATAACTTAATTATTTTAAATCCGATTTGGGTTATTCTTGAGGCTAAATTGGAGTACTTGAATGTGACGCCCCCAAAATAGGTATACAACACCCATTCTGAGTCGCCAAATACATGGTATAGAAAACAACTACAACTTTATTACAACAATTGTCGTGCAAAATACAACAACACATATGCTGTGAGTTTGGATACAAATGTATACCAAATGTGACATTTGACACCATCATGTATCAGCACCTCACAAAGGTACCTTACATAAAGGTACAGTCAAAAATTGTTTTAAAAACTAGAATCTTTGGAAAGTGCTCAAGGAAACCTTCGTACATGGGAGGCCATGCTTCTAGGTTATGATAGATATCATATGACCACAGAATTATCCTTGGTTGACCCAATAGACCCCAAAAAAAAACGAGAAGATTACTATCATATTCTTTCCAATGGTGAGTCTTCTCTTGACTTATCATTATCTCCACTGTCTCTAATTGAGAATTATACTTCAAGCAAACACCAAGATTATATAGGTAGTGCTCGTAGATATACTCAGCAAGTGGATGAGCACAACTCTGTCTTATGATGACACGAGGTTGTATGTCATTAGACATCTTGTATCATAGTGACGAAACACCCTTCCAACGTTGGGTTTGCCTCACCCTATTTTCTTCACCAAATATAACTACTAAATGATGACCACCGTTCTATTCCCTTGTTACCCCCGCTCGACCCAGCTACACTCTTATTACCTGAAAGGAATTGTGAAACAAAAGGGTGAGCACAACTAGCCCAGTAAAGAATATCATGACTAAAGATAAATAAATTATCAATAGTCTTCATCAGTAATAAATCAGAGATTTAGAACATATGGTAGATGATAAAAATTTCAACCATAGTTGCAGCGGAACGAGCAATCCATTAGAAGAGTCAAATAGACTATAAAGTCTATTATCTTCTCCATGTTAAAAATCCACCAACAATATTTTATCCCTGTAACATCAATCAACAATTCTGGTCCACAATCATATGAATAACTCATAATCATAACTGTAGTTCTAAATTCCTCTTCTCATCCAGGACGAAGATAATTTTCATCACCTATCTTTACCTGAAACATCAAAGATCATGGTTACACCAAATCACATTTCCTGTTCATAATCATACTAATAACTTCATCTTTGCACCACGGCCAAAGATATTTATTTGTATCACCAGTTGGTCATGTTCATCTCAACACTTGTTCATCTTTGCACTACTGGCCAAAGATATTCAACAACATGTCATCTTTGTACTACGGGCCAAAGATATTCATCAAGAATTCATCTTTGCACTACATGCCAAAGATATTCATCAATAATTTATCTTTGCGCTACAGACCAAAGATATTCATCAACAGTTCATAGTTGCACTACAGGCCAAATATATTCATATCTCAAAGAAATATATAATCATTTCAGAATTTATATAAACAATAATTATAACCATGTTAATCAATTCATCTTTACACTTAAGCTAAAGATATTCAATTATAAATTCAATGGTCATGATCATACCAGTTAACAATTCATCTTTGCACTACAGGCCAAAGACATTTCTCAGTCACGATCATACTAATAATTTACCCATCTTTACACTCAAGTGAAAGAGAAATTCAACATCAGGGTTATAAAAATGTTATATATGATAATAGAAACAATATAATCAACATATAGATTTAATCTCAAGAGTAATATTCATAACTCAACTATAACTTGATCAGAAAAAGAAACTAATTTTGTCATGAATAGTAACTCGTGAATAGTAACCCGTGAATAGTAACTCGTGAATAGTAACTCATGAATAGTAACTCGTGAATAGTAACCCCGACTCAAAAAGGTAGAAATTCCATAATAAAATCCATACCAATATTTCGGTATAATGATATTGAAAGAATAACATTTCTTAAATTTATAAACAATTTATTTTAATTGTTTACACTTTACTAAAATAATGCATTTAATCATTCCAAAATTCCAAACTCATAAGATTTCATCACCAATAACCAAAACCCTCATAAAAAATCTGCATATACCTCATATAGGATTCTCAAGTCATAAAATCCTATTTTTTAATTTTTTTACTTCACATAACATATTTAATTTATTTACTCATAACTAGACCATTTTCATGAAAAATACCAAATCAGTTCCAAAAATATTTCTTTTCTGGGATTTAGCATAGTATAGTCCCATAGTGAACATATATTTTTCTCAGAATTTTTAAAAGTCATTTACTATTTTTCATATGGCCAAAACAGCCGAATATTTAGACATTTATCAAAAATTGTACTTTTATCTAAAAATTCTGAAATTCACAGAGTATACTCCTATCATATACATGTACTCCCAATAAAAATTTCATCAATTTTGGAGTTAACCACAAGAAGTTATAAGCGGTTACTTTTAAAATAGTCTTTTCTTATAAAATTCATAACTCTTAATCTATACATCCAAAAATCACCATTTTTGGACACAATCAAGAAAACTCATCAAAATATCATTTCAAATTTTTCCAGAATTTTTGAAGGTCAGAAAAATTATGAAACTAAAAAAACATAACAACCCTTAAAATCCCTTACTATCCCTTACCTCAAAATAGCAGGACTTCTGACCGGTAAAAAGCTGAAGAAAACTTGCACTGATGAATAGAAACTCACAAAGTATCTAAATACTCACAAATACACTCAATAATCTAGAGAGAGAAAGAGAAAAAACTTATGAATTCTGGTGTGATTTTCAATTCTAACTTAGCCCTCTATTTATAGGAAAATGTTAGCACGCCGAAGCAGACTTCACCTGCAACCTGATAGCTTTACCTGCTACTATTCCCACCCACCATATTTGAATAAAAATCTCAGCACATTTCTTCACCAACCAAGAGTGGGACCCACCAATTCTAGAATTTTCCATCAAAATGATAAACTCCGAAAATTCAACAATTTCTGAACCAGTCATCTCGTAAAATTCATAATAAATCATACGTTCATTTTTAACGGTTCAAAATTTGTGGACATATACTCAACTTATATATGTATAACATATCCAAAAATTACCACGATCCAACGGTCGGATTAAAAATTATAACCCCCGCAAAATATCTCAAAAACCCTAATTTGATTTTTAATACCTCCGTTCCGACAAAAATACAGATAAAATACCTCAACATTAACTCCTTCTTTTTTAACCACAAAAATATATCCCTCATTTATATCCACATAAAATAAATATTTCCTTATCATATGAATCAATAATTAATTATTTACAAGTAATATTACAGAATCACATTTATGACAACCAGACCGTTTCCAGGAAAGAGGGGGCTTTCCAATAAGAATTTCTCCTTACTGGCGCGCAATTAGGTGACCAAACCTCTCCTTAGACAGAACTTTCTAGACATTGCCAATAATGTTATCTAATAATATTATTCAAATAATATGAATTATTGATCTGATAATGAGAAATACTATGCAGTGATAATTATTGAACAACAATAATATAAAATTTCAACGTAGCAATTATTGAATCAATAAAATAAAATATTGAACAGTAATTATTGTAACAATTATTGAGTAGTGCCTTCTTACATAAGAATCAATAATTTCAAAAATACTGTGCAATACCGTGTGCTACTGTGCAATAACGCGTATTACTGTATTTTAACCATCGGGTATTCCAACAGTGTTAACGGTAACAACTACGCCGTTAATTATAAAAACTCAATTTTTGTCTTTATCTTCATCCGACAGTTATTCTGTTATGGGGCCCACAAATGTCTGCGCCGTCGTACGAATATTTCCCAACAGAAAGAATATTCCACGACCAAACGAATATTCCCCGACAACAATGATTATTTTATAACCACTTGCTTATTTTTTAAAAAAAATCATATTTCACCCATAACTTTAAACTTTTATCAATTTAACCATTTACTGAATAGTAATTATAAGAAAAATTGAATACTTTTATTTCATAAAATTCGGGGTCTTACATTGAAGTTTAGTTTCTATTTATAATTTAGATTTAGAAAAAAAGTTAAATATGATGGATATTTGGTAGAAATAGTGACCTGAGGTCTTGATAATATTTGGACAGATTTGGGAATTGGATGTTTAGGATTTATGATTAATTATCAAAACTATAATTATGCAGATGAGTGTTATGAGGTGAAGTGGTAATTGATTCTTTGGTTAGACAACGTTTTGTATCGCGAGATTAATCTTTTGGGTACTTGTACATTAAGTGGCTTTTCGAACTATTTAGTGATTTTAAAATTATCGTTACTTTTATGTATATTGATTAATTAATTACTCGGATGCCTATATGTATGGTTTCAAAATTTGCTATGTTTTATTTAAGGCCTCCATTTAAATTAAATTGTTATGTTATTCTATTTCAAAATTTGGATCAAGTATTTATTTTTGAATTGTGAAAAAGTATCATCTAGAATATTGATAATATTGAGAAAATATTTTGAAATCCTCAGTCTGACTATGTATAGAACCTGTTATTGATTACTTTTAGTTCCGGAGCTAATTTAGGACCTACTAAGGCACACACCTTTTAGATGCCCTTCAGGAAGCGTGCATTTTAGATATCTTAGTAGGGTGCGTGATCATTAACGTTATCAAACTTTTGAGCCGTGTTATAGGGCTACTGTAACCTTAGTCACTAAGGCTATTGATTAAATATATATATATATATATATATATATATATATATATATATATATATATATATATATATATATATATATATATATAGTATGAGGATCAGGTCCGGACTCCCGGACCTGATTAAAATACGGACCCTATTTTTTTTTTTTTTTTTTTAAAACAACTAAAAAAAAAGTTTAATATTTTATGGAACTGGAATTTTTTTCATAATACAGTGTTTTGGGTGTGATTTGAATACATATAACAAAATATTATGTACAGTCTGTACAGACATGTTTTGTTATATGTATCCAAATCACACCTAAAACAATGTATTACGAAAAAAATTCCAGTTCCATAAAATATTAAACTTTTTTTTAGTTGTTTTTTTTTTAAAAAAAAAGTCCGGACAGTACTAAAATCCGAGAGTCCTGACTGGAACCGGACTCATATATATATATATATATATATATATATATATATGGAATACATTGAAATCAACTGGAATGTGAAATTCGATTTGTCATTATCTATTTTAGTTTTGAAAAGTATATTTACTATTGTTATCGAATAAAAAGAATTTCGAGAAAAAAATGTTTTGCAAATTATATTTGATCCACCTAAGTATATAGTAAGGATTGTCACTTGTTGGGCTTTACCGTTCACCCCTTAAGAATTTTTACAGGTCCCATCGTTGAAAGTTGGGCACTTATTTGATACACTTTAGATAACTGGAGTTTAGTTTAGGATGTTATTTATTTTTGTTGTTGAAAGTTAATAAAACTCTTAGTTACAAGGAGTTGCGATTCTATTTTATGATTTTGGTATTTAGTGATACTTCATTTCAATTGGATTAAAATATGTTTATTGTTGTGTTTAATTTAGGGTTGTTGAGTTGTTTTGTTTTGGCTGCATACGACTAATATTGTTGCCTTGCAAGTATTTGGGCTTGAGACGTGTAACACTTCGAGCCTATAGCGAATTCGGGGTGTTACAGATGATGGTTGCAGGCAAGGGTGGATCTAGCCTCATAGTTTAGCGGGGTCAAATTGAAGGAAAAAATGCATCCCCACCACCTTGGTTACCATGATCAATTTTAAATAGGTAACAACACAAATAAAATAGAACATTTTCACTTGAACTATATTCCAACCAACTTGGATATTTCTTGTACCAATTCTTGTTGAATTTAGGAGCAACTCCACTAATTAGTGTATCAAAAAATTTGTGAGGTATTAGTTGAGTCGGGCCCTTAAGTAAATAACTTCTTCGAAAATTCTCTCTTTCACTAGCGGGATAAGAACTTATTGATGGTCTTTTATCGAGATCCCCCCTCAATATTAAGGGAAGGAGATACTGGTATATGGGTTTGGATCTTGATATTTTGGGAAAAAGATTCTGGTACTGGGTTTGGGAGTTAACATTTTGTGGGTGAGTTTCTTGGTGAATATCAGTAGTGACAGGTTCGTCATTTGTCCCTTTGGCTTGGAAATTTTCATGAATATATTAAATTTTTGTACGCTTAGTTGTTGTAACTCAATTATGTATATCCATGTTTGACAATTAATAAATATTTAAAAACTAATTCAACATCAAAACAAGATCAATATACAATATGAATAGTCAAGTGTAATTAGCAGCAACAATAGTCACTAAACAATCTTAATTAAACCATTAACAAGTAACAAGTAACATTACAAAACAAATTCCAAAATTTAAAGAAAGTAAAAATAAAATAGAACACATACTTGAAGGACTTTTATTTGTTGGAATTCTCTTCATTGTTGTGGTGTTGCTTTAAGAAGTAAAAAAACCCTAATTTTATAAAAGTACAAAAAAGAAGAATCCATAAACAATTACAAAAATTCCTAAAATAATTGTTAAAAAACTAAAATTAAAATATAGTTTTTGAAATTGCTTCGAGATCGTGATCACCGCCTATTTGCCTGATTGGAATTTGGAGACTTGGTCCACTTGAATTTGCTCTGTTGGGATTTGAATTTGGAGAGTTGAAGAGTTGGAGTTGTTGACGCTGTACTTGTTGCTTTGTTGCTATGTTGTTGAACATATGAAGAGGTTGAGTGTTGTACTACTTTTGGGATTGGTCCTTCAGGAATTATAATAATTTTTTAAGTTTAAAACATGAAATTTCATTAAATTATCATCAAATTATTATTTTTTTATTTAACCCCCAAAAAATTCTGTGGGGTCTGGTGCTGCCCTACCCCTACCATGGATTCGCCCCTAGTTGCAAGGTTGAGGTTCTCTTCATCCGAATTTATAAGGAAGAGGAAGCAAGTTTTTTTTTAAAAAAAAATAAAGAAGTAATTGTTTTGAACGAATAAGAAGCAATTTTTTTGGAATTAATGAAGAATAAGTAAAAAAAATTAGAACAAAAGAGTTTGAAGAAGTTAGATTGATCCGGGTTTCCTGGGTTCATCTGGATTTTTTTGAAGTAATTAATATAATTAGTTTAACTTTAATATAGTTTTATTTTAATATTATTCCATTTTACAGTTAGTGTTAATTATATTAATTATATTATTAATATTAATATAATTATTTTAACTAAAATAAAACTATTCCACAATAAATAAAAAAGGAAATTTGGTTCAAATCTAGAGATGATGATGTGTTTGTGTTCTTGGTATGTTAGCGTGTGTTCGAAATTAATGAGAGATGAATTTGTTATTAACATGCATGTGTGTTCTTGGAGTGTTAGTGTCCGTGTGAATATGCATGTGTGTGTTCTTGGTGTGTTAGTGTGTATTTAAATTTGTTTGTGTGTGCACTTGGGATGTTAGTGTGTGAGTTTTAAGTATTTTAATATTTAATTGTTTTATTTTATTACTTAAAATGACACTATGTAGATGAGATTATCATTTTGCCCTTAAAAAATGCTCCAACTCAGCTAGAGGACTGAAATGAACTCGAGTTAACTGATTTTGGGCAACATTGAGACTTTTAAAAGTTTAGGGACCATATCAAAATTAGGTGACAACATGGAGGGAAATTTTTGCAATTCGGCCATATTATATAGTACATTTCATAACTTTTTAAGCTTTATTTATAACAATTAAATAGTACCCATATTTGCAATACTATCCAAATTTAATTAAGCATATTATATAATAGATTTAATAACTTTTTAAGTTTTGTTTGTAAAATTAACATGTGTCTATTTTGAATATTAACAGGGGATTCATGAAAACGATTTATTTAAGTATATTCTTAATAGATTTATAGTTTTATTAATAAAATTAACAACATGGGGATATTATGTAGCGTAAATATAAAATCACAATCAATCAAAAACTTTCGTATTTTCAATAAGAAAAGTAGCTAAGAAGTTATATTTTTAATTCTATCAATTTTATTACAAACTATTTTTTTAACAAGACTAAAAAAAACATTCGTGCCTCTAATAGGATTAGAAAAAAAAGGAAGATCCTTTTTATTTTTAAGTCACAGTAAATTAATCATTTAATTTTATGTCATTGCTCCCACTTCATTATCTAATTTTTTTAGTGTACTTTATTGCTTTATAATTTAAAAATTAACATAATAAATTATTATCCATGCCCTGTAGTAGTCTATCTAGGTAAACAAGAAAACATCTATCTAGTTACCTTACATTTTCCTTTATTTGTGTATGATCAATGTCTGTTAGTTAATTTGAAGACGGACAAGTCTTTTTTACACGCATGCCCTTTATAATCGGCCAAATTTAAGGTTGTGATGTTGTCATCTGAGCTTTGCTCAATTTATTCTGCAACCTCGCCAGCAAAATCTGAATTTCCGTCGCCTCGTCAATTGCTAGGCTCAGATGATCTGCCCCATCGCCCTTTTGTCCCGGTGGAGTAGCAGTAGACACATGCACATTTCTAGTATCAACCGCCTCCTTATAATCCTTCGGCGAATCCAACATCATCGGCCATCGATCAGGTATTGCACAGTGCAAGTGTGTCCCAAAATCACAGTCACAACAATAGTACAACCAGTTCTTGAGGTCTCCTTCAAGATGGCATATATCACATTTAAAGATATCATTGCCAAACTGAATAGCGGAATCAAAGATAAGTTTTAGTTCATGGGGGTGCTCATCAAGACGCACAGTTAATGGGGAAAAGGCACAACGCATATCTAGATCAAAGTTACATTTGGAACAACTATAGATGAAGGGATTACCTTTTGCCCCACAACCATCGCATTTAAAGCGACTACTAGGGTAAGTTGGGAATGGTAGGAGAGTAAGATGGTGAGAAGAATGAGATGGGTGATCGAGGGAGCGAGGCGCGTTAAGGCATTCATCATGGAGGTAGTACTTCCATTCAACACAGCCATGGAAGGGTTCGGTGATTCGTCGTTGGCAGGCTCTGCAATTGATGCCTTTTGCTTGTTCTAGTTTGAGGGGGATCAAGCTGTGGGGGTGGCTGAAATGTTTAAACTTCTGATTTGACATCTTTGTTTGTGTGTTAAATGGCTTGTTTGTGTATTAATATATACAAGTTATGCGGCGCACACACTTGTTTGTGCAAATTAAAAAAGTAGAAGAAGAAAAATAGTGGTTAGAATAGATTAGAAGTAATGAATAATAGGGATGGATGAGAAAAAGTAGGTAGAAAATATGGAAAGCAATTGGAAATAAGGAGATATTAGAAACCAAGAGTGCACAAGTCTAAAAATAATTATCAGTCGTGTTCTCCCTTAACGTATAATAATATGTATTTGTGATTATTATAATTAAGTACTCAAATTCTTTGTAAGCTCCTCTTGAGGGACCAAATTAAATGAATCTCCCTTCTTCTATTTCAACTATTCTTTTGAACAAAAGATTATAGCCCTCTTGTACCCAAGGCAAGGTCTTCTTTATTCTTTCATTTGATGAAAGTTATTCTTTATTCTTTATTATTTCTACTTTTCGTAGTGGACTGGTTGTCCCATGCCTGTCTCATATGTGTGGAATCAGATTATTTTTTTTGTTCCAGCCTTCCCCTCCAATACATAGGATGGGCATGAAATTCTGCAATTAAGCACACCTAGAGGGGGTGAATAAGTGTAAATATCCAAAGTGATCGACAGTGGCCAAATTTTAAAGTATACTACAGCAGGCTATAATCGGACGGTCTAACCCTGTCTGTATTAGTTGTGTTCTTCGTCTGTTATAAACGGACAACTAATATCTGTCCGTATTAGTATAAAATTTTTCGACGTAAACAAAATCTGCAGAATATTGAAGCTTAAAACAGAAACAAAAGAACAGTAAATCAAACTAAGATTTTACGTGGTTCAACCCCTATCCTCTAGTCTAGTAGCCTAATCCACGTTCAATCCCAATTAGAATTGGAGACTCACTTTATTAAAATAATATTCAGCAATTACAAAGTAAATAGAACTCCCTGTTACAATGACGATCGATTGGACACCTCTGCCCTCTTTGCACCTCTGCAACACCTCTCACCTCTGAGACTTTGATAGCTTCGTTGTATAGACTAAATATTACTAAAATAAAATACTATGTTTACAATAGATATTGAAAGAAGGAATACAAGAACAACACAGTAAACTGAGACTAAAAGAGTGATATTCTGATTTGTATGTATCTCAGATTAGCTTTCTTGATGAGTTTCTATTTTGCAGTCCTTATTTTTTCTTGTAGCCGAGTAACAGTATATATAAAGGAGTAGAGCAACGGCTATGTCATGTAACGTTCCAGTTCATCAAAGCAACGGCTATTACTTTTTAATTAAAATAGAAGATAAACATTAGTCAAAACAGTCCGTAGATATATATAAGAGATAAATTGCTATGAAGGAGTCAAATAAAATCCAAAGACTAGCTTAAAGAGTCCTACTAACAATTAGCATGTTTCCTTCAAAATAGCAACTGCTGTTAGCATGTATCTTAAAAAAAAAATAACTGCTCCATCAACTTTAAATAAGAATCCTTAATAAAACCAATTCCTAAAAAATTTCCAAGCCAAATATGAATTGGTAACCAAGCAGATAACATATATATAACCCCACAATTCAAAAATATGAGATTCCTAGTTATATTAGATTCCATAAAAACTAAAGCACGTGGTAAAAATATAACCCAACTTGTTTTAGTCACTCTCCATCCTACAGTAAACTTTTATGCCATACAAAGTGATTATAAAATCAACCCTTGCAATAATCCATGCAAACTATTATATAATTAATATGCATAAAAATATTTAACCCAAATAAATCAAATAAAACCATTACACAAACCCAAATATATTGTCATTATTAAAATCACAAAAGATATAAACCAACATTCTCCCCCTTTTTGATGATGATAATATATTATCTTTTGAATTTATATACTCCCCCTATCTATAAGGCTCCTCCTAAATTTATGAATATTACGTAGCAAAAAAAATGACAATAACCATCATTGCATATAACATGAATACCAATTCAAATACCAATAACATGAATACCAATATCTCTCCCCCTTTGTCATTATCAAAAATAAATCATTAAGCACAAGTTGATTAAAACATAATCATCATTACCCAAATATCTCTCCCCTTTTGTCATTAACAAAAAATAATTTATATCAATTTAGCTAAATAGTTATCTTGCCCCATTTATCAATATTAAAAGAATAAGTTCAAAGATAAAGAATATCATTGGAGCAAGTTTATAATAAAATCACATATAACAAGTAAACAATACGATCATACCTTTGTGATTTGTTACTTATATATCAACATTGTTGTTACCAATAGTAAGCTTGCTAGATGTGCTCTGAAGTTTTCGATTTTGGATTTTCATACTCAAATCTCTTCAAAAACACTTCTTTTGATCATCCAATGTGGAGGTCACCTATAATCAAATTTGGGAGATGATTTCCCACAGTTCGACATGATCTAGGAAGCTTGGTAGTGGTCATCTGTTCGTTGGATTTAAACTGTGATATATCAAATTCTGCATCTGAGTGTTCATCTGATTTTTCTTCTAAATCGGACGAGTCTGGTTGTCTGTTTTTTTTTGTGTCTGCGTGTCTGAGTTTTCTACTAAAACGGACGGGTCAGGCTGTCTGATTTCAGCTGTTTTTCCTTCTGATTCGGACGGGTTAAGCTGTCTAGATTCTGCTATTTTATTTCCACATTCTAGATTACTTTTTCCTACAGAATACTCATTCTCTTCCTTTGACAGATCATGGTTAAGTTCATAAAAAAATTACAGGTATAGATTCATCATCATGATTGTCATGTGTATTAAATATGGAACATTTAGCACAATAAAGACTTTAGAATAAATAATATTATGAACCTTTGTGTTAGAAAATTCATATATCTAATTAAAACATTATTTAAAAAATAATATTAGGTACTTACAGATTCCGCCAAATAATTTATAGGTAACTACTTCCTTTTTGACCTTGAGACATCTACAAAATGAACAAATAGTCTTTACTTTTTTGGTACCCAAATCTTCTTGGGTCCTTTTGAGTTAGTAGTATATAAATCACATTTCTTTACCCAAATTTCTTTTATTCTAATTTTATTACAATTATAATCAAAATGACCTTTAAAACCACATTTTTTACAAGTAACAAACGGTGAACAATAAAGTGGTTTAAACCTTGGTTTATTATTAATCATTCTAATATTATCATTAGTTCTATTTTTCACATTTTTAATAGGATTATACCTAATTCCTTGTTTATCAAGACTAGACTTTTGTGCCCCTAACATAACATTTAGGTTCTCTTCTCCTTGTACAAATTTAGCAAGATCATTTTTTAAAGATGTTATTTCTACATTTGTTATATTATCATCATGTTGCATATACATCATTTTTCCAACATTAAAAGCATCTATGTATGCATCTCTCATTTTCAAATTTTCTTTTAACACTTCATTTTCATTTTTAAGATATTCATTTTCTTTTCTCTCTTTAACAAGCAACTTAACTTCATTCATTAGCTCATTTACACAATTATTAAAATAATCAGTTTTCTTTTTGAGCTGTTGATTTTCATTTTGTAAAGCAATATAATCAGGCATAGATATTTCAAAAACTTTATGAAAATTTGTTACCTTAAGTTGATCATCATCTTCTAGTCTCATGAAACAGAGTTGGACATTTTCTTCTTCTTGTTTCGTTTCGGACTTACTCACTGGAGTTGAGTTACCTTTTTTTTTTTTTTTCCTTTGTTTCTTCCTTTGAAGTAGTCTCACAAGCTTTCTTGAGAGCATTTCAATTTCTTCATCAAAATCTTCGTAATCACTTTCTTTGTTGCTCTCGACTTGAAGTGCCAATGTTTTCTTTATTGGTGCTTCATCCTCTTCATCATATATCTTGAGTTGATTTTCAAATTCTTCAAGCTCCCCAAATAAAGTGAGAGTTTCCATTGTACTAATTGTTGGTGAGTCTTGGAGAGTTGTGACTTTCGGTGAAAACCGTTTGGGCATGACTCTTAGCAGCTTTCTATTAATTTCCCTTTGATCAATTTTTCGTCCCAGTATACTTAGAGAATTCATTAGAGTGAAAAATCTCCCTTGAGCTTCGTTAATTGTTTCATCCTTTTCTAACTTGAATAATGTGGGCAAGAAAATCGTACCTTGCTAGGGTTAAGGTTTCGTATTGGCTGAGGAGGAGAGAAATCCACGAAGAGCACGGAATTGATTGATTGATTGAAGAGGGGAGAACGACAGGTGGACGATTATTCCAACGACGCGTGATAGAACTCCTAGAATCAGGGAACCGTGTTAGGATAACAAGGATTCCAAGAACCTTCTTGAGTCCTTCGAGTTGAGAGAATGTCCAAACCCCTTTAGTACTTTTAGGTGGAATCTCCAAGCCTTTAAGTCACCAAAAGAGTCCTTGATCTTTCAAGAGTCCAAGTCCTATGTCTGAAGAGAGGTCTCCCCCTTCATAGAATGGAAGGGATATTTATAGAGCTTCCTGGAATTTAAGTAATCACATGTCAGGCACATGTCTTCAGGAAAATTCTAGAAATACCCTTTAGTCATTAGAATAATGCCCATATCGTCATGTCCTTCTAGCCACCAATCCAATCCCTCAATCAATACCCAAAATAAGCTGCCTCCACGAGCCTTCTACCTCGGGACACATGGAGGCTTCTTCGGGTCTAGCCCCTTTATTTCTGACTTATCCGTCTTCATTTATGTGAACCCTAATTTGCGCATTTAATGAGGTCGTGGAACCCTAATAGTGCATTTAATTTAATTAGGTCATGTGAATCCTAATTTTGCACCTGGGCCCACATTTGCCCCCTGCACGAGAGTCGTGTCCTTGGAGTGACGATCGTGCAAAATACTTTAACTCTGTGAATTCTACTTCTAATTTCTGAAAAATCTGCGAAGCTGTACAAGTCCTGAAAACATAAAATCATAGGAGAGGGAACCTATGGGAGCTCTCCCAATATATCTTTGGAAATCTTCTATCAAATATTTCCAAACCTTGCATAATATTTGTTTCCCTAATTATATATATATATATATATATATATATATATATATATATATATATATATATATATATATACATATATTGAAACTAAATCAAAATAAATTATATATTTGTCAACTAAAATCAAATCTTATTTTATTTTGTAAATAAGATCAAATCCTTCTTTATAGAAAATCAAATCATTCCTATTATTTTGGAAACAAAATCAAATCATTCCTATTATTTTGGAAAGAAAATCAAATCATTCCTATTTAGTAAATATAATATTTGTTTCCTTAATGATAATAATGCTCTTTTTTCTATTTAGTAAATATAATATTTGTTTCCTTAATGATAATAATGCTCTTTTTTCTTAGCTGCTTTGTTGTACTAATTTTCACATTCAGTTTGAAGATCTCAGTGTTTACAAGTGTAGTCCTTGTTTGTCATTGTTTCATTGCGCGGAATTGAATTTGAATTGAGCTTCTAACAAGCAGATGCTATACCAGAAGCTAAATTTTCTCTTCAAGCCGTTTGTGATGCTTATTAGGGTGACTTGTCATATGACAATAAGATCCAATTTATTTTCTTGGTTGGATTTTATTTACAAAGCAGCTAAGATCTTATTTTATTTTGGAAAATAAAATAGAATCTTTCTTTATATAAAATCAAAGCATTTACATTATTTTGGAAATATAATATATATATATATATATATATATATATATATATATATATATCCATGTCCCATAATAAAGTGATCAAAAATGTGCAACAAAGTTTAGTTAACCTATATATATAGTGCATGTATGCATGCATATATTCAAAGTAATAACCTCAATCTTGGTATGATTTATGCAGCAAGTTTCCTACACTACAAAAAAAAGGTCTATCTGCGACCGCCTATCAGCGACCGATTTTAGTCGCAGATAGCCATCCGCGACCGCTTCCTGTCGCTGATAGGCGTCGCACAAAATCTGGTCGCTGATGTGCACATCAGCGACCACCTTTTAGCGACGGACATAGCTGCTGCCGATATGAGCGACCGAAATGACAAATCCGGTCGCTAAGATGAGTCAGCATGGTCCAGGACCAAAGTTGACGTGGTCCACATGTTCGCGATCGGTATTAGCGACCGAATTCGGTCGCTGATATCCTCAGACACATGGCCGTCGCTAATAAAAATTTGCGACCGCATGCGGTCGCTGATATGAAAAAAAATATAATCAGGTTTTTGCTGCTTTGCAGAATTCTCAAAAACCTATACCTGTTTTGTACCTGCTTTCTACACACATACACAACAAGATAAACATCATACACAATAATATAAACATCCATTATCCACCAACACATACACCAAACTAGTTTCAAAACTAGTTTAAATAACATAACTGAATATACAAGTTATAAACATACACATGCAATAATAATATTTCAAAACTTGTTTAAGTAACATACATACATCCAAAGAATAATTTGTGAAAGTACAAGCTCATACTATAACTACAAAACTGATATAAAGCAGGTACGTCAAGCATCATCGCCTCCTTGATCACCCTGCAATTAACAAAATAATAAAACAAGTTACAAATATATACTAAATATGTTAATATTGGTATATTACGATAATATATACAACATATTGATTTTATACCTCGTCTCCATCCCCATGTTGTGATGCTGCTGCTGCCGCCACTGCCTTAGCTAACTCCTCAGGATCCAGAGCCCCCAGATGCCCGCCCAGTATCGTCAGAAGATTTCGATCCTGACATATAGCTCTCACACAGTCAGTCGGAGTATGAACAGCTGGATGGCTCGATGACTGTGTAGACTGGGAAGAAGAGCAGCCTGAGCCACTGAAGGATGGGCGTCGTCGTTGTCCTTGACCTTTAATGTAGTTCTTCTTCACAACAGACGCCCTTTCCCACAACTCTTGATCAATAGGCGGACGTGGAGTGCCTTCAGGATAGCGCTCATTCAATAAACGCTTATAAGTGTCCTGTCATCATGTTAACAATTAAATAGTTAAAAATAAATTAATTCTGAAAGCATTGATAAACAAGATCAAGTTGTTAAAATTTATTACCGCTATCTGGATAGCCTCAGGCAGACCATCACGGGTGGCCACGTACACATCTAGCCAATGGATAGGCTAACCTTGAGACTGAGACTCTTATACAAAAAAAGCATAATATTACTAAGTAAAAATGTGATATATTTTCTACAATTTAATATGATTGTAAACATATTAAAACTTGTAATTAAATACATACCCTGACAGTGATATGCTGCTACTGTGAAATACTATCGCCCTTGTATGTCCCTTTAGCCTTTTCGCCATTGGGTACACCCAAGGATCTGTTGTTGGCGGCAGTCTTTTGTCTCTTCACCCAGCTCTCAACCCTCCATTGGGTACACATCTCAGCCCATATGGCCTGGGTGCACCACCAGGGACTATGCTCGTGCATGTAATCTTCTCCATGGCCTGGATGGTCGATCTCGGCATTGTGAAGGGCTTTTTGTCTTTCTTTATTCAAATTATCTTTGGTGCGGACCGCGCACTTCTGCCAGAATAATGTCTGTATCACTGAAGCCTGCGCGTCCTCCCATCTATACCGTCTCTGCAAATAAAACAACAATAATAACATTACTAAATAATTATCCTTTGAATATTATATTAATATTATCTGTCATAATTAAAAAAGCATACCTGAAATTCAGCCCAAACAACATCCTTGTGGGCGATAGGTGTGCTCGCCCACGTAATCACAGGTGTAGGTCAATTCTGTAAACACAACTGTGATATGCATTGACGATCTTATTATCTGAAAAATCACTATAATATACAACATCAATTAGCATATATTAAAGCAATTTATATCTAAGTTATAATATTTATGAACAATTTTCAAACATATACTTATAATACTTAAAAAAAATTCGCCAGAGTCTCCCCTACAATATAGACTAGCCACATGCATGACGGCATGCATATATGGACATTTCTAGGCACCCAAGACACAAACCAAGAGAAATATACAAATTTTCAATACAATAAGACCAAAACAATAACGATTGATCGAATGCAAATTAAAGCAGTAAAAAATTCAAACTCATATACATTACCAATATAATATTAATCAAAACATTACCAATATACAATAAATAGAATCTTAAATGCTTATATATAAATGATATATGCGGGACGTACGTGCTATTCAGAGGAGGCCGAATCTGAATTAGAATCCGATCATCCAGATTAGTAGGGACCTTGGGCACTTGATTAGGCCCCCTACCCAAGCCGTGCTTTTCCTACGCTGCTTCAAAAGCCATCTGTATATTAAATAGTTTAGTACATAAACATGACAGTGATATAAACATGTATATATATGAATATAAAATGACAATAAACAAAAATTGCATTTATATAGTTTAGTACATAAACATGACAATGATATAAAAAATATGTAATGCTAAACATACATTTCATTTGTTCAAGTGTCAATGTCTGATTCAAAATCATCTTGTATACGTGTTACAGATTTATAACCATCATCTGCTTCAGATTCAGTACTGTCAGATTCAGTCAATAACTCTTCCTCCTCAGTATCAATGTCATCTGACACAAGTATTGACTCAGGATCTAATTCATGTGGTTCATCTCCACCATCTAACTGGATTACTTCATTGTCGTCCTCCACATTTATTATAGTTTGGCTATGAAGCATCTGCTCTTGGTAAATCTCCTCATCAACTAATTCTACACGACTACGTGCGGGAGTATGGATTACAACTTGCCAATCTGTAGGCAGTCTATCCCTTTTCCTAACTGGACTAGGTTCAGAGTTTTCTAACTCATTCATACAACTTTTGAGTATCTTGGAGATTCATTTATATCAACTAGTGTGTTAAGCAACTTTTGGGATAGTCACAACTTGGTTGAGCAATTTATAGCTTCTATAACATTTTGTAGCTTTATTCTCGTATACTTAAGTGTTAAATACCCTTGCTTTTCTGTTATAGCCAAAACAGTCTCTTTATTGACCAAGTGTGTCTAGTTACCTTCTCTGTTGCAGTAACAATTTCCCTAGCACTGCCTATTTAGGCTTAACAGCCCCCTAACAACCAAGCTTGGCTTGGCCCCGTGAGGCTTGGCTAAGCTTGGAGTGGCCTCGTGTGGCCTCGCGGCCCCAAGCCTAGCCCATCAGCTCCAACATCCCCTTAATAGGCTCTAGTGGATCACCAATAGACTCGTTAATAATATAAATATTCGCAACTACCCGACCAATAAAAAAATTTCGCCAGAGTCTCCCCTGTAATATGGACTAGCCACATGCACGACGACATGTATATAATGTCATTTCTAGGCACCCAAGACATAAACCAAGAGTCCACATAGAAAAAAATAGTCCATATATAGGCAAAAAAACCTTTAGACATTCAAATAACTTTAAAATCATGATAATAAAAGGTACTTTAAGCATGATTAAGTACTAAATTATACTAACAGTCCCCAAGCCTTCCATTATAAACAATCTATATCAAATAATTGTTATATCCTTTGTATTCATGATTTTCATGATTTATTACTCAAATATATCAAATAATTGCTATATACTTTGGTGGAAAAGGTAAACTAATATATAAAATTAATCAATACCTATAATATGATGGCTATACAAACTTACTGGCGTAGAGTCTCAGTGATAAATTGCTGTGTCGAGGATACACTTTTTTGAAAGTCCCTTTTCCTAGAACCTCTTTATACTGTAGGCCATGAGAAATTAAGAAATAGTAGTTAAGTTTTCTAGGCATGATAAAATTAGTTTAGAACACACTTATACATAAATTTTTTATTATTTTGGTTATACCCTTTTAAAAGAATAAATTAAAAATTAAAATTTGTTAGCATGCACTAGAAACTTTTTAATTTGAATAAATAAATAAATAAACAAATACACAAGTCTTACAAACCAAAATGTGTTCGGATGGAGAGAGTATTTTATGTTTGTGATGAACATTAAGCTGCAAATAAGGAGTAAACACCATTCCTTGGTTTATTGAATAACAAAAATTAACAAATTAAGGTTTGTCTAAAACCACATTCAATTAATAACAAAAAAAAGTTAGGGTTCGTCTAAACCACATTTAATTAACAAATTAACAACAGATCATTCAAGGTTTCTAATGGATTTCAAGTGAGTTACCCTTGTAGAGGCGATGGCATGTGGGTGGCTCTACAATGGCAGGTGGGTGGTAGGTGGACGGTAGGTGGGCGGCAGGTGGGCAGCGCCAACTTCTTCTCCTTCTTCTCTTCTCCCCCCTTTCTCCCTCTTCTCTCTATTTCGGGTGAACTCCCTCTTTTTTTTCCTTACTGTGTTCTGTCGAGCGAATGCTGATACTGATTTCATTTAGTTTGATCAGCGACTGGTATCAGCGACCGCATGCGGTCGCTAATTTTTAATGACACGGTCGCTGATTCTTAGTGGTCGCAAAGAAACTACGCGCCAACATTTCCTGCCAAATTTTGGGTGGGAAATTTGTTCTGGCGACCGATTAGCGACCGCAGTCGGTCGCTGATATCACTTAGCGACTAGATTATTAATTGGTCGCTATTAAGAATATCAGCGACCGGATATCCGGTCGCTGATATAAGTGGTCGCTGATAGCCCTTTTTCTTGTAGTGCTATAAATTTGGATGTTACCTATCTCCGGCATTGATTAAGTGATTGCCTTCCTTTCCGTCAATGTCAATTGTCCCTCTTGCTACGCTGCAACCCTTGGTCACTATCTTGCTGATAGACACATGAAACAAAGGCAGTACTGAAGACCCATCCAAATTAGTAGGGTCAGGCCCTGTCGTCACCGGCGGGCGACGGTAAATAAGCCCACGTCGCCTGCTGAATTGGCTGGTCCTTGATCAGATTTTGCGCCAACTATCCTTTCGAGTACTGTGGTTGGGGGGGTGTTGGATTATGGATTGGAACATGCTTTGTGATCGAAATTCAGAGGCTTTTATCCGGACGGTGGAATCCACCAAGTCGCTTCCACCATCTTCCGTTAGCTTTATTGTGGTGAAGATCACAATAATTAGTCATGTTAGTTTGCTTAAGAGAGTAAGTGATTTGCTCAGATGGGAATACAAGAAAAAATCATTCCATCTCCCATGGAAGATAAATACTTTTCCAATTTTCACTGATTCAAGTCCTCTATATCACATACTTTAAAAGAGAGCCTCAAACTCTTGATATGGTTTAATCCCAGTTTTGAAGACAAGCTCTTGGCTGTCTGAGCACCCATGTCGCATCTTCTGCATCAAGCCCTATTGAAGAATGAAAGAAGGGTTTAGCAGCCATACCCATTTTTTTTCATACTCATGCTCTTATTATCTTTGTAGTTGTGTTGATTTTTCGTTTGTCAATTCTTCATGATTGCTTTATCGACTTTTTATTTCAGGCAATTGTAGTCTTTCTGTGCTTCCGAGCCCCCATCACCTTGATCATATCTTAGTTTTTTCCCTCGAAATTCATCACAAAAAGGCTACAATTTTCGCGACGAAGGAACACTCGTTCCAAGCAGTTGATTTGTGGAGCAACATGACCTCATCAAAGGAATGAAGAGAGGGAACATCCCCTAGGGGGCCGAACCCTACACAATGTTTTTTTCAGGACTCCCCAATCTTTCTTTTGTCTTCCGAGCCCCATTACCTTGATTACATCTCGGTTTTTTCCCCCAGATAATAAAGAAAGACTTGATGTTTTGTCCACGAAGGAAGAAAAAATGCTCTACATGCACTGAAACTGCTCCAGATGGCCAAACCCCTAGGGGGCGAACCCTAGGAGGCCTAACCCTAGGGGGCTGAACCTTAGTGGGGCCAAATCCTTGGGGGAAATCTATGTTTTGGGAGAAAAAAATGAAGTTTGGGACGAGCAGTTACTATTTGGAGCGTAACTTTTGATCTGTTTGGAGTTTTGGGGCCCATAATATATCAAAACGACCGTAGCGACGACCCCTATGGATGCCTTTTGGCCATCCGAAGTTTTTTTGAAAATTTTTAGGAATTTATTTTTTCCATAATTGTGACTCCTAACACTTTCTGATATTGTTTCTTCTTCTTTTCAGGTGTTTTGAAGCTTAACTCTCAGACTTTCCTCTTTGCCATGGTGAGCACTTCGAGCTCAAGAACTTTATTTGACATCTTTTCTTTGCTTTCTAGATCCCTTATGTTGAATTCTTTTTTCTTGCAGGCCCTCCCCGTTGAACATTCTGCAGACTTGGGAACAACCAAGGAGGCCCCGTTTCTCAATGATTGGGGAAGGGCTCCCCTCCTTTGGTCTTTTTGACGTCTTTTGGAAGCAAGTCCAGACTTATGACGATACAACTTTTCCTCCACCGGAGAAGGAAGGCTTGTTTCTATATGCAGCGGCTTGTGGAGGTTGGGATGACTTCTTATCTGATTCATCTAACCACCTTCAAGAATAGCAACATTAGATCGACGAGCTATTTGGGAATGCTGATTATGTGGATAGCTGACATTCTTCTTGCATCCAGCTATGTAGGAACCTTCGTATCCAATAGGACCATGGTGTTCTTCTATATGCACATTTATCACTGCCTGAGGTGAATGCACCTTTACCCTGGAGGATGTCTATGCCATCTATCGGTAAGTATTTGTCCCCTACGCGTGAGTCATGCCTTTGGTGAGATGATCACACAAAATATTGTAAGTGTTGAAGTCTTGATTCCAGTGTCTGAACACTTCGCGGGCCTTGATGTTTTGCAAGCCTCAAAAATAAAAGTCCTAGGAGAGGGAACCTCTAGGGGAGAAAACCCTAGAAGGGCGAACCTTAGAGGAGCTCTCCTGGGATATTTTGAAAATCTTCGATCTAATTTTTCTTACCCTCTCTTGGAATTTCTCTTTTCTTTAGAATCAAAAAGTCATTGAGAATCAAGAAGTCCATGAAGGCCTGAAAGCCTCGAAGGTTTGATAGCCTCGAAGGCTCGATAGCCTCGAAGACCTGCTAATAGCCTCAAAGACCTGCTGATAGCTTCGAAGGCCTGATAGCATCGAAGACCTGATAGCCTTGAAGACCTTATATCATCGAAGACCAGAAGATAGCCTTGAAGACCTGCTGATAGCTTCGCAGACCTACTGATAGCCTCGAAGGCCTGCTGATAGCTTCGAAGGCCTGATAGCCACGAGACCAAGCTTTAGATATTCCTCTCTCTTCAATTCGACAGATCATGAACTTCCGTAATTTTTTCATTTCCTGTATCAGAAAATCATGTACATTTATTTCATACAAACTAACACTTAAATCTATACTTTTCTTTTCTTTTTTTTTTTTTTTTAAGAAATTTAAAAAAACATTCAAGTATAAGTGAAAGTTTGTTAATTTATTGATAATAAAATTGCTTTTAACGAAAAGCATAACGTTTCATATAATAAATGATCTTGCTTTTGTCGGAGAAAGCATAACGTTCACCACTTTTACAGATAAAGTGTAACTTTTTCGGGGTTAAGGGCTTATACTCAGGCTCCTCAATTACTTTTATTAAAGTTGAAAGTATAACTTTTTGGGTCTGAGGACTTATAGTCAGGTGCCTCATTTACTTTTGATGATAAAGTGTAACATTCATTCGGGTGCCTCGTCACTTGGGTCGTCCAATTTCTTGGCAAGTGCAGTCTACGAGGACTTGAAATCAGGTACTTCGTCACTTGGGTCATCCAATTTCTTGGCAAGTGCAGTCTACGAGGACTTAAAATCGGGTGCCTCATCACTTAGGTCATCCAATTTCTTTGCAAGTGCAGTCTACGAGGACTTGATCACCATTTAGAGTGGACCGCCATCTTGGGTGGTTTTTTTTCTCGTCAATTCATGTGCCTCCTCCCTTGGTCATCCAATTTACTTGGCAAGGGATATTCCTGAGGACTTAAACCACCATTTTTTTTGGTGGACCACCATCTTGGGTGGATTTTTAACTCATCTATAGTTCAGAGTTTTGTCGATGATACATAGAGCCAGTATTTGAGTTTTTGACTTCCAGGACTGCACCATAGATGATAGTGTTACACGTTTCTTCTCCTAGTTCAATCTCCCCGGCCACCAGTTTTTCATGGTATATCCTCCGCAGACTGTAACAGTCCATAGTGGAATGCCCTGCGTACTGGTGGTATACACAGAAGTCTGGTCTTCTTTTCATTTCTTCCGTTACAACCAACCGGGGCCTTAGAGGTTTCACCACTCCTTGCTCGACCCATTGTTCATAAAGGCTCCTGAACGCCTTCTCGCTGCATGTGATAGCCTCCGAAACTGACATTCTGGTATACTTGTCCCCATGCTTTTCTCTACTTCATTCAAATTTCTCGTTCTTCTCCCTCTTGCCCCCTTGTGGTTTTGACTGAGAATCCACCAAAGCCACAATTGTTGTCCTCTTGCTCTTCCATGTATCCATCGCATGGCTGGTGGAAAATGTCATGATTCCCCCCCAAGTCTTGTGCAAAAGATGAGAGGGTCGCAAATGAATCACACGCCTTGGTAATAAGGTGGGGCTTGAAGGCGTCTAAAGCACCATTGTTGCATATGCTAACCAAGTTCTTTTCTTCAATTGGCTCTGCACACTTCTATGCTTGGGACCTGAACCTATCAACGTAATCTGACAGATCCTCGTTTGGCTTTTACTTGAATCGCATGAGCTCTACGATGGTTACCTGTTTCTACACATAGAAATTTTTTTTAAAAAATTACAATTTTAGATCATCCCAATCATGGACTGATCCCTTCTCTAAGTTGTAGTACCAACTGAAGGCATTATCCGTCAAAGTCTTGTTGAATTCCCTCATCAACAAATTGTCATTGTTCCTTTCATCATATCCTAACCATGGAGACATCGACTCCACGAACCTGACAATGTGTCCCCTGGCATTTCCTTTTTTCCATTGTATTTTGGAAATTGTGGGGATGCTCGATATACCCTGTCGGGTAGGATTGTCTCCGAATATGTGCCGGATAAGGTGGAGTAAAGTCTAACTCCAAAGGTCTGGATGTCTGCCTGTGAAGTTGATTGATCACATCGATTATATCATCCTTTGTCACATATTGGCTCGTGGGATGGACTCTCTGTGGTATAGAAATTGACTGATGTACACTGGCATCATGTAAATTCTGTATCGGTTGTGCTTGTGGGCTGGTTCGTTGAACGAGGCTTGGGATGGTTTGCATCTGCACTTGTGAAAATGCGGGGATAGTAATCGGAATGATGTTTGTCTGGGGTTGGCTGACTTCCAGTCTGGGTTGTGGCACGTCACCACTATTCTGAGGTTCCAAGTGGATGATTGGAATGGACTGATTCTCCATCAATGGATGTACGGTCTGATTCTCCTTATTGTTGCTATCGTTATTGTTGTCCTCCACTCCTGTCGGTTCTCCCTGTGAATTGTCTGGAAACATGGCTTTGAAAGCGGGAATCTGCATCAACTGTTGACAGAAATTTTCCATTTCCTCTTGCTTCCTCTGCATCTCCAGCATCATGGCCATCATCATCCCTTGTCCTTCCCGTGCGTCCTTCAACGCCTTGTGCATCTCCAGTTGCACGACATTTGCATACTCTCCACTTTCTTCCTCACCTGGCCTTCCCGCGCCTGTCTGCCTGACATTCGTTGGTTGTTGATCAGCCATGTATGGTGATGTTTCTGAGGCCTCTTCAAGGATGGGTTGATCGATATTTAGATTCACACCTTGGAAAGCTTGACTTGCTTGCCTTATAACTGAATCCGGTGAGGTAATGCTATTTGTTGGTGAAGCTCTTCCTCTTGTTCTCCCACTTCGAGTTGTGGGCATACCCTTCACAAATCCTACACCTCCCCAGCAGAGTCACCAAATAAATGTGGGCAAGTAAATCGTACCTTGCTAGGGTTAGGATTTCGTATTGGCTGAGGAGGAGAAAAATCCACGAAGAGCACATAATTGATTGATTGATTGAAGAGGGGAGAAAGACAGGTGGACGATTATTCCAACGACGCGTGGCAGAACTCCTAGAATCCAGGAACCGTGTTAGGGTAACTGGGATTCCAAGAGCCTTGTTGAGTCCTTCGAGTTGAGAGAATGTACAAACCCCTTTAGTGCTTTTAGGTGGAATCTCCAAGCCTTTAAGTCACCAAAAGAGTCCTTGATCTTCCAAGAGTCCAAGTCCTGAGTCTGAAGAGAGGTCCCCCCTTCATAGAATGGAAGGGATATTTATAGAGCTTCCTGGAATTTAAGTAATCACATGCCAGGCACATGTCTTTAGGAAAATTCCAGAAATACCCTTTAGTCATTAGAATAATGCCCATATCGCCCTGTCCTTCTAGCCACCAATCCAATCCCTCAATTAATTCCCAAAATGAACCGCCTCCACGAGCCTTCTGCCTCGGGACATGTGGAGGCTTCTCCCGGGTCTAGCCCCTTTATTTCTGACTTATCCGTCTTCATTTATGTGAACCCTAATTTGCGCATTTAATGAGGTCGTGGAACCCTAATAGTGCATTTAATTTAATTAGGTCATGTGAATCCTAATTTTGCACCTGGGCCCACAAATAACTTATAGTCTTGCATAAGCATACTCAACTTCACCTCTTTGACTTTGGAAGTACCTTCGTGGCTTGTCAAGATATTATACCACATTTCTTTTGCTGTGTTACACGATGATACTTTATCAATTTTAACTTGGACCATTCCGCTTAGCAAGGTGTTCATGGCTCTTAAGTTGTAGGAAAACATATAGCTTTCGTTCGCATCCATCTCCATGAGAGCCTTTGGTTTGCCATCGTCATGTCTAGGAATGACAGGTCCATTTTCAACAACCCACCATTCCCATGGGTCTCTTTTAACAAAAATCTTCATTCTGAACTTCCAAAAGTTGAAGTTTTCACTTCCGAGCAACAAAGATGGACGGCTTATGGATTGACCTTCTTGAAAATTGAGGTGTGCCATAGGATCTTTCCCTATGACCTGCAAAGATCAATATTAGTAGAGTCTTGCTTTAATACCAAATGAAATTCTACAATTAAGCACACCTAGAGGGGGGTGAATAGGTGTAAATACCCAAAGTGATCTACAGTGGTCAAAATTTAAAGTATACTATAGCAGGGTATAAACGGACGGTCTAACCATGTCCGTATTAGTTATGTTCTTCGTCTGTTATAAACGGACAGCTAATACCTGTCCGTATTAGTATAAAATTTTTCAACGTAAACAAAATCTGAAGAATATTGAAGCTTAAAACAGAAACAAAAGAACAGTAAATTACACCAAGATTTTTACGCGGTTCAGCCCCTATCCTCTAGTCTAGTAGCCTAATCCACGTCCAATCTCAACTAGGATTGGAGACTCACTTTATTAAAATAATATTCAGCAATTACAAAGTAAATAGAACTCCCTGTTACAACGACGATCGATTGGACACCTCTGCCCCCTTTGCACCTCTACAACACCTCTCACCTTTGAGACTTTGATAGCTTCGTTGTACAGACTGAATATTAATAAAATAAAATCCCCAAACCAATCTAGACTTATACTATGTTTACAATAGATATTGAAAGAAGGAATACAAGAACAACACTGTAAACTGAGACTAAAAGAGTGATATTCTAATTTGTATGTATCTCAGATTAGTTTTCTTGATGAGTTTGTATTTTGCGGTCCTTGTTTTTCCTTGTAGCCGAGGAACAGTATATATAAAGGAGTAGAGCAACGGCTATGTCATGTAACGTTCCAATTCATAAAAGCAACGGCTATTACTTTTTAATTAAAATAGAAGATAAACATTAGCCATAACAGGTAGTAGATATATATAAGAGATAAATTGCTGTGAAGGAGTCAAATAAAATCCAAAGACTAGCTTAAAAAGTCCTACTAACAATTAGCATGTTTCCTTCAAAATAGCAACTGCTGTTAGCATGTATCTTAAAAAAAACAATAACTGCTCCATCAACTTTAAATAAGAATCCTTAATAAAACCAATTCCTAAAAAATCTCCAAGCCAAATATGAATTGGTAACCAAACAGATAACATATATATAACCCAGTAATTCAAAAATATGAGATTCCTAGTTATATTAGATTCCATAAAAACTAAAGCACGTGGTAAAAATATAACCCAACATGTTTTAGTCACTCTCCATCCAACAGTAAACTTTTATGTCATACAAAGTGATTATGAAATCAACTCATGCAATAATCCATGCAAACTATTATATAATTAATATGCATAAAAATATTTAACCCAAATAAATCAAATAAGACCATTACACAAACCCAAATATATTATCATTATTAAAATCACAAAAGATATAAACCAACAGGGCAAGGGACAGAAAAGATAATCCCTCAAGAAAACTACTACTAGAAAATGATGAGATCATTAGCCGTAGAAGGACCAACGACATCTTTATTATTATTATTTGCACATACCCTTTTTTATAAAATTAAATTAATGACGTGTGGTTTTACCTTTCAGGACATGGGCGTAATGACTCATGATATTATATTATAGACATTGTAGAAATTTACACCATTGAATATGATATTATATTTGAGAAAATATTATGTACCGTACCAATTATACACAAAAAGTTATGTATCAAGTATGACACATATATTATTTATTCCGTAAAAATATGTAAAACATTCAATTGTAGATTTAATTCTCTAATTTTACAACTTTTTATTAATAATTTATTTCCGTAGCATTACTCTTATATTTGTAAGCTTAGCAAACCGGGGAATTCAAAGCACACATCACATGTGGGTCTG
The DNA here is from genome assembly GCA_016801055.1 of Panax notoginseng. Classification (NCBI taxonomy): domain Eukaryota; kingdom Viridiplantae; phylum Streptophyta; class Magnoliopsida; order Apiales; family Araliaceae; genus Panax; species Panax notoginseng. The sequence continues at coordinate 186,094,786 of CM029017.1, forward strand.
CAAATCAACAGGGCCAACTTCTAATGCATGCCCTAGGATTCCGAGCCCCAGGAAAGTGACTTGGAACGAAATGAGGAGCCAACTATTTTCTTCCTAACAGCAAAACTAACATGACTATTTAGCAAAGAAGAAAAACTAACATGTCCAGCTGAGCTGGTTGTTGTATTCACGTAGCAGAAGTAGGGATCAGCTTCCTTTCATTAATTATATTCTCACTCAATTCCCTTTGATATACAGTTGGCAACAAAAATTTTATACGTACTATTACATTTAGTAATATAATAATATTTGTGCCAATGATCATAACGTTAATGTTATTGCTAAAAGGAATATTGTTAAATATATATTGGAAAATAAATATATGTCATTGCTAAGTGTAACGGATGAGATCATGTAAGGTTTAAAGTCATAATAGCATATTATTACTCTTTTTGTTCCACAAACAAGTACCATTTATTGATTTTATGTTACACAGTGGATGCCCTAATCTATTAATTTATCCTAACCTAGCTAGGAGAGAAGACTAAGTGGGAGAATGGATAACTTAGTGGCTTCATCTTAATCAAGTTGCTGTTGTCTTCTGGACATTTTTGTTAAACCTTTTTTTAGGGTTTATAATTAGGGTTTATAACCTGCTGTCAACAATACTCAAACTCACGATCTTTCTATCAATAGAAGTGAATCATTGATGAGTGGGTTTTAAACTTATGAATTGGACATCGTTAAAGCTTAATTCTTTGTTAACTTTAAGTATTTTTAGTGTCAGTTTACTTATTTTTGTGTTTGTGTTGTAGGAAACGGCTTGGGAATGTCAAAACATGAAAAATGGAGCTTAGTGGCATTTCTATAATTTTTGGATGTAAAAAGCCCCGCCGAGGCGGCATTCAAGAGTGACTCCCGTCGGGGCGGACAATCCTTAGTACAAAAACCCCACCGGGACGGGCTTGTCGGGAAGAAAAAAAGAGTTTCCAAAAGTGAGTTTTGTTCAAGGACTTTAAGCAGGACTAAAAGACACATAGGGAGGCATATAAAAGGAGGAGACTCACAAGGATTATGGGGGATGATTCCATTAGATTAGATTTTCATTAGATTAGGACAAAACCCTAGTTTCTATTAGATTTGAAGATTAAAGAAACTTGGAGATCATTGAAGATTCAAAGCAGGAGCAAGAAAGGAGCATCAAATATGAACAAAACAGATTTTATTCTTTTCTCTACTTCTATCTTTGTCTTTTAATGTTTATTCAATTGTGGATTCTTGGTTTTAATTCAATAATCAAGAATTAAATTCTTGTTTAAGATTACAATGGAGCTTGCTGAATATTTTATTTTAGTATGCTTCTCTATTAATTAATGTTGATTATTCTTGGTTTGTCTATTATGGTTTATGCATAATGCTTAATTGCCTAGCTAACAATTACCGTAATAATCCACATGATCTCGAGAGATGGATTATATGTTTAGATCTGATCATAACACTACTAGAAAAACAATAATACGTGACGAAACTTTGTGATAGTTTTTAAAAACAATCACAAAAGATAGTAATTTGTGACGATCTTTTTAAGCAATCACAATATAATATTATATATAATGACTCTTAGTGATGACTAATATTGCCATCAATGTATTATAATTGTGATGGTTATGTCAATCACACTAATTTTTTTATACAAAATAGATTTTCTTTTTGTGACTCACTAAGTCGTCACTTATAGATATACCGCTTTCGTGATTGCATTTAAACTATCACTAATATTTTAATGTAAAAAATAATCAAAACAATATTTTATGACGGCCGTGACAATCATTAAAAAAATAAATTTTTGTGACGACTTTTATTTGCAATTACAAAAGAAGGTATTTTGTGATGGAATTTTTAAGTCATCACAAAATAATAAAATATATGATGGCTCTCAGTGATGACTAATTTTACCATCAGTATAGAGTATTTGTGATTGCCATTGCAATTACCAATTCTTATGTGGAAGTAATTTTGTTTAGTAAGTCAACTCACATATGTTTCCTTTTATATTTTGTTTTAAAATTATAATCATGATCTGGGCTTTAGTATAGTGGTAATACACATTATTTCGTTTACAAATGGGGGAGGGTTTGAATCCTACAAGTGTCATTTGATACAATTAATATAGATACAATTAATACAGTGAAATAGATTATACGTAAATAGAGATTCACGTTCTTACATTTGATCCCTAAAGTCTTATTTTTTGTGTGATGACTTTGACAATCACAATAGATTACGTGTTAATATGATTGTATTAATCATCACAAAAGCACTAAGCATTTGTGTGATTGCCAAAACTATCGCATAAAACCTGTCATGATGGGCGTATACAAGTCGACCATTGTGATGCTTAAAGCCATCACGTAAACCTTTAGTGGTGGCTTTTGGCCATCATAATGACCATTTTTTAGTAGTGTAATAGCATGTGATTGTGTTTTCTGCATGGCGTTAGAATTCATAATTTATGTCTACGATAAAGATATACCTATACATCGCATGTAATCTGATAGAGAATTTGTGCTTAAAATCCTATTTAATTGTAATTCACACAGAGATATAGTGAATTAGTTAATTAGGGTGTTCTTCTTAATTATATCATATGTGAATTTAAGTTGATTTGAGTATGATGCATTGAGAGATGGTCATATTTATTTATGTGTTCTTGATTAACAATTTTGAATAGTGAGCATAATTGATAAGAAGTGTATTAATTTAAGTGAAGTAATAAGTGAAATTATGATCTTAAATCTTCATAATCTGATTTTTAACTAGTGGTAATTAGAATTAGTTTAATTAAATAATTTAATTCATAACTTTGAATTGATTGTTTAAATAAAATTAGTTTGATTAAGAGTTAGTATTTGATAATTTGTATTAATAATTCCTCGTGGGAACGATATTCTACTTTCACTTTATTACTTGTTTGTGACGCCCCCAAAATAGGTATACAACACCCATTCTGAGTCGTCAAATACATGGTACAGAAAGCAAACTACAACTTGAATAATACAATTGTCGTGCAAAATACGACAACACATACTGTGTGTTTAAATATAATTATTGTCTTCTAGACAATATCCACACTCAAATAAGTCCTCATTACAATTATTCAAATACTATTTTACAGAAATAGTGAGGACTGCTAAAACATTTTTCTAGAACCATCACTCCATACCCCGACTAGATCCTGCTATGTTCTCACCTCTTGAGAAGAAAAATGGAACAAAAAGGAAAAGGGTGAGCTCAACTAGCCCAGTAAATAATATTATGACTAAGATAATATACAACAAATTATCATTAGTTTTTAACAGAGAAAAATCTGATAAAATATAATAGACAACCAATTTTAGATCAACAACTGCAGCGAAAACAGCAAACCATTAGAAGAGTCAAGTAGAGAATGAGTTCTACTATCTTCTAAGATTTAAAGTCCATCATCAATATTTTATCCCTGTAACAACAATCAATATACATCTTTAATTAATATTCATCTTTGCACTACAGGCCAAAGATATTCATTTATATCACCAGTTGGTCATGTTCATCTCAACATCTGTTCATCATTGCACTACGGGCCAAAGATATTCATCAGTTAATCATTTATCTTAGCACTACAGGCCAAAGATATTCAGTAATATCATCATTTAGGACTGAGGATGATGAAAAATATTTTAAAGAAAACGAATCCAGTGAGACAGAAGGACAAATATTAATGATTCGTATAACAGTTTATCCAAGATCAATAATACTCCAGAATAACTAATTTTGAAGCAGAATTAAAAAATAAAGACCAAAACATGGATACAATCAAAGATAGTAACCATAATAGACATCTTGGATAAAAAGAAGAAAATTTTATTTTTCGGTGAATAGTGACGTATACGTGAATAGTGCCGTATACGTGAATAGTAACTCTGACACAAAAAGTTTCAAATTTGATAAAAGTTCAAGCCAATATTTTGGCATAATGATATTGAAGAAAATAATATCATTTAAGAAGAAAATAACATCTCTTACCTCAAAATAACGGTACTTTTGATCGGAATATCGAATAGAAAGTCGAAGGAAACTTGTACCGAACAGCAACTCTCAAAGTATATAAATACTCACTAAAATACGCTCGACAATATAGAGAGAAAGAAAACTTCTTTCTGGTGTAATTTTCAATTCTAACCTAAGCGCCTATTTATAGGAAAATGTTAGAACGCCATAGGAGACTAAAATAATATAATAATATTATTTCTTTTCAAACTTCCTATGCACACCTTCACCAACCAAGCCAGCCAAATCTGAAAAATAATAGCAGCCCACATGCTTGAAAAATAAAAGTGGGTCCCACCCATAATTAAAAATTATTTTATTTTTCGAAACTTCAGTAATTCATAGAAAATAGCTCTTTTATCAGAAAAATTCGAATCTCATGTCCTTTCCATAGGAAATTTAATTCTCTACAACTTTGAAAGTTTAAGTTTTTCCAAATTCCAAATCAAAAATATCCGAAATTCATAAACGGATTATTTTTAACACATCTACACCGACAAAATACTGATAAAACACCTCAGCATTAATTCTTTCATTTTTATCCACATAAAAATAAATATAACCATCATTTATATCCACATAAAATAAATATTTCCTTATCATATAAATCAATAATTAATTATTCATAAATAATATTATAGAATCACCATTATGACAATCAGGCCGTTCCCAGGAAAGAGGGGCTTTCCAATAAGGATTTCTCCTTACTGGCGCGCAATTAGGTGACCAAACCTCTCCTTAGACAGAACTTTCTAGACATTGCCAATAATGCTATCTAGTAATATTATTCAAATAATATGAATTATTGATCTGATAATGGGAAATATTGTGCAGTGATGATTATTGAAACAACAATAATATAAAATATCAACTCAGCAACTATTGAAGCAATAAAATAAAATATTGAACAGTAATTACTGTAATAATTATTGAGTAGTGCCTTCTTACGTACGAATCAATAATTTAACTATACTGTGCAATACCGTGTGCTACTGTGCAACTACGCGTATTACTATATTTTAACCACCGAGTATTCCAATAGTATTAACGGTTACAACTACACTGTTATTTGTAAAAACTCAAATTTGTCATTTTCTTCATCCGACCGTTATCCGTTATGGGGCCCATAAATTGTTGTGCCGTCGTACGAATATTCCCCGACAGAAAGAATATTCCACGACCAAACGAATATTTCCCGACAAAATGAATATTTTATAACCACTTGCTTATTTTGCAAAATTTTCACATTTCACCCATATCCAAAGCATTATATCAAATTAATACCTTATTAATTTAGAATAATGAATAGAGAAAAATTCACTTTTATTTATAATAAGTTGGGGTCTTACAACCCCCCCTCCTTATAAAATTTCGTCCTCGAAATTGACGTACGTACCTGGTATTTCGAATAGGTGAGGGTACCTTGCTTTCATTTCTAATTCCAACTCCCAGGTCATTTCTTCAATAGCATGGTTCCTCCACAAAACCTTAACTTGTGGTATAACCTTGGTGCGTAGGACATGCTCTTTCCTATCCAAGATCTTAACAAGTACCTCTTCGTACGTTAAATCTTCGGCTATCTCGTCTGGTTCTAACGTAATAATATGGTTCGGGTCTTTCACACATTTACGAAGCATGGATATGTAAAAAATATTATGAACACGAGACATATTTGGAGGTAATACGAGTCTATAGGCCACCTTTCCTATTCGGTCAAGAATCTCAAATGGACCAATAAATCTTGGATTGAGCTTTCCTCTCTTTCTAAATCTTGTAACTCCCTTCCATGGAGCAACACGTAACAGTACATGATCTCCAATATTAAACTCCACGTCCTTTCTATAAAGATCAGCATAACTCTTTTGTCAATCTTGTGAGGTTTGAATACGTTGTCGAATCATTTGGATCTTTTCTGTAGTCATGCGTACTAATTCTGGTCCCAACAACGTTGCTTCTCCCACCTCGTCCCAGCATACTGGAGAGCGACATTTTCTTCCATACAACACCTCGAATGGAGCCATGCCTATACTTGCTTGATAACTGTTGTTGTAGGAGAATTCCACCAATGGTAGGTATTTATCCCAACTTCCTTTGAAATCTAGGACACAGAGTCTTAATAGATCTTCAAGAGTTTGAATAGTCCTCTCTGATTATCCGTCCGTTTGAGGATGGTATGCTGAACTAAATCATAAATTCGTGCCCATAGCTTTCTGCAAGCTAAACCAAAATCGTGAAGTGAATCTTGGGTCACGATCTGAAACTATAGATACTGGCATGCCAAGCAATCTCACAATCTCATTCACGTACATACGAGCAAGACGTTCAAGGGAATAAGTCTCACGTATAGGCAAGAAATGGGCAGACTTGGTTAATCTATCAACAATAACCCAAATCGCATTTATGCCTTGAGATACTTTGGGAAGACCTGTAACGAAATCCATAGTAATGTGTTCCCACTTCCATTCCAGAATCTCAAGTGGTTGCAATGGACCTTTTGGCACTTGATGCTCCGCCTTTACACGTTGACAAGTTAAGCACCTCGAGATAAACTCTGCGATTTCTCTCTTCATATTGTTCCACCAAAATATATGTCGAATATCATAATACATTTTTGTACTCCTAGGATGGATTGTAAACGGGGTGTTGTGTGCCTCCATCATGATTCTATGCTTCAAGTCAGAATCGTTAGGAACACAAAGCCTGGAGTTGAATCTAAGTATTCCTTCTTCATCGATTCTCGCTTCTGGAATAGCTCCTTCTTGCACTTTCTTCTTCATACATATCAGCCCCAGGTCCGTAGCTTGAGCAGCTTTAACTTTATCTATTAAAGTCGGTTCTACTCGTATATTCGCCATCATTATGTGGGTCCCTGGAGTCTTTAATTCTACCTCCATCCTTTGTAAGTCATACAGAATGGGCCTTTGCATTGACAATATCGCACTTGTACTCGCATATGATCTTCTACTCAATGCGTCAGCTACTACGTTCGCTTTTCCAAGATGATATTGAATAATGTGATCGTAATCTTTCAATAGTTCAAGCCAACGTCGTTGCCAGATGTTGAGTTCTTTTTGGGTGAAGAAGTATTTGAGGCTTTAATGGTCCGTATAAATCTCCACTTTCTCCCCATACAAGTAGTGTCTCCAAATTTTCAACGCGAATACGACTGCTGCCAACTCCAAATCATAAGTAGGATAATTCCTCTCATATTCTTTGAGTTGTCGTGAGGCATAGGCTATGACTTTCCCATGTTGCATGAGAACACATCCTAACCCTTTGCCTGAAGCATCGCTGTAGATAACAAATCCATCCATACCAAATGGTATTGCCAGAACAGGTGCCGAAATGAGTCTCCTTTTGAGCTCTTGGAAACTCTTCTCGCATTCTTCGCTCCATACGAATTTTGTATCTTTCCGAGTCAGCTGAGTTAACGGAATAGCGATTCGAGAAAATCCTTCCACGAATCTCTGATAATAACCAGCTAAGCCCAGAAAGCTGCGTACTTCGGTCACCGACTTCGGTTGCTCCCAACTTTGTATTGCTTCAATCTTCGCCGAGTCAACAGATACTCCATGTTTTGACACCACGTGCCCAAGGAATGCTACTTCCTCAAGCCAGAACTCGCATTTCTTCAGCTTGGCATAAAGCTTGTTTTCACCAAGCCTTTCAAGTATCAGCTTCAAATGGTGCTCATGATCTTTACGGTTTTTGGAATAGATGAGGATGTCATCAATAAAAACAACAACGAATTGATCCAAATATTCCTTGAATACACGGTTCATCATATCCATGAAAGCAGCTGGAGCATTAGTCAATCAAAAAGACATGACTAAGAATTCATAATGCCCGTATCGAGTTCTGAAGGCAGTCTTTGGAATATCCTCAGTTTTAATCTTCAGCTGATGATATCCAGAACGAAGGTCGATCTTTGAAAAGAATTGTGCTCTTTGCAACTGGTCGAACAGGTCATTAATGCGAGGTAACAGATACATATTCTTGATGGTGACATGGTTCAATTCTCGGTAGTCAATACAAAGTCGTATACTCCCGTCTTTCTTCTTTACGAATAAAATAGGAGCACCCCAAGGAGATGCACTAGGACGAATGAAACCGATGTCTAATAACTCCTGTAGTTGGACTTTTAACTCCTAAAGTTTAATAGGAGCCATTCGATATGGGGTTTTAGAAATGGGTTTTGTACCCGGTTCAAGGTCAATAAAGAATTCAACATCACGTTCTGGGGGTAGACCAGGAAGTTCTTCAGGAAATACATCGGGAAATTCTCTAACAACAGAAATATTATTTAAATCTGACTTGTCTTTGTTCAAATCTATAACATGGGCTAAGAAAGCTCGACATCCGTTTTTCAATAAACGAATAGCTTTGTGGCTTGATATGACAGTGACTGATTTTAGTGGTTTAGTAGTTTGAATTCGTATGACAGGTTGGTTAGGAATATGAAAACTAACAACCTTACGAAAACAATCAATTTTAGCATGATGAGTGGTTAACCAATCAATTCCTAAAATCACATCAAAAGCAAGTATCTTTAAAGAGATAAGATCAACAGGTAATGTGATAGTGCCAACTTGGATCATGCAAGATTTATAAACTGTAGATGTAACGAAGGTTTCACCCAACAGAGTTTCAACAGATAAGTCAAAGTCCAATTTCTCCGGAGTCAAGTTTAAACGTTGAGCACAAGCAGGAGAGATAAAAGAATGGGTAGAACCAGTATCTAGTAAGGTATAAACTTCGTAAGAGTTCAAGATTAGCTTACCCGTGATCACCTCGTTCGGGTTCCTCACGTTTTGGCCAGTCACGACAAACGCTCTTCCAGGAACCGCTGATTTTGACTTATCCGGGACAGCCCTTGGAGTCACCATCCCCGTTGAACTTGGTTTTTCTACAGAACAATCCCGAGCTATGTGGCCTTCTTGTCCACAGTTGTAACATACCTTGGATTGTTGTGGACAGTTTGGGCTGATATGTCCCTCTTTCCCACATTTGTAACATCTAACTGGTGGTCGTTCTCCTCCCCTAGAATTTGTTGTTGGTGCTGGTGCTGCTGCTGATGTCTTTCCGTCATTGTTGAATCTCCTCTCTCTGAAATTTCCACTTGACTCGCCTCTCCTATTATCATGGCCACGATGACCACCCGAGTGGTTACTGCCTTTGTTCGTATTTTTCCCTCCTCGTTGGTTATCATCGCTCTGATGACTGCTGTCACCGGTATGACCCTGGTTATGGTCCCTTGGTTGAACATACTCACTATCTCGCTCTAATAATTGAGCCATGTTGACAACATCTGAATACAGAGAAAATTTATGAAAGATAAGGTATTGACGAATCTCGGGTTTTAGACCTCTCAGAAACATCCTTGTCATTCGTTCCTCATTCTCTACCAAATGAGGTGCAAACCGGGATAACTCAGCGAACTTCGCCTCGTACTGGGACACCGTCATGTTGTTTTGTTCCAGTCTGATAAACTCCACCTCCTTCATATGACGAATACTTTCAGGAAAGTACTTGTCATTGAATAGTTTCTGAAATGTTTCCCAAGACATGCTGAGTGCAGCTGGCTGGGTACGTTTCACAGACTCCCACCAGTAGTCTGCCTCACCGCGGAACATAAAGGTGGCGAATGGAACCTTCTGTTCCTCCGTGCATCCCAAGACATCGAATATCTTGGTAATTTGCTTGACCCATGTTTCCGCCATGATCGGATCCGGCTTTCCCTTAAATTCTGGTGGTCCCAACTCTTTGAACTGCTTGGCTGTGACAAGCCGCGTGTTGCTATCATTTCCACCCGTATTTTGTACACAAGTCTCCCTCGTCTGATTTTGCATGAACTGCAAAAAGCTCCTAAACATTCCATCATTCATCGTTTGCTCGGTAGTGTTGTTTACAGGAGGAATATTGCCTTCCTGTTACACGTTCTCCTGGTTTGTAACTAAAGGTTGTTCCACAGTCTCATACACTCCATTGTTAACGTTCTCAACAGCCATTCTTAAATACTGCCATAAAACAAGGGATAATTAAACAAATTAACATATCACATAATATCCCTATATTATGACTGACCAACAAATAAGCTTAGATAGGACACACTAGTGAAGGATTTACTCATCTCTCCTCTCCTAGTTCTATTTCCCGATCTCCGCCAGAGACCATATCCCTAAGCTCGGATACCAACTGTGACGCGCCCAAAATAGGTATACAACACCCATTCTGAGTCGCCAAATACATGGTACAGAAAACAAACTACAACTTCAATAATACAATTGTCGTGCAAAATACGACAACACATACTGTGTGTTTAAATACAATTATTGTCTTCTAGACAATATCCACACTCAAATAAGTCCTCATTACAATTATTCAAACACTATTTTATAGAAATAGTGAGGACTGCTAAAATATCTTTTTAGAACCATCACTCCACACCCCGACTAGATCCTGCTATGTTCTCACCTCCTGAGAAGAAAAATGGAACAAAAAGAAAAAGGGTGAGCTCAACTAGCCTAGTAAAGAATATTATGACTAAGATAATATACAACAAATTATCATTAGTTTTCAACAGGGAAAAATCTGATAAAATATAATAGACAACCAATTTTAGATCAACAACTGCAACGAAAACAGCAAACCATTAGAAGAGTCAAGTAGAGAATGAGTTCTACTATCTTCTAAGATTTAAAGTACATCATCAATATTTTATCCCTGTAACAACAATCAATATACATCTTTAATTAATATTCATCTTTGCACTACAGGCCAAAGATATTCATTTGTATCACCAGTTGGTCATGTTCATCTCAACACCTGTTCATCTTTGCACTACGGGCCAAAGATATTCATCAGTTAATCATTCATCTTTCAACTACAGGCCAAAGATATTCAGTAATATCATATTTAGGACTGAGGATGATGAAAAATATTTTAAAGAAAACGAATCCAGTGAGACAGAAGGACAAATATTAAGGATTCGTATAACAGTTTATCCAAGATCAATAATACTCCATAATAACTAATTTTGAAGCAGAATTCAAAAATAAAGACCAAAACATGGATACAATCAAAGATAGTAACCATAATAGACATCTTAGACAAAAAGAAAAAAATTTTATTTTTCGGTAAATAGTGTTGTATTCGTCAATAGTGCCGTATACGTGAATAGTGTCGTATACGTGAATAGTAACCCCGACACAAAAAGTTTCAAATTTAATAAAAGTTCAAACCAATATTTTGACATAATGATATTGAAGAAAATTATATCATTTAAGAAGAAAATAATATCCCTTACCTCAAAATAACGGTACTTTTGATCGGAATATCGGATAGAAAGTCGAAGGAAACTTGTACCGAATAGCAACTCTCAAAGTATATAAATACTCACTAAAATACGCTCGACAATATAGAGAGAAAGAAAACTTGTTTCTTGTGTGATTTTCAATTCTAACCTAAGCGTCTATTTATAGGAAAATGTTAGAACGCCATAGGAGACTAAAATAATATAATAATATTATTTCTTTTCAAACTTCCTACGCACACCTTCACCAACCAAGCCAGCCAAATCTAAAAAATAATAGCAGCCCACATGCTTGAAAAATAAAAGTGGGTCCCACCCATAATTAAAAATCATTTTATTTTTTGAAAGTTCAGTACTTCATAGAAAATAACTCTTTTATCAGAAAAATTCGAATCTCATGTCCTTTCCGTAGGAAATTTAATTCTCTACAACTTTAAAAGTTTAAGTTTTTCCAAATTCCAAACCAAAAATATCCGAAATTCATAAACGGATGATTTTTAACACCTCTACACCGACAAAATACTGATAAAACACCTCAACATTAATTCTTTCATTTTTATCCATATAAAAATAAATATATCCATCATTTATATCCACATAAAATAAATATTTCCTTATCATATAAATCAATAATTAATTATTCACAAATAATATTATAGAATCACAATTATGACAACCAGGCCGTTCCTAGGAAAGAGGGGTTTTTCAATACAGATTTTTTCTTACTGGTGAGCAATTAGGTGACCAAACCTCTCCTTAGACAGAACTTTCGAGACATTGCCAATAATACTATCTAATAATATTATTCAAATAATATGAATTATTGATCTGATAATGGAAAATATTGTGCAGTGATGATTATTGAAACAATAATAATATAAAATATCAACTCAGCAATTATTGAAGCAATAAAATAAAATATTGAACAGTAATTACTGTAACAATTATTGAGTAGTGCCTTCTTACGTACGAATCAATAATTCAACTATACTGTGCAATACCGTGTGCTACTGTGCAACTACGAGTATTACTGTATTTTAACCACCGGATATTCCAACAGTGTTAACGGTAACAACTACGTCGTTATTTGTAAAAACTCAAATTTGTCGTTTTCTTCATCCGACCGTTATCCGTTATGGGGCCCACAAATTGCTGCGCCGTCGTACGAATATTCCCCGACAGAAAGAATATTCAACGACCAAACGAATATTCCCCGACAAAATGAATATTTTATAACCACTTGCTTATTTTGAAAAATTTTTACATTTCACCCATATCCAAAACATTATATCAAATTAATACCTTATTAATTTAGAATAATGAATAGAGGAAAATTCACTTTTATTTATAATAAGTTGGGGTCTTACATTGTTGACCACGTATACTTGCGTGATGTGCGTAACTAAATTTTACAAACAACAATCATACCAGTACATTAGTGGTCATCGATCTTAATTTTTCTGTTACATCATTATTTCTCCTTAATTTCTTTCTTACATCGTTATTTTTTTCTTTTTACGGTGAAATTTCACCTATATGCAACTTTACATTAATAATGCTTGCAATTATAATTCATGACTCAGTATCGAGTCAATAAGAAAATCAAACTTACACCGCAAGATTTTAACAACTCAATCAATATTTTTAACCATGGATAAGAACCATGAATGAGATCCTAGTCTAAAAAATCAGGTTACGAAAACTTTATACAAAGACAAGGGAACATGTTGGTCCGTCCATGTATTAAGTGCATTTTCATATAAAGTTACAATTCTCAACAAATCAATCATCCCCGACGTGTGTCAAGTCAAAGCTCAAGCAACTCAGCCGAAATTATTTGAGTTTATTTTTAAAGGAACTTAATAATAAGAAAGTAATTAATAATTATGATACTAATACGTGTTACTGAAAATATATAAATAAAAAAAATTATTGATATAAACGTAAAAATATCGGTGTTAACATCAAATTTTGTACGCATGACGAAATCACCAAAACAGCGCTAACAGTTGATAAAGTAGTTGATTGTATTGTTGTGAAATCAAACTCACGAAATGCACACAGATAAACATAAACACATCATTGTAAAAGATAAAATATGAACACAAGAATTTATGTGGAACCCCAATAGAAAAAAAACTACGGAGAGAGATAAGAAATCCACTATAAAATAATAATGGGAGTACAAATTGTTTATTTGTGTCATATGCTATTGTGTTCACCAAACCCTTGCTTATTATTGTATTTATTACTATCATGTCCACCCAAATTCAATTAGTAGTAGGAGTCCTTTCTAGAATCACCTTACAACTGCAATTAATGACTGATCGATTTCTCCCAAATTAGATCTTCATATCCCACCAAATAAGTAAACACAATATTATTTTAATAAGAACTCTCCCACTATTTGAGCAAGCTGCCCAAATAAAAGTATATGGGCCAATACCAAATCTGGTCCATTAAATAAATTGGGATACACCTTGGCTAGACCTAAATAATTACATCCTAACATTGCCCCAGTCTCTTATTTATAAGGAACTTAAAATAAAAGAGTATACAAATTTATACCAACAAAAGATCTGTATCTGCCGAAGACGAACTGTCACACCCAAACACCATACGCTGAACAGAAACTTTTGGCTCTCAATATTGCCACCCCACTACTCTCTTCAATTCTAAGATAGATATATAATTGCCCTTATTGTGACAACCCGATAATTTGTAGGATTTATAAAATCTTAATTGATTAACTTAAAGGTTAAAGTTTAAAACTTAGAGTGAAAATAGATGATTTATTTAAAAATTTTAAAAAAAATCAATACGATTTAATAATTGAAAGAGATTATGTAATAATAAATATGGCAAGCCATATGAAAAGGCTTATTGAATGTAGAAAACCGTATGAAGAGGTTTAATAGACATTAAATTAAATGTCTAGTCTAATTTATGAGTATATAAATTATTTTATGATTTATGAAGGATGTGTATGTTGACGTAATATGGTAAATATATTAAATTTTATTTACTATAAGTAAATAAATTTATATAAACAATTTATAATGTGAGAAAATAAATTTATTAATTATTTTCTATATGTGATGTATGCATGTTTGGTATAACTTGTAATTGGGAGTTAATAAATATATATAATTATATATATGTTACGCAGGGATATAAAATTGTTGGGAACAATTTGCATAATTAATTAAAGGAGGCAGTTTAAGTATATTATATTTATATATACTTTACCCAAGAATATTAGATTAAATTCTTATATGAAATAAATTTAATAAAGAAAAGATATTATATTTATTGAAATATCTTAAGAAAATAAATAAATTCTTAATTGAATTTATGTTAATAAGATAAGGATATTATATTATAATATCTTGGGTATATAAATAATTGTATTTGCATAAGGAATTATGTGTAACATATTTATTTGTGTAATTATAAAACAAATATGTAATTTAAGTAAGTTATGTTATGTTTTATATAATTCATATATCAAAGATGAGTTATGTAAATTATATTATTCCAAGAGGGTAAAATAAATTAAGGAGATTTATGTAGTAACTTATTTGATTAAATTAAGTTACTAAGATTGGGTAATTAAATTACTTAACAAAAATATTAAAAGAATAATTAAATTAATTATTTAAAGTCCAAAACAAGTGGACTAGAAATCCTAATTAAATATATAGGGTTATGTAAACTAAAAGTATTGTACCATGTTAATTCTTATGACCCAAATATTTTAATTAGGAAGCCTAAACTATTTAAATGGAAACCCAAACTTTGGCCCAAGTTAAATTGGATATTCTAGAAGTTTAATTAAGCAAATTGGACACTTAAATAAAAATCAAAAATTTGGGCTAAAAGGAGGGATGACACCCGGGTAAGAAGAGGGAGTTTTTGAGCATGTGTTAGATATATATATTTTTTCTCTTCACCAACTCACTAGCCAAGTGTCCTTTAAACATTAGCTTCAAATAATTTGGTTAGATATGCAAGCAACTAAGAGAAAAGAGACTGAGAGAATGAAAGAAATAGAAAGGAGAGAAAGAGAAAGGGTGGTCGGTCAAGATAGAAGGAAAGAAGGAAGGAGAAAAAAATTCACATGCCATCCAAGAAAACTACTTTGTGGAAGAAGGGAAGCCAAGGAACTAGGTATAAAATTCTAAGAACCCTAACCTAGTTTATTCTCTTTATTTGATTTGATTTGATGAAATAATCAAGTTATGTTCTTCAACTTAAAAACTTTTGATCTACATGTTTTAGTGTTTGTTATGTGTAGATCCAAACATTTTGTGTGTAAAAAGTTTGATCAAAAGAAAGAAAAGCAAAACAGTTTTTAAAACTTAGAAAAAATAAAATAAATTAGTGGACTGCAACCACAAAAAGGAAATTTCGGGGTTAGTTAGATGTTCCAGAAAATTCTGGTCTTTTGGTATATTGTAGTACACTGAATAAGTTTTCCATAGACTCTAGAACGGATTAAATCCGACATCGGAGGTGAGAGTTATGACATTTCAAAGTAGTAGTGTCAAAACTGTCCTACAAGTGCGGTGCAGTCCACTTGAACGGAATTTCTGGGCTAATATGTTCGGAATATGGAAAATCATCAGTAGAGAAGAGTTGTAGTCCCGGAAGTTAGCTTCGCGTGGGCTCAAGAATCGCCTAAAAATGTTTTAAAATGAAAAAGTTATGACTGTTTTAGCGAAAGAGGGTAAATCTGGGAAAAAGATGAAAACTGTTGCGAGTGGACATTTTTGGGATCTGTTTTAGGCTGCCTCAGAGGTCCGAAATTACTGGGTTATATTTTCTAAAAATCCTTTAGTATACCATGTATAACATATCCAAAGTTGGAAATTTTTTGATAAACGAGCAAGGCGTGAGAAAATCGCAAAGTTGGCTACTTGCTTAGCACTGCAGCAGCAGTTGCTGGGCAGCAGCTGCATGCAGCGCCCAACAGCGCCGGCGCCTGCTCTGCAACTGGCTGCTGAAGCCATTTTTGAACCCTGTTTCGAATAGTTTCTGCTGTTCGTTTTTGCGGTTAGAAATTTTTCTAAAATACTATGACATAAGGTCTATAACATGCCCAAAATTTCGTTATTATATGACTTAGGATTTGAAAATTAAAAATGAGGAAACATGCATGCCAGGATTAAAATTTGAGCGAACGCCGAGCGTTGGCACATCGAGTGATTTTGACATTCGACGTTCCGAATCGCGCTCCGACAAAATAATAAGTCATAATAAATCTAATAAAGTCTTACGGGGTGAGATTTGTCTATAAGTAATATTTTATGCCGAGAAACTTTCTTTCGGGTATAAATAAAGTAATAAAAATATGTAATAAATATAAGTTACATATTTAAGTGAAATAAAATATATAGTTGCTTATGAAATTATTTTGTGGTGCAACGAAGAACGTGAAACCTTTGAAAAATTGTATTAATCACAAAAATGATATTTTGAGGTTTCCGGGGCTCAAAAGAAGGTTTTTGAGCTGAGATTTACGTAACGGAATATATATATTTCATATATAAAGCAAAAATGCGAATAATTATAAAACGAAAATTAAAGCGAATGTGCTAGCAGAATAAAATATTTATATATGAGGCAACAGTCAGTGTTGACTCATGAACGGATAAACTGATGAAATAATTATTTAAATTCAAGAAATAATATAGTAAATTGAGTTTTACTATAAAACTTATGCATTAGCTGTTTAAACTCCGAATTTGCGAGTAAATGTAAATGATATTTCTAAAAAGGAATATAAATAGTTTAAGCTTCATGATGTAAAATATTTATATATTAAAATATATGAGACCTTTATTATTTATATTAGTAAATGATTTGAATATTATTAAATGATTAGTAATATTAGAAGGTGATTAAAATATTATTAAATGATTAATAATATTTGTAAATGATTAAGATATTACTAAGAAATTGAGAAGTAAATAAAATATTATTAAAAGATTAATAATATTAGACGAGAATTTAAGATGAGGGTTATGTGATAATAATATTATCAAATGACAATAATATTACTAGTGAGTTAAAGAATTATTTAATGTTTGATTATGTGGCTAAATGTTAGCTAGTTTATTATTTGAATAATAGTGTTGTGAGATAAAATGTATTATGCTAATTGGAGGATCGATCTTATTAATAATAGGTCTTTTATAAGAGATAAATTAGATTGCTTAGCGGTAATCAACGGTACAGACAAGTTTTCTAACTCAAACTCGAGTTAATAATTTTTCAGAATGCTAGTAGTTTAATTATTGATAATTATTCCACATCTATGATTATTGATTCGCACTTAGTGCACATTGCATATGTTTATCAGGTATGAAAGGCTAATCACCTTCATTACCAAAGTATTTGCTCATGGTCATTGTTGACTACTCAGCGTTATTAATTCAATCATTCATGTATTGAAATTCAATTCATGCTATTTCACAATTATTATATTGTTAAAAACTTGAAAGCTTATTCTTTCTTTCAATCATGATATATTTTTATTGTACTTAAAACTTGTTGGGCAAATTTGTTGCTCACCCTTGTTATATCATGATCAAATTTTCAGATTTAGAGGAAAGCTCGAATAAAGACAGAGACAAAAGCACAGTCCAAGATTAAATTATTAGACAGTTAGAACTATTAATTTTTTGATAAAAATGATATTGTAAACCTTTAAGATATTGAAGGTATATATCAAGTTAAGGTTGTTGACCTTGGAAATTATGTTGTAAAAGTTCATTGTATAAATAATTTATGTTTATATCTTCCGCAAATAGTAATAGTGATAGAATTGATGTACCGGATCCGCGGTGATTCGGGACCCGGATCTGGGGTTCTCACAGTTGGTATCAAAGTCGTAGGTTATAAATCTTAGGTTGGTGTACCTTAGGCTATAACCGCGGAGATGATGATAAGGAATAAACTCAGATTGAGTTTAAGTTAAAAGAGATGAATTTAGGAAATTCATCATTAAAGTAAAGAGAAAGATAAATAAGATTCAAAGAAGAATCTTGAAGAGATATAAATATAAGAATCTTGAGTTACCTAACTCGAGTAATAAAGATGAAAAGTGAAAATAAATAGACTATGTCTATAAGATGAAAAGTGTAAATAAAATCATAATATAATATGATTAAAGTGAAGAATAAGAAGATCGTAGTATAAAACGATCATAAGTATAAGGAGAAATGATTACAAAATAAGATCACGACGTGATCAGATTAAATCGTTGAATAACATATGATATGTTAAGTGATTAGAATGATATAGCTTGACGCTATAAAGAGAAGGTACTAGGAAATGGTACAATATAAACTCAGAAAAGAGTGGTAAATGTTAAGATACGGATTAAAGAAAATTCGTATTAAGAAAAGAGAAAGTTAGAATGGTGTGGGATTTCAATTGAGGACTCATGTCAGCAGCTGAGTTGTATGATTCCTTGTATGGGCGGGGAATTTGTACTTGGTTTTAGAATCACTTAGCCTCCTGGTCGATATAGTGGTTAGGTTGACCAATTCTTTGTATGGGCGGGAAATTATCCGCTTAGCTTCCTATATTGATTAGTGGTCGAGTTTGGTTTGACAACCACTTAGTTTCTTACATTGATAATCATTGGAACTTGATGTCGCGCTATTTGCTATATGCATGTTGAGAAGGTGATTCTTTTCTCAGATGTATAACAGATAGGTAGGGTATAGTTAGAGAATATAAGGTTAAGTACGAGTTCTTAAAACCCATACTTAAGGTAAGTTTATAACTCATAATCATATGGTATGTTTTGAACCCCTCAGCGAATGGACGCCTATGGTCTGACTAGGACAAGTTCTTAAACTCATATGATTGTGGTAAGTTACTGAACTCATAATATGTGGTAAGTTTGATGAACTGTGTATAGGAAAGTTGTGAATGGAGAATTGAAAATGATAAAAATAGATAAACTTATTAAGTAATGGATCAGTAGAGAAAGTGAAGTTGATGGTGGAATCATATGTATTCTAAATCTTCTAGCTATGCTAGACTTCAAAGTTTTTGACATCAAGCTAAATTCGCACTGATGTGCCTTTCGAAATAAAATGAATTTTTGTTATCCTCAACACATGGGGACAAGTGTGTAGGTGTGGACTTCGAGCCACTAACGCATCGTTACCTATTGTGGCATGATGACACCGAAGATGATTTTCAATGGTTTTGAACTGTTTAAAGAAGAGTCTATGCTAATTGATTCGGCTAGACGAAAATGATTTGAATTATCAAAATGTATTTTTATATCATCAATGAATCATGAAACCTGATGCAGAATGATAAAAATGATGAAATCATCAATGCAGAATTACTTAGTGTCGGATGTGATCTAAAGATCGTCAGCCCACTATGGAATGATGTAGTATGACAAAGTCACACAATGACGAAATCCTCAAACGGACTGTAAATACAGTGCGGTATCATGACGTCATAAAATGATTTTCAAAATTTTAAAGAAAGGTTAAGTGCGAATTAAATTTGGACAGACACATGCTTCGATTGAAATTCGAATTATTGGTATACGTCTAAAGCTATTTGATTCAGCTAGACAAATGTTATGAAAATTCAAAGTATTTTTGAGAATTTATCCCGAATCAAATTGTTTTGGTGCGGAATCCTATGATAAGACTTAGGTGAACTATGTTGATTGGATAAAATAATCTAATCTAGTAGCGTAAATATTCAAAAGACATAATTGATACATCGTATATGATGTAAGCGTACGATAGGATGATTACCTAAAGTACTAGCATAAGTGGTTTACCTTCTTCGTGATTGTAAACATACTATTAACTTTTTAAGGGGTAGAGTACCTTTTTCTTAATTGAAATAGGTCAAGGTAGTAATACCTCTAAACCTCAATCGTTCATAGTCTATATGACTCCTCAGCACGATTTGAAAATTTTAACTCTTGGGATTGATGCTTCGGGTAACATGTGATGATGTGTATGAAATAGTGTGAACTCGTTGTGTACGGGTAGAATCTGGTATGATTGAATAAAGGTGGTATTGAAAACCTAGTTTTGATGAATGAAATGAGTAGAATGTAGTAGGCTGTAATTTCGGGGACGAAATTCTTAGAAGAAGGGGTGAATGTGACAACCTGATAATTTGTAGGACTTATAAAATCTTAATTGATTAACTTAAAGGTTAAAGTTTAAAACTTAGAGTGAGAATAGATGATTTATTTAAAAATTTTAAGAAAAATCTATACGGTTTAATAATTGAAAGAGATTATGTAATAATAAATATGGCAAGCTATATGAAAAAGGCTTATTGAATATAGAAAACCGTATGAAGAGGTTTAATAGACATTAAATTAAATGTCTAGTCTAATTTATGAGTATATAAATTATTTTATGATTTATGAAGGATGTGTATGTTGACGTAATATGGTAAATATATTAAATTTTATTTACTATAAGTAAATAAATTTATATAAACAATTTATAATGTGAGAAAATAAATTTATTAATTATTTTCTATATGTGTTGTGTGCATGTTTGGTATAACTTGTAATTGGGAGTTAATAAATATATATAATTATATATATGTTACGCAGGGATATAAAATTGTTGGGAAAAATTTAATTAAAGGAGGCAGTTTAAGTATATTATATTTATATATACTTTACCCAAGAATATTAGATTAAATTCTTATATGAAATAAATTTAATAAAGAAAAGATATTATATTTATTGAAATATCTTAAGAAAATAAATAAATTCTTAATTGAATTTATGTTTATAAGGTAAGGATATTATATTATAATATCTTAGGTATATAAATAATTGTATTTACATAAGGAATTATGTGTAACATATTTATTTTTGTAATTATAAAATAAATATGTAATTTAAGTAAGTTATGTTATGTTTTATATAATTCATATATCAAAGATGAGTTATGTAAATTATATTATTCCAAGAGGGTAAAATAAATTAAGGAGATTTATGTAGTAACTTATTTGATTAAATTAAGTTATTAAGATTGAGTAATTAAATTACTTAACAAAAACATTAAAAGAATAATTAAATTAATTATTTAAAGTCCAAAACAAGTGGACTAGAAATCCTAATTAAATATATAGGGTTATGTAAACTAAAAGTATTATACCATGTTAATTCTTATGACCCAAATATTTTAATTAGGAAGCCCAACCTATTTAAATGGAAACCCAAACTTTAGCCCAAGTTAAATTGGATATTCTAGAAGTTTAATTAAGCAAATTGGACACTTAAATAAAAATCAAAAATTTGGGCTAAAAGGAGGGATGACACCCGGGTAAGAAGAGAGAGTTTTTGAGCATGTGTTAGATATATAAATTTTTTCTCTTCACCAACTCACTAGCCAAGTGTCCTTTAAACATTAGCTTCAAATAATTTGGTTAGATATGCAAGCAACTAAGAGAAAAGAGGGTGAGAGAATGAAAGAAATAGAAAGGAGAGAAAGAGAAAGGGTGGTCGGTCAAGATAGAAGGAAAGAAGGAAGGAGAAAAAAATTCTCATGCCATCCAAGAAAACTACTTTGTGGAAGAAGAAGAGAAGCCAAGGAACTAGGTATAAAATTGTAAGAACCCTAACCTAGTTTATTCTCTTTATTTGATTTGATTTGATGAAATAATCAAGTTATGTTCTTCAACTTTAAAACTTTTGATCTACATGTTTTAGCGTTTGTTATGTGTAGATCCAAACATTTTGTGTGTTAAAAGTTTGATCAAAAGAAAGAAAAGCAAAACAGTTTTTAAAACTTAGAAAAAATAAAATAAATTAGAAGACTGCTGCAACAAAAAGGAAATTTCGGGGTTAGTTAGATGTCCCAGAAAATTCTGGTCTTTTGGTATATTGTAGTACACTGGATAAGCTTTCCATAGACTCCAGAACGGACTAAATCCAACATCGGAGGTGAGAGTTATGACATTTCAAAGTAGTAGTGTCAAAACTGTCCTACAAGTGCGGTGCAGTCTACTTGAACGGAATTTCTGGGCTGATATGTTCGGAAGAGTTGTAGTCCCGGAAGTTAGCTTCGCGTGGGCTCACGAATCGCCTAAAAATGTTTTAAAACGAAAAAGTTATGACTGTTTTAACGAAAGAGAGTAAATCTGGGAAAAAGATGAAAACTGTTACGAGTGGACATTTTTGGGGTCTGTTTTAGGCTGCCTAAGAGCTCCGAAATTACTGGGTTATATTTTCTAAAAATCCTTTGGTATACCATGTATAACATATCCAAAGTTGGAAATTTTTTGATAAACGAGCAAGGCGTGAGAAAATCGCAAAGTTGGCTACTCGCTAAGCACTGCAGCAGCAATTGCTGGGCAGCAGCTGCAGGCAGCCCCGGCACCTGCTCTGCAGCTGGCTGCTGAAGCCATTTTTGAACCCTGTTTCGAATACTTTCTGCTGTTCGTTTTTGCGGTTAAAAATTTTTCTAAAATACTATGACATAAGGTCTATAACATGCCCAAAATTTCGCTGTTATATGACTTAGGATTTGAAAATTAAAAATGAGGAAACATGCATGCCAGGATTAAAATTTAAGCGAACGCCGAGCGTCGGCGCGTCGAGCGACTTTTACATTCAACGTTCTGAATCACGCTCCGACAAAATAATAAGTTATAATAAATATAATAAAGTCTTACGGCGCGAGATTTGTCTATAAGTAATATTTTATGCCGAGAAACTTTCTTTCGGGTATAAATAAAGTAATAAAAATATGTAATAAATATAAGTTACATATTTAAGTGAAATAAAATCTATAGTTGCTTATGAAATTATTTTGTGGTGTAACGAAGAATGTTAAACCTTTGAAAAATTGTATTAATCATAAAAATGATATTTTGAGGTTTCCGGGGCTCAAAAGAAGGTTTTTGAGCTGAGATATACGTAACGGAATATATATATTGCATATATAAAGCAAAAATGCGAATAATTATAAAACGAAAAATAAAGCGAATGTGCTAGCAGAATAAAACATTTATATATGAGGCAACAGTCAGTGTTGACTCATAAACGGACAAACTGATGAAAAAATTATTTAAATTCAAGAAATAATATAGTAAATTGAGTTTTACTATAAAACTTATGCATTAGCTGTTTAAACTCCGAATTTGCGAGTAAATGTAAATGATATTTTTAAAAAGGAATATAAATAGTTTAAGCTTCATGATGTAAAATATTTATATATTAAAATATATGAGACCTTTATTATTTATATTAGTAAATGATTTGAATATTATTAAATGATTAGTAATATTAGAAGGTGATTAAAATATTATTAAATGATTAATAATATTTGTAAATGATTAAGATATTACTAAGAAATTGAGAAGTAAATAAAATATTATTAAAAGATTAATAATATTAGACGAGAATTTAAGATGAGGGTTATGTGATAATAATATTATCAAATGACAATAATATTACTAGTGAGTTAAAGAATTATTCAATATTTGATTATGTGGCTAAATGTTAGCTAGTTTATTATTTGAATAATATTGTTGTGAGATAAAATGTATTATGCTAATTGGAGGATCGATCTTATTAATAATAGGTCTTTTATAAGAGATAAAATTAGATTGCTTAGCGGTAATCAACGGTACAGACAAGTTTTCTAACTCAAACTCGAGTTAATAATTTTTCAGAATGCTAGTAGTTTAATTATTGATAATTATTCCACATCTATGATTATTGATTCGCACTTAGTGCACATTGCATATGTTTATCAGGTATGAAAGGCTAATCACCTTCATTACCAAAGTATTTGCTCATGGTCATTGTTGACTACTCAGCGTTATTAATTCAATCATTCATGTATTGAAATTCAATTCATGCTATTTCACAATTATTATATTGTTAAAAACTTGAAAGCTTATTCTTTCTTTCAATCATGATATATTTTTATTGTACTTAAAACTTGCTGGGCAAATTTGTTGCTCACCCTTGCTATATCATGATCAAATTTTCAGATTAAGAGGAAAGCTCGAATAAAGACAGAGACAAAAGCACATTCCAAGATTAAATTATTAGACAGTTAGAACTATTAAATTTTTTGATAAAAATGAAATTGTAAACCTTTAAGATATTGAAGGTATATATTAAGTTAAGATTGTAGACCTTGGGGATTATGTTGTAAAAATTTATTATATGAACAATTTATGTTTATATCTTCCGTAAATAGTAATAGTGATAGAATTGATGTATCGGATCTGCGGTGATTCGGGACCCGGATCTGGGGTTCTCACACTTATCACTACCGAAGATAGATAAAGAATTGACCTTATCACAACTGAAGATGTAGATAACCAACCTTATCACAATCGAAGATATAGATAACCAACCTTATCACAACCGAAGATATAGATAACCAACCTTATTACAACTGAAATTGTCTTCCCAACCCCTGTGGGAGATATCAGATAGAGGTTCTGAAGAACTGAATGTAAGAAACAATAACAATATTCGTTCTGAAGAACTGTTCGACCTTAAAACGTCAAAATTGCCTTCCCAACCCGTTAGGAGGCTTTTGTCTGACCTTATAACACTATCCGACTTTATAACCAAAATTACCTTCCCAGCCCGTTGAGAGGCTTCCTTTCGGGAGAGAACTAGGCCTTCCCGAAAGATCTGACCTTATAACACTATCCAACCTTATACCGCCATAATAGTCGTCTCGACTCCAGTGGGAGGCTTCCTTTCAGGAGAACTAAGCCTTCCTAAAGGATTCGACCTTATAACACCATCTAACCTTATACCGCCATGATAGCCGTCCCGACCCCAGTGGAAGGCTTCCTTTCAAGAGAATTAAGTCTTCCCGAAGGATCCGACCTTATACGGTCATCCAACCTTATACTACCAAAATAGTCGTCTCTGTGACAACCCCAAAATAGGTCCATTCCATCCAACCCATTCTGAGTCGTCAAATACATGGTACAGAAAACAACTACAACTTTATTACAACAATTGTCGTGCAAAATACAACAACAAATATGCTGTGAGTTTGGATACAAATATATATCAAATGTGACATTGGACACCATCATGTATCAGCACCTCACAAAGGTACCTTACATAAAGGTACAGTCAAAAACTGTTTTAGAAACTAGAATCTTTGGGAAGTGCTCAAGGAAACCTTCGTACATGGGAGACCACGCGTCTAGGTTATGATAGATATCATATGGCCACAGAATTATCCTTGGTTGACCCAATAGACCCCAAAGAAAAACGAGAAGATTACTATCATATTCTTCCCAATGGTGAGTCTTCTCTTGACTTATCATTATCTCTACTGTCTCTAATTGAGAATTATACTTCAAACAAACACCAAGATTATATAGGTAGTGCTCGTATATATACTCAACAAGTGGATGAGCACACCCCTGTTTTATGATGACACGAGGTTGTATGTCGTTTAGACATCTTGTATGATAGTGGCAAACCACCCTTCCAACGTTGGGTACACCTTACCCTATTGGATTCACCAAATATAACTACTAAATGAACTTTTCTATACTGCTTTGGGAGAACATCCACAGCTAGAGACCACCGTTCTATTTCTCCGTTACCCTCGCTCGACCCAGCTACACTCTTATTACCTGAAAGGAATTGTGAAGCAAAAGGGTGAGCACAACTAGCTCAGTAAAGAATATCATGACTAAAGATAATTAAATTATCAATAGCCTTCATCAATAATAAATCAGAGATTTAGAACATATGGTAAATGATAAAAATTTCAACCATAGTTGCAGCGGAACGAGCAATCCATTAGAAGAGTCAAATAGACTATAAAGTCTATTATCTTCTCCATGTTAAAAATCCACCAACAATATTTTATCCATGTAACATCACTCAACAGTTCCTTTCCACAATCATATGAATAACTCATAATCATAATTGTGACTATAAATTTTTCTTCGCACCCAGGACGAAGAATATTTTCATCACCTGTCTTTACCTGAAACATCAAAGATCATGGTTATACCAAATCACAGTTCCTGTTTATAATCATACTAACAAATCCATCTTTGCACTACGGGCCAAAGATATTCATCAACAAACCATCTTTGCACTACGGGCCAAAGATATTCAACAACAGTTCATCTTTGCACTACAGGCCAAAGATATTCAACAACAGTTCATCTTTGCACTACAGGCCAAAGATATTCATCAACAGGCCATCTTTGCACTACATGCCAAAGATATTCATCAACAATTCATATTTGCACTACAGGCCAAATATATTCATATCTCAAAGAAATATATAATCATTTCAGAATTTATATAAACAATAATTATAACCATGTTGATCAATTCACTTTTGCACTTAAGCTTAAGATATTCAATTATAAATTCAATGGTCATGATCATACCAGTCACAATTCAACTTTGCACTACAGGCCAAAGAGAACCCTAGTCATGATCATACCAATAATCTACCCATCTTTACACTTTAGTGAAAGAGAATTTCAACATCAGGGTTATAAAAATGTTATATATGATGATAAAAATAATATGATCAACATATAGTTTTAATCTCAAGAGTAATATTCGTAACTCATGAATAGTAACCCCGACACAAAAGATAGAAATTCTACAATAAAATTCATACCAATATTTCGGTATAATGATATTGAAAGAATAACATTACTTAAATTTATAAACAATTTATTTTAATTGTTTACACTTTACTAATTAATGCATTTAATCATCATAAAATGCCAACTCTTACAATTTTATCATCAATAACCAAAATCCTCATCAAAAATCTGCATATACCTCATATAGGATTCTCAAGCCATAAAATCCTATTTTTCAATTTTCTTTCTTCACAAAACATATTTAATTCATTTACTCATAACTAGACCATTTTCATGAAAAATACCAAATCAGTTCCAAAAATATTTCTTTTCTGAGATTTAGCATAATATAGTCCCATAGTGAACATATATTTTTCTCAGAATTTTTAAAAGTCATTTACTATTTTTCATATGGCCAAAATAGCCGAATATTTAGACATTTATCAAAAATTGTACTTTTGTCTAAAAATTCTGAAATTTACAGAGTATACTTCTATCATATACATGTACTCCCAATAAAAATTTCATCAATTTTGGAGTTAACCACAAGGAATTATAAGCGGTTACTTTTAAAATAGTCTTTTCCCGTAAAATTCATAACTCTTAATCTATACATCCAAAAATCACCATTTTTGGACACAATCCATAAAACTCATCAAAATATCATTTCAAATTTTTCCAAATTTTTGAAGATCAGAAAAATTACGAAACTGAAAATCATAACAACCCTTAAAATCCCTTAATATCCCTTACCTCAAAAGTGCAGTATTTCTGACTGGAATGCAAAGCCGAAGGAAACTTGCACTGAATAGCAACTCTCAAAGTATCTAAATACTCACAAAATATGCTTCATAATATAGAGAGAGAAAGAGAGAAAGCTTATGTTTTTGGTGTGATTTTCAATTCTAACTTAGCCCTCTATTTATAGGAAAATTTTGGTAGGTTTGACCTGCAACCTGATGGCTTTACCTGCTACTATTCCCACCCACCACATTTGAAATATAATTCAGCACATTTCTTCACCAACCACAAGTGGGGCCCACCAATTCTAGAATTTTCCACCAAAATGATAAACTCCGAAAATTCAACAATTTCTGAACCAGTCATCTCGTAAAATTCATAATAAATCATACGTTCATTTTTAACGGTTCAAAATTTGTGGACATATACTCAACTTATATATGTATAACATATCCAAAAATTACCACGATCCAACGGTCGGATTAAAAATTATAACCCCCGCAAAATATCTCAAAAACCCTGATTTTTAATACCTCCATTCCGACAAAAATACTGATAAAAACCTCAACATTAACTCCTTCATTTTTAACCACAAAAATATATCCCTCATTTATATTCACATAAAATAAATATTTCCTTATCATATGAATCAATAATTAATTATTCACAAATAATATTACAGAATCACATTTATGACAACCAGGCCGTTCCCAGGAAAGAGGGGGCTTTCCAATAAGGATTTCTCCTTACTAGCGCGCAATTAGATGACCAAACCTCTCCTTAGACAGAACTTTCTAGACATTGCCAATAATGCTATCTAATAATATTATTCAAATAATATGAATTATTGATCTGATAATAGAAAATACTGTGCAGCAACAATTATTGAAACAACAATAATATAAAATATCAACGCAGCAATTATTGAATCAATAAAATAAAATATTGAACAGTAATTACTGTAACAATTATTGAGTAGTGCCTTCTTACGTAAGAATCAATAATTTCAAAAATACTATGCAATACCGTGTGTTACTGTGCAATAACGCGTATTACTGTATTTTAACCACCGGGTATTCCAACAGTGTTAACGGTAACAACTACGCCGTTAATTATAAAAACTCAATTTTTGTCGTTTTCTTCATTCGACCGTTTTCCGTTATGGGGCCCACAAATAGCTGCGCCGTCGTACGAATATTCCCGACAGAAAGAATATTCCACGACCAAACGAATATTCTCCGATAAAATAAATATTTTATAACCACTTGCTTATTTTGAAAAATATTCATATATCACCCTTAACTTTAACTTTTTATCAATTTAACCATTTACTAAATAGAAAAATTGAATACTTTTATTTCATAAAATTCGGGGTCTTACAATCTCCCCTCCTTATGAAATTTCGTCCCCGAAATTTACGTACCTGGTATTTCAAAGAGTTGAGAATACCTTGCTTTCATTTCAGATTCCATCTTTCCTGTCATCATGATTTCTCCATTGCTCATCTCCTGTATTTCAAATATCATTCTAGAATACAGCTTCAAAACAAGGGTTAATTTAACAAATTAACATATCACATAATATCCCAATATTATGACTGACCAACAAATAAGCTTAGGTAGGACACACTAGCGAAGGATTTACTCATCTCTCCCCTCCTAGTTGTATTCCCCGATCTCCGCCAGAGATCATATCCCTAAGCTCTGATACCACCTGTGACTCTCATGGTGCTTCAACCACAGCACCTCACAGTGGTACCTATCAGTTTGCCACCGCAGAACGGCGTCCCCTACGGAGAGTCTGGCTTCGGTGCATCCCCCATCAACAGGAAGTCACCAGCGAGAGGCTCGGGGCTCTTTACTTATAGCTCTGATACCACCTGTGACAACCCCAAAATAGGTCCATTCCATCCAACCCATTCTGAGTCGTCAAATACATGGTACAGAAAACAACTACAACTTTATTACAACAATTGTCGTGCAAAATACAACAACAAATATGCTGTGAGTTTGGATACAAATATATATCAAATGTGACATTGGACACCATCATGTATCAGCACCTCACAAAGGTACCTTACATAAAGGTACAGTCAAAAACTGTTTTAGAAATTAGAATCTTTGGGAAGTGCTCAAGGAAACCTTCGTACATGGGAGCCACGCGTCTAGGTTATGATAGATATCATATGGCCACAGAATTATCCTTGGTTGACCCAATAGACCCCAAAGAAAAACGAGAAGATTACTATCATATTCTTCCCAATGGTGAGTCTTCTCTTGACTTATCATTATCTCTACTGTCTCTAATTGAGAATTATACTTCAAACAAACACCAAGATTATATAGGTAGTGCTCGTATATATACTCAGCAAGTGGATGAGCACACCCTGTTTTATGATGACACGAGGTTGTATGTCGTTTAGACATCTTGTATGATAGTGGCAAACCACCCTTCCAACGTTGGGTACACCTTACCCTATTGGATTCACCAAATATAACTACTAAATGAACTTTTCTATACTGCTTTGGGAGAACATCCACAGCTAGAGACCACCGTTCTATTTCTCCGTTACCCTCGCTCGACCCAGCTACACTCTTATTACCTGAAAGGAATTGTGAAGCAAAAGGGTGAGCACAACTAGCTCAGTAAAGAATATCATGACTAAAGATAATTAAATTATCAATAGCCTTCATCAATAATAAATCAGAGATTTAGAACATATGGTAAATGATAAAAATTTCAACCATAGTTGCAGCGGAACGAGCAATCCATTAGAAGAGTCAAATAGACTATAAAGTCTATTATCTTCTCCATGTTAAAAATCCACCAACAATATTTTATCCATGTAACATCACTCAACAGTTCCTTTCCACAATCATATGAATAACTCATAATCATAATTGTGACTATAAATTTTTCTTCGCACCCAGGACGAAGAATATTTTCATCACCTGTCTTTACCTGAAACATCAAAGATCATGGTTATACCAAATCACAGTTCCTGTTTATAATCATACTAACAAATCCATCTTTGCACTACGGGCCAAAGATATTCATCAACAAACCATCTTTGCACTACGGGCCAAAGATATTCAACAACAGTTCATCTTTGCACTACAGGCCAAAGATATTCAACAACAGTTCATCTTTGCACTACAGGCCAAAGATATTCATCAACAGGCCATCTTTGCACTACATGCCAAAGATATTCATCAACAATTCATATTTGCACTACAGGCCAAATATATTCATATCTCAAAGAAATATATAATCATTTCAGAATTTATATAAACAATAATTATAACCATGTTGATCAATTCACTTTTGCACTTAAGCTTAAGATATTCAATTATAAATTCAATGGTCATGATCATACCAGTCACAATTCAACTTTGCACTACAGGCCAAAGAGAACCCTAGTCATGATCATACCAATAATCTACCCATCTTTACACTTTAGTGAAAGAGAATTTCAACATCAGGGTTATAAAAATGTTATATATGATGATAAAAATAATATGATCAACATATAGTTTTAATCTCAAGAGTAATATTCGTAACTCATGAATAGTAACCCCGACACAAAAGATAGAAATTCTACAATAAAATTCATACCAATATTTCGGTATAATGATATTGAAAGAATAACATTACTTAAATTTATAAACAATTTATTTTAATTGTTTACACTTTACTAATTAATGCATTTAATCATCATAAAATGCCAACTCTTACAATTTTATCATCAATAACCAAAACCCTCATCAAAAATCTGCATATACCTCATATAGGATTCTCAAGCCATAAAATCCTATTTTTCAATTTTCTTTCTTCACAAAACATATTTAATTCATTTACTCATAACTAGACCATTTTCATGAAAAATACCAAATCAGTTCCAAAAATATTTCTTTTCTGAGATTTAGCATAATATAGTCCCATAGTGAACATATATTTTTCTCAGAATTTTTAAAAGTCATTTACTATTTTTCATATGGCCAAAATAGCCGAATATTTAGACATTTATCAAAAATTGTACTTTTGTCTAAAAATTCTGAAATTTACAGAGTATACTTCTATCATATACATGTACTCCCAATAAAAATTTCATCAATTTTGGAGTTAACCACAAGGAATTATAAGCGGTTACTTTTAAAATAGTCTTTTCCCGTAAAATTCATAACTCTTAATCTATACATCCAAAAATCACCATTTTCGGACACAATCCATAAAACTCATCAAAATATCATTTCAAATTTTTCCAAAATTTTTGAAGATCAGAAAAATTACGAAACTGAAAATCATAACAACCCTTAAAATCCCTTAATATCCCTTACCTCAAAAGTGCAGTATTTCTGACTGGAATGCAAAGCCGAAGGAAACTTGCACTGAATAGCAACTCTCAAAGTATCTAAATACTCACAAAATATGCTTCATAATATAGAGAGAGAAAGAGAGAAAGCTTATATTTTTGGTGTGATTTTCAATTCTAACTTAGCCCTCTATTTATAGGAAAATTTTGGTAGGTTTGACCTGCAACCTGATGGCTTTACCTGCTACTATTCCCACCCACCACATTTGAAATATAATTCAGCACATTTCTTCACCAACCACAAGTGGGGCCCACCAATTCTAGAATTTTCCACCAAAATGATAAACTCCGAAAATTCAACAATTTCTGAACCAGTCATCTCGTAAAATTCATAATAAATCATACGTTCATTTTTAACGGTTCAAAATTTGTGGACATATACTCAACTTATATATGTATAACATATCCAAAAATTACCACGATCCAACGGTCGGATTAAAAATTATAACCCCCGCAAAATATCTCAAAAACCCTGATTTTTAATACCTCCATTCTGACAAAAATACTGATAAAAACCTCAACATTAACTCCTTCAATTTTAACCACAAAAATATATCCCTCATTTATATTCACATAAAATAAATATTTCCTTATCATATGAATCAATAATTAATTATTCACAAATAATATTACAGAATCACATTTATGACAACCAGGCCGTTCCCAGGAAAGAGGGGGCTTTCCAATAAGGATTTCTCCTTACTAGCGCGCAATTAGATGACCAAACCTCTCCTTAGACAGAACTTTCTAGACATTGCCAATAATGCTATCTAATAATATTATTCAAATAATATGAATTATTGATCTGATAATAGAAAATACTGTGCAGCAACAATTATTGAAATAACAATAATATAAAATATCAACGCAGCAATTATTGAATCAATAAAATAAAATATTGAACAGTAATTACTGTAACAATTATTGAGTAGTGCCTTCTTACGTAAGAATCAATAATTTCAAAAATACTATGCAATACCGTGTGTTACTGTGCAATAACGCGTATTACTGTATTTTAACCACCGGGTATTCCAACAGTGTTAACGGTAACAACTACGCCGTTAATTATAAAAACTCAATTTTTGTCGTTATCTTCATTCGACCGTTTTCCGTTATGGGGCCCACAAATAGCTACGCCGTCGTACGAATATTTCCCGACAGAAAGAATATTCCACGACCAAACGAATATTCTCCGATAAAATAAATATTTTATAAATACTTGCTTATTTTGAAAAATATTCATATATCACCCTTAACTTTAACTTTTTATCAATTTAACCATTTACTAAATAGAAAAATTGAATACTTTTATTTCATAAAATTCGGGGTCTTACAGTCTCAGCCCCAGTGGGAGGCAACTTTTCGGGAGAACTAAGTCATCCCGAAGCATCCGGCCTTATAATGTCATCCAACCTTATACCGCCAAAATAGCCATCCCGACCCCAGTGGGAGGCTTCCTTTCGGGAGAACTAAGCCTTCCCGAAGGATTCGACCTTATAACGCCATCCAACCTTATACCGTCATAATAGTCGTCCCGACCCCAGTGGGAGGCTTCCTTTCGGGAGAACTAAGCATTCCCGAAAGATACGACCTTATAACGTCATCCAACCTTATACTGCCAAAATAGTCGTCCCGACCCTAATGGGAGGCTTCATTTCGGGAGAACTAAGCCTTCTTGAAAGATCCGACCTTATATCGCCATCCAACCTTATAACGCCATAATTGTGATGCCCCCAAATCCGGGTTAGTTTTACCTCGGGTTTGGTGCTCACGATACTAACATAACCATTTATTTCATCAAAATATTAACTTAAACATGTCTTAGATTACATAAATATTTTACTTAAATCTCAGGATCTATGGACCTTTACATAACTTAAATACCAAATAATATTACAAAATATAATACGAAAAGTATTTATTACAATAACTACTTAAGTTCATTTAAGCATATATGCTTAATAACAAATTATTCTGCAACTTTTCCTTTTCCCTCATCTTTCCTGGACGTACCAGCAAGCTCGGTTTTAACTGAAAACATTATATTCAACGCAAGGGTGAGCAAAAGCTTGCTCATCAAGGAAATAAATAGTTGAATATAATGGAATAAAAATATTTATAATAAAGGGAATATAAATCAAGAGATACTGAACAAAACAGTTTTTTAAAAGTTTTGAGTCTAAAAATCCGGCTTTATCATGTTGTAAGGTCAAATGACCAGTGAACTCTGTACTAGAATTGACAGTACTAACACTGCAATCCATGGATACAACAGTTATTAAAACTAATCTATATCCTAGACTTGTACTTTAGGGGATCAGCCTAAGTACCATATATTTTGCACAACATAATAGTCTAATTGACACATTACATGTCCTTCGAAATCATAATGTCTGGCATCATATACCTCTTAAAAGAGTTGTTCGTTTACAACATTATATAAGAGTCGCACCACAACAAAATGATTTGGAGAACATTAAATAAGATTTTCATGAATGAATAATATCATTATATCTCAGCGTTTGTCTAGCCGAAATAATGGCATTGAAATATCATAAGACTAATTGAATCTGAAGTATTGCAGTTCAATATTTTCAATAACTGGAAAAGATAAACTCTTGAACTAAGTACTTGCAATATAAATTTATTTGAGTAAGAAAGGTTGATGTACTTGCCTCTTGCGTCGTTTACACCTTAATAAAGAAAGTGATTTGCCACTGAGTAGCCTACATATATACAGTGTCGGCTTTCTTAGTTATCTTATAGCACAAGGTCTATATTATTGATACACATAGCTTTACTAAGGTTATTGAAGTTATATCCAATAACTAACATATATGTTATTTGCTAACATTAGCAAAGTATACATTCAGCTTTTATTTGCAAATATAGCTTAGTACACATAGGCATATAGTTTATCACAACACCTCTTTATAGCTTAGTTTATATGACACTTTCATACAAATAGCACACATAGACATACATCACCTATAAAGTTCATATATCTCACAAAGCATATTTGATTCACCCTAAACATGTCATGATATATATCTTAGATCATAAAACACTTTTATTATCTTATTTAGTCATGTTAAGACATTTACAAGCCTTAAAATTTACTTTTAATATATAACTCAAAAACACAAAATTATGATTTTTGAGGTACATTTGAGGATTTTTAGTAATTTTTATAGTAACCTTTTGAACCTCCCATTTGTGCAATTTTATAAACCCCATATCATAGTATTTCTTTATTGGTTTAGGTCTTTAAAACTATCAAGTTAAGTAATTCAAAAATAGACCCCAAATGGGTTGTTTTACACATTTTCTTGGCAAATTTTGCAGTTTTTATGATTTTCAAGGCTACTTTGATGATTTTTATGAATTTTTGTATTAAGATTTTAGATATGAACTTTGGGCATACCTATAGACCTAACTTTTTAGTATTTTATTCTATCATTGGACCATTGGAACAACTAAATAAAGCCTCTTAAAACAGCAAGCCAAAATAAGTGTTTTCACTCTACAGTTTTCACTCTACTATTTTCACTCCACGATTTTCAGTCCATTATTTTCATACTATTTTCACTCCATGATTTTCAATCTACTATTTTCACACTACGATTTTCACTCCACTATTTTCACTCCATGATTTTCACTCTACTATTTTCACTCTAATATTTTCACTCTACGATTTTCACTCTACTATTTTCACTCTACTATCCAACTGTAGCAGAATTGAATTTACTGCCTACTTTGATGATTTGTTTGAATTTCTTGGTTAAGCTTTTAGCTCAACCATTTAGCTCTATTTCTAGACCATATATCAAGGTATTTTTAATAAGGGTTTAGGTTCATCATTCATCTCAATTAGGCCTACTTTAACTGAGGCTCAAACTGGATAGTTTAACACTTTTTTCCAAAAACTAATTTTGATACTTTTCCATTTTTTTTCAGTTTTGGCTACTTAGATAGTCTAGGCATGTATATTTAAGTTACTTAAGGATACTTTTAGTATCACCACACTTTATTTAATCACTTAACCAATTTTGACCTATCAAAACTGACTTTAGGCTTGAAAGTATATCCTAACTTGGTTTTCTTGCTAGCTTTGGTCTTGACAAAGTTTGGGAACCATTATAAGCATACCTTAGCATCTTTATATATGTTCATCATAGTCTTATAAGTTCAGGTGTCAAGATTTCCTCAAAATAGTCCATTTTCAGGCTAAAAATGAGATTTTTGACAAGTCTAATGTTCAAAACATTTTAGACTTGGTTTTTATAGCTTGTGTAGCTTAATTATGCCACATTATAACTATTGAAACTTGTCTACATGGTTCAGGTATGGTGGTTAAGCTTTCTTGGTTAAGCTTTTATGTGACGCCCCCAAAATAGGTCCACACGACCCATTCTGAGTCGCCAGATATCGCACTATAAAAATTAAATATAAACTTCATTTATACAACTATTGAACTGTCATGCAGAGTACGACAATAGATAAGCTGTGAGTTTTAATACAAATATATATAACTCTTGTGGTACCTTGACCACAAGACCTTACAATGGTACCTTATATAAAGGTACAGTCAATAATTATTTTATAAATTAAAATCTTTGGAAAGTACTCAAGAAAACCTTCGTACATGGGAGGTCATGCATCTAGGTTATGATAGATATCATATGTCTATAGAATTATCCTTGGTTGACCCAAAAGTCCCCAAAGAAAAATAAGAAGATTACTATCATCTTCTTTCCAATGGTGAATCTTCTCTTGACATATAATTATCTCCGTTGTCTCCAAGTGAAAATTATATTTCAAATAAACTCCAAGATCATATAGGTAGTGCTCGTAGATATACTCAGCAAGTGGATGTGCACAATCCTGTCTTATGATAACACAAGGTTGTATGTCATTAGACATCTTGTATGATAGTGGCAAAACACCCTTCCAAAGTTGGGTTCACCTCACCCTATTCGGTTCACCAAAATTAAATATCAAATGACGTATACAATACGACACACTTATCTAAAGTTATCAACAAAATTATTTTCATACTATTTAGGGAGAACCTCAACAGCTATAAACCATCGTTCTATTCTCCTGTTATCCCCGCTCGACTCGGCAACACTCTTATTACCTGAAAGGAATTGTGAAGCAAAAAGGGTGAGCACAACTAGCCCAGTAAAGAATATCATGACTAAAGATAATTCACATCATTAATAGCCTTCATCAGTAATAAATCAGAGATTTAGAACATATGGTAGATGATAAAACTTTTCAACCATAGTTGCAGCGGAACGAGCAATCCATTAGAAGAGTCAAATAGACCATCAGGTCTATTATCTTCTCCATGTTAAAAGTCCACCAATAATATTTTATCCCTGTAACATCAATCAATAATTCCTGTCCACAATCATATAAATAACTCGTAATCATAATTGTGATTCTAAATTCCTCTTCGCACCCAGGACGAAGATAATTTTCATTACCCATCTTCACCTGAAACATCAAAAATTATGGTTATACCAAATCGCAATTCCTGCTCATAATCATACTAGTAAATTCATCTTTGCACTACGGCCAAAAATATTCATTAACAATTCATCTTTGCACTACAGGCCAAAGACATACAACTGTATTTTAGAATAGTCAAGTAGAGCATGATATCTACTATCTTCTACGAATTAAAAGTGTATAATCAATAT
Organism: Panax notoginseng; assembly: GCA_016801055.1. Lineage (NCBI taxonomy): Eukaryota > Viridiplantae > Streptophyta > Magnoliopsida > Apiales > Araliaceae > Panax > Panax notoginseng. The sequence continues at coordinate 186,132,614 of CM029017.1, forward strand.
TTTATCGTTGAGACTCAGCTTAATAAATAATCCACATCAACGAATCATCCCTGTACTACGGCCAAGGATATTCATATAATCATCAATGGTCATGATTATACCGAATAATCCATGGTTATAATCATACCAATAACTGTCCATCAATGCACTACGGGCCACTGAGGACTTTTACCATATCATCTATAACATTATGGGTCATGATTATACCGAATGATCACTGGTCATAATCATACCAATAAACAGTTCATCTATGCGCATAAGCCAAAGATACTCATCAATCAATAGTTCATCTTTGCACGTAAGCAAAAGATATACAATTGTAAAACTAATAATCAACAGTCCATCTTTGCACGTAAGCCAAAGATATACAATTGTAAAACCAATAATCAACAGTCCATCTTTGCACGTAAGCCAAAGATATACAATTGTAAAACCAATAATCAACAGTCCATCTTTGCACGTAAGCCAAAGATGACTTTCACCATAACATAAGCATGAGGATGATGACAATAATATAAGCATTAATCAAACGAAATCAAGGATAAATATTAAAGACTTTAAATTTATCCAGAGTTTAAAATATCCAAATGTTATCAATCACTTAATAATCCCATAATCTAATATCATTAATATTATAACAATATTTTAATAATTTCTTAAACTTATAAATAATTTATTTTAATTATTTACAATTTACCAAATAATATATTTAATCATTCAAAAATGTCGTACTCATAAAATTTAATCACCAATGATCAAATCCCTTATCAAAAATCTGCATATACCTTATATAAGATTTTTAAGCCATAAAATCCTATTGACCAATTTTTTAACTTCACGTAATATATTTAATTCATATGTTCGTAACTAAACCATTTTTATGAAAAATAACAAATCAGTACCAAAAAGTTTTTTTTTCTGGAATTTAGCAGAATATAGTCCCATATTGAACATATATTTTTCTCGAAATTTTTTAAAATTCATTTACTATTTTTCATATGGCCAAAACTGCCGAATATTTAAACATTTATCATAAACTGTATTTTTGTCCAAAAATTCTGAAATTTACATGGTATACTCCTGTTATATATATGTACTCCCAATAAAAATTTCATAAATTTTAGAGTTAACCACAAGGAGTTATAAGGGTTTACTTTTAAAATAGTCTTTTCCTATAAAATTCATAACTCCTAATCTATACATCCAAAAATCGCCATTTTTCGACACAATATAGAAAACTCATCAAATTATCATTTCAAATTTTTCCAGAATTTTCGAGGGTCAGAAAAATTACGAAACTGCAAATGGATTTTCACCCGTCATGCGGTAATCCACGTAGACAGATCATTTCCATAATTTAATAAGGAATGAATACGAAGGATCATTCACCATGCATGTGGTAATCCACATAGACAGGTTATAGAATAATAAAGAATGAAATAACAGAAGAATTCACCATGCATGCGGTAGTCTGCATAGACAGGTTATTCTAACAAAATAATAAAGAATGGAATAACAGAAGAATTCACCAGGCATGCGATAGACCGCACAGATAGGTTATTCCAACAGAATAATAAACAACGGAACCAGGTCATGCGTAATCCGCACAGATAGGATATTCCAACAGAATAATAAAAAATAGAACCAGGTCATGCGTAATACGCACAGACAGGATATTCCAACAGAATAATAAAGAATGGAACCAGGTCATGCGTAATCCGCACAAACAGGCTATTCCAATAGAATAATAAAGAATGGAATAACAGAAGAATTTCACCATGTATACGGTAGTCTGCGTATACAGGTTATTCCAACAGAATAATAAGGAATGGAATAACAATAGCTCTCTTCATGAATACGAAAAAAATAATACCCCTTACCTTAGAAGAAAACTGGAATAGTGAGGTAGCAGACTTCTCTTCTCCTTTCTCTCTATAATAATTGCTCTATAGCTTTAGTGAATTGGTGAGAAATGAAGGAAGAATGAGCTTCTATTTATAAAAAAATATAGTTTCAATAATTGCACATTTTGGGGCTCAAAATATTACAGTATAATACCTCCCTCTTTTTCTTCATTTTTAATTTAGTCCTGCAAGTATTATTAAACTTGCACCACCTCCCCTAATAGTAATCATGTGAATTAATAGTTCATTCATATAACTTAATAGTATAATCATGTGAAAAAACTAATTACAGTATAGTACCTTCATATCTATACCTCTATTTTTAATTTAGTCATGCAAATATTATCAATCATGCACCAACTCCCCTAATAGTAAATCATGTGAATCAATAGTACACACATGTGAACACATAGTTATAAGCATGCTAATTAATAGCAATTAATTGCTCATTTATCTGATTAATTACCTGATTGGTCAATATAACCTCCAGACATTAATTATTATCGAAATAAATGTCGATTTCCATTAACTCTAATAATTCCCACACAATAGAACCATCAATTTCATCTTTAATCAACACGAACTTATTCATCATTAATATCATAACTCACAATATTTAACAACCAGAATATTCTCAGGAAAAAGAGGACTTTCCGATAAGGATTTTTTCTTATTAGCGCGCAATTAGGTGGTCAATAATATGAGAGATGATACTGTGACAATAATTGAATCAATAATATGAGAGATATGATGCATCAATTACTGTAGCAATAATTGAATATAACTGAGTGACTTCTTACGTAAGCATCAATAATCAATACCGTGCGTTACTATACAACCACGCGTATTACTGTACTTTTACTACCGGGTAGTTCAACAGTTTTAACGGTAACACTTTCGTCATTATTTTTATAAAATGATAATTTTGTCGTTTTCTAACTACGACAATACTTCCGTTGTGGGGTCCACCAATGATTATGCCGTCGTACGAATATTTTTCGACAAAAAAAATATTTTCTGCCAAACGAATATTTTATAACAATTTGCTTACTTTGCAAAAAAATTTCACATATCACCCTTAACTTTAACCTTTTATCAATTTAACCATTTACGAAATAAAATAATAATTGTAATAAAATTGAATACTTTTATTTCATAAAATTCGGAGTCTTACATTTTAGCTCAACCATTTAGCTCTACTTCTAGACCATATATCAGGGTATTTTTAATAAGGGTTTTGGTTCCTCATTCATCTCAGTTAGTCCTACTTTAACTGAGGCTCAAACTGGATAGTTTAACACTTTTTTCCAAAAACTAATTTTGATACTTTTCCATTTTTTTTCAGTTTTGGCTACTTAGATAGTCTAGGCATGTATATTTAAGTTACTTAAGGATACTTTTAGCATCACCACACTTTATTTAATCACTTAACCAATTTTGACCTATCAAAACTGACTTTAGGCTTGAAAGTAAATCCTAACTTGGTTTTCTTGCTAGCTTTGGTCTTGACAAAGTTTGGGAACCATTATAAGTATACCTTAGCATCTTTAGATATGTTCATCATAGTCTTATAAGTTCAGGTGTCAAGATTTCTTCAAAACTGTCCATTTTCAGGCTAAAAATGAGATTTTTGACAAGTCTAATGTTCAAAACATTTTAGACTTGGTTTTTATAGCTTGTGTAGCTTAATTATGCCACATTATAACTATTGAAACTTGTCTACATGGTTCAGGTATGGTGTTGCTTCATTTTGGTATTCATTGCTATTATAAAGCTTACTTTTTATGGTTTTAGACATGAAAATTAAGTAGCACAATATGAACCTCCACTAAGTTAATTAATGGTCACTTTTTAATTGCTTCTTATAGACATTCTATGACCTCTTTGCTGTCTTATAATTTTAGGTTCTGAACTTGACCAAAACAGTTTTCTTTTCACACAAGTTTTAAGCATGAAAACTCTTAGCTATTCAAGTTAATCTTATCTATTCTCCTTTTAGCATATAAGCAAACATGGGTTTATTATCTTAGCATATAGACATGATTTTGGACTTGTTTGCATAACTAACATGCCTTTAGTACATAACAACCAACACTTTGACATTTTATCAAACACGTAGGGTGCGGTCCATATACGTACATATAATACCTATTATTCCAGCACTTTGATCCCAATCTTGTGGCTTTTATTCATTAAGGTCTATATGTATAAACCAACAATTATAATAATACAGTTATCTTATTCTTAACAGTCCTCATAGACATTAAAAATCAATACTAAAAGTCACTACTAATAGCACACATCAGTCAATATATCAATGAAACCACCCTCATATGCCTATTCAAGCTATTCGCCCATTATAGTCTAATTTACTATCAATATGCACTACTACAAAACAGTAAATAGACAACGCAGAAAAAACGTTGTGGTTTCAATCAACAAAACGTCGTGGTTAAGGGTGTCATCTATTTGACACCCTTACACAACGTTTTTAAAACGTTGTAGTTAGACACATTCTACAACGTTTTTTAAGAAAAAAACGTTGTAGATTTATTTTTCATAAATTAATAGATGCTTAAAAACGTTATAGAAGTTATGATTCCACAACGTTTTCTGACTAAAAATGTTGTAGTTTAATATATCAAACAACGTTTAGGCACATTTACACAACGTTTATAATGTGTCATCTATTTAGAAGGTGTTATTTATTTATACAAATATACAACATTTTTAAAATGTTGTAGATAAAAAAAAAGAAAAAAAAAGTTGTAGTTCACCTATATTACCAATGCACCTGCAATATGCTAATACCATGATATATAGCTAAAAAATATCCAATTTCTTATTTAAATTTAAAGCCAAAATGTATCAACCATTCAAAATACATCCCAATAATTCTATTTGTTTACAAGTTTAAATTACTACATCCACAAAATATATATCAAACTATCCATATATACATCTCAAATTCACTTTTTAATATAAATTATTACTATATTGAATTGTGAATTTGATTACATCCACAAAATAAACCAAACTATCCATAAAATTAAGCTAGTACTGAGACCTGAGTACAGTACTTTGGTAAGATCTGAGTACAGTACTCTGGTTTCTAATCCAAATTTCCCAGACCTCCAATAGCTAGCTAACCTTCTGTACCAATTCATTTTTCTCCTTCAATCAGTCACCACAATAGCTAGCTAATCAAAGAAATAATTCCTCTCCCACAACATCCTCATCTGTCCTACATAATCAAGGTTGTGCATTAAAAGAAACAGACAACCAGTCAGAATTGAAGATCTATCTCCTTAGCATCAGAAGGTTGTTCAAACCAAGTATAATAGATCAATAGTGGTATTTGGAAGAATGTCTCCTTGACAAAAGGCTTAGCCACAAGAAGCTTATTCAACTAGTAAAATGCACTAACATTCAAAGCAGACAATATGTGACAAAATGGCTATCAACCAGAACAAATATGTACCATGAGAAAGACATTGGAAGCTGAAGTTAAATTCAAGCCCACTCCACCAACTCTCAATGACATTAACATCACCTGAAAATATGAAGAAAACTGGACTTAGCACATTTTTGTCATTAATTTTCTGTAGTAAAGAACTAAGAACTGCACTCGCTACTACTGCTGCTTACCACTTTTTCATTGCTCTCACTAAACTACTGCTGCTTACCACTTTTTCATTGCTCTCAATGTAAGTTATTGGAAAATATTATAGCTTACTGCATAAACATATCACTAACCTGCTTGGAGTATATGAGAATTTTGTCAAATTCCCTTCGTTCAGCAAAAGCTGCAAAAACTTCTGTGCCTACTCTTGCTGTGATATAAATTTTTAACGCAAGATCATTGTCCACAGTCTGCAAAATGAAGCATTTTACTGATGTCAGAAAGGTGCTAAAACAGTTTGAATACTCAGCAGTATGATGAACTACGTGTTCATAATTTCACTGACTGCACAGATAAGTAATCTAATCAAAAGAACTTAAAACTAAAGATGACCAACAAAAGAAATGTGCACTGAACAGTATGGTTTGGTCAATCAGTTACTGTAAAGCCGCGGACATACTCCCAGAAGTTCTACGTGGCAATATGTATGTTAACATATGTATGTTAACAGTTAATGAGACAACCACCGGGCAATATGTATGTTAACTAACTGATAAAAACTAAAGCCTCTGGATGAAATTTTTAGCTGCTTATTGTAGAACTACAGCCTCACTAGCACAAGAATGCAGGTTCAGGTTCAATCCTTGGCCAATTTAATGGTTTGATTAGCTGCAACTGAGGCACCATGCAAGTCAGAAATCAAATGTAATTTGATCTTGTGAAGACTACATATAAATGTTGTGATTAGCTTTACATAGCTTCTATGCAACCAAGTTTTAAACAACTATAATATATTGTAGAGTAACATACCTTTTCTTTCTCAAGCACTTCACATGAAGCATTAGATGGAACTGAAGGCCAAACTGCTGGCTTAGGCCAAGGTAGCATGCTGAGCGAAGCACTTTTTGAACGAAAAAAGAAAATTTTAGCAGACAGAAGTCGAAGAAATCTATGGCAGTACGACATTAACTTTTTTGGTAAAATCTATATAAAAATTATGGGAACAGTTATAGTATGTAAAAATTATGTAACAATTATAGTATGTAACAATTTGCAACCAACTCACATTACAAAGCCTACCATTACATTGAAAGAAAACTGGACCAGTTTACCACATGTCAAGCCCATATGTATTATACATAAGTAAATTAATTGAATCATCATACAGCGTACAAGAAGAAGTACAAAGCCATGTACAACAGCTGCAAATGCAATAAGAAAGAAAAACAGAAGTGAAAGAATTAAGAGTCTTACTTTGTCCATTGTGAAAGAATAATGTTCCCATAGATGGGTACAAAGCCAAGCTCCACCCATTGGCCATAAAGCCCACACAGCCTCACCTCGATCTGGGGATGTTTTTGCCCATATATCAAACACCTGATGGACAACCCAACCACTTGCTTCCTAGTTCACCTGTAACATTTTGTAATACATCCATAAAGTTGTACATAGAGGATGTAGATATGGTAGACAAAAGTAGATTATTTTGGAGCACACAATGTTAAAATGCATCATGGATCGTAACTGTCATGAATATGTTGCAGTTATCGGTTCTCCTATAATAGCAAGTTAGAGTTTCTGATATTCCTTTTCTGTAAGAACTTCACAACAAAGGCATTAAAGCAGAACAACCCACCCCCTCCAAATTCAAAATATTTGTCAGTTGCCAATATCAAATCTAAATATTTCCAGTAACTAAATTGATATCTTGCAGCTTCGGTTTTCGTTCGGATTACATGATAGCATTAGCAGCAAAAAACATATATGGATATAAATTTTTAGTTCGCTATCACAAACATAGTTAAATTAACAGTAGGCAAGTTCCAGCATCAATGTCACAAACTGGGAACTCTTGAGGGCAACAGCTAGAGTGATCATTGCAGCAGTTGGCTGACTCGAGGGGGAAACATCCCCAGCCAAAGCAGTAGTTACCATACTCATAGATACAGTAGCATGTAGCTCCCTCAGGACAACTGTAGTAATCATCACAAACTGATGGGGGCTTTACTTGAGATGGAGGGCATGGGCCAGGTTTAGGAGGGTTCTTGCCCGTCTTCAAAGGATATGAGGGCTCAATTGCTATCCCACACTTCCCAGTGTTGGTACTAGCCAGGTTGCGCTCCAATAATCTTTACCATCTTCTGTGCCGTATCCAACAGCAACAACGCCATGATCTAATTCTGTCTCATAGAGTCCAGTAAAGACGCCCTGTGTATGTTAAGGAATTGTCAAATACAAGTAAAAAGTGTTGCCAATTGTAGTAGAAGTGAAAAGAAACTCTGATCACGCATATGCATGCAGAGAATGCAAATGGCAATCTGTCAATCAGTTTTTAGAAAAGGTAATAAGCTTGACCAAGTGTGGAAAGTGGAACCAGTAACCTTGGGAAGAGGATAGAGAAAGAAGGATATAGTATGAAAGAAGAATGCAAAACATACTCCCATGCTGGTTCGATAGAGAAAGGAGGATATAGTATTGATAAAGGAATTGCTCCAGAGAGACTGTTAAGTATTCTTCTTCATATCCCACACTATATAATGTTGTGGGTAAATATGACTATTCTTCTTCATATCCCATACTATATAATGTCTTGGATTATTAAGATCATGAACTCCATTGTCGAAGCTTTTCTAGAATTATTAATATGAGAATTACCTCGACTCTTGCATGAAGAATATCTTTGAGAACAGTTAAAATAGGTCTGGCAGATGCTATAGCAACCAACTGATTATGATGCAACTGCAATAGAATCGTAGCTATCCGGTAGACAAGCTCAATCTGCAGATACAATGCAAGCAACAAAATAGCAATGGTTAATTAATTAACGTGAAATGCAGTAAACAACAATTGACATGATACAAAATCGTTAACTCTTAATTTAAGTTTATATTGTAAAATCAAAATCTATAGTTCAAACTCCCGTGCATACCAGTAACAAACCTTACCAAAGCACAACAGTGGAGTTATAGTACGGTATCACTAACAAGCATAATAATTATCACTAAATAATGACAGAGAATAGCAAATTGAGTGGCAGGATGCACAGACTTGTTGGTACACCTGGTGACCATGATGAATCCTGCTCACATGAAGCAGAGCATGATGCACCAAGATTAGCAATACTATGTATTAGCCTATTGGTTCTACCAAAATAAACAATCTTCATAGATATATCTTTCTCAGTGAATGATTAGAAATAAAGTCCAAGTTTAACCAGCTTATAGCAAAAGGATGTACTGAAGGACAGCAAAGAGATATAATGGTAAGATTTTTCATCATTTTCAGCTAATTATTCTATATTTTAGAAAGAATTAAGGAACTCCTTGTGGGCAAATACTATCATTGATGGCAAATACTTTCTGGCCAACCGCTGCTGGTGGTTCTGCACCTATGTTTGGGGCCAAGCCCTGCAATCTCAATGTTATGCCCTCTGTCAAACTGCATGGTAACGTTGAAGGAAGTAGTGTAAATTCTGCGCAGGACAAAGGGCAAGGTATTGCTATATTCCCAAGTCATGCTGAAAATGATAAAGTTCCCCAAGCTGCAAACATCCCGGATTCTGCACATAGAAAGCATCAGATATTACTTCAGCGAGCTTTGCCCCCAGTAGCACCCAATAATATTCTGGTAAATAACTATTAATCTCATTATCCACCTGAAGTAAAAATAATTTAAAGGACAAAATTTTTGCAAGAGTATAAAAGACTGAGCTGGTGAACTTCAAACTCCCATAACCACCAAAGGGAAATTCAGAATTATGGTCATTTACCAAAACCCATAATTCCTTATCCCAAATTAGCATCAAGATAAACAACAAACTGAATTAAACCAGAATAATATTACCCATCTCAATCTGGTTAATCTATAAATTTCTCTACTCCTCACTGATTAAATTTCAAAACAACTTTGACGAATAAACTCAGCCTCACTCAAGCATTCATTTATAAAAAATAAACCAAATACAGATCAATGAAACCCTAACTGGAGGTAAATATACTGACCGAGATCACTGTCGCGCTTGGCGGAGCTGCAATCGGAGTAACGAGATGCGACGTCCTTGAACTTAGCCTTGCCAGAAACGATGTCTTCACGAAGGGATTTGAGCTGAGAGGCGACAGTTTCTCTAGTGGTGTTGCTAAAAACTCGACCTTCTAAATCCTTCCAGGAAGCCTTATGTCGAGAGCCTTTGTGCTTTATGAGTATATGAGAAGCCCTAATTTGTCCGATGCGGCTGATGATGACATTTTGTTCCTCTTTTTCTGTTTGTCCGTTTGATCTGCCGATGAGACCGACGTCTTCTTTCTCTTCCGATCGCCCTCTATCTTTACTGATAGTAATATATCTCTTTATCTACTCTATCTGTATGTATATAAACAGGAAGAGAGATATAGAGAGAGAATTACAAGCATGAGATACAAACGAGAAAGAGTTCATTGTCACTGACTATGGCCCTTGTTTTAATTTAAAATTTTCACTTTTGCGTTTTTTTTCCTCCTTATTTTTTTATATAGATAACGTTTTAAAAAAAAAAAGTTATCTATTTAGAAACCAAAAATTACCCTTATAAATACATAACATTTTTTCATATGTATCTACAACGTTTTGTTAAAAAACGTTGTAAAAAAAAATACCACAACGTTTTTTATAAAAACGTTATCTTTTAAATGTTGTCTTTTTATGATTTTGTACTAGTGATGACATGGAAAAGGAATAGAAAAGGCCTGAATGACTTACTTTGTTAGGTTCTTAGAGGTTAATGGTGTTGGCCTACTCAGTTCTTCTTACTTCTCAACCGTGGCTCTCCTTCACTCTCTCTACTTCTACTGATTTTGGAGCTCAGAGATTGTATGTAGTCAACTGAATTGGGGTGCCATGTGCTGCCATATATAGTTGATTTTAATCTCTCTCTCAACAGTCTACTTGACTCCTAACCTGCATTCCATCATTGCTCTACATGGCTCTGTTATGGCTTCTATTCATCCCCCTGACACAATAGTCTGTTGTCTGTTATTATTAGACTGAGCTTGAGACATTCTACTTGGCCCCTATCCAACTTTTATGAACCAACCTATATTACATAGCTACTAATTGAATAGTAACCAACTAACTGACTAATGAACTAACTAATCCCAACTCAGTTCCTTATCCCTTCAAAGTGGGATGCCGAATTGGATAAGAAAAGGAACATATATGACTTTAATTTGGGCTTAGTATGCTCATCTCATATTTTAATAAAATAAGGAAGACTTGCAAACTTACATGAAAATTCATTTGGACCACTTATATAACTTGTACTCTTTTTACACCTCTTTTAAGTAAGATATGGGTCCATAATTACTAAAATTTAAAATAGTATATTTGCAAGCTCACATAACCTATTTAATATGGTCTAATATTTAATATGGGCTTATATTACCCGATAATATACATGGACTTTATCTATCACTTTTATTTGGGCTAGCAAAATATATAGTACTCACATCATCAAAATAGAGGTTCCTTGTAATTTGACGCCAAAGATCCTCAAAATGTAACATCTTGTTATCATCAATACACCGACTGAGAAAAATCTTGCAATTTGACGCCAAAGATCCTTTCCTCACTGTCGCTGATCAAAAAGTTAGCCTCATACACCCATTGTGTTCTGTGTATTACTAACATTCAGGGAGGTGTGAGTTGTAACGACCCCAAAATAGGTCCATTCCACCCAACCCATTCTGAGTCGTCAAATACATGGTACAGAAAATAACTACAACTTTATTACAACAATTGTCGTGCAAAATACAACAACACATATGCTGTGAGTTTGGATACAAATATATACCAAATGTGACTCATGTTCCAACCGTGGACATCACCTCACAATAACACTTTACATAAAGGTATAGTCAAAAACTGTTTTAGAAATTAGAATCTTTGGGAAGTGCTCAAGGAAACCTTCGTACATGGGAGGCCACGCGTCTAGGTTATGATAGATATCATATGGCCACAGAATTATCCTTGGTTGACCCAATAGACCCAAAGAAAAACGAGAAGATTACTATCATATTCTTCCCAATGGTGAGTCTTCTCTTGACTTATCATTATCTCCACTGTCTCTAATTGAGAATTATACTTCAAACAAACACCAAGATTATATAGGTAGTGCCCATAGATATACTCAGCAAGTGGATGAGCACAACCCTGTCTTATGATGACACGAGGTTGTATGTCATTAGACATCTTGTATGATAGTGACAAAACACCCTTCCAACGTTGGGTTCGCCTCACCCTATTTTCTTCACCAAATATAACTACTAAATGATGACCACCGTTCTATTCTCTTGTTACCCCCGCTCGACCCAGCTACACTCTTATTACCTGAAAGGAATTGTGAAATAGAAGGGTGAGCACAACTAGCTCATTAAAGAATATCATGACTAAAGATAATTAAATTATCAATAGCCTTCATCAATAATAAATCAGAGATTTAGAACATATGGCAGATGATAAAATTTCAACCATAGTTGCAGCGGAACGAGCAATCCATTAGAAGAGTTAAATAGACTATAAAGTTTATTATCTTCTCCATGTTAAAAATCCACCAACAATGTTTTATCCATGTAACATCACTCAACAGTTCCTTTCCACAATCATATGAATAACTCATAATCATAATTGTGACTATAAATTTTTTTTCGCACCCAGGACGAAGAATATTTTCATCACCTGTCTTTACCTAAAACATCAAAGATCATGGTTATACCAAATCACAGTTCCTGTTTATAATCATACTAACAAATCCATCTTTGCACTACGGGCCGAAGATATTCATCAACAAACCATCTTTGCACTACGGGCCAAAGATATTCAACAACAGTTCATCTTTGCACTACAGGCCAAAGATATTCATCAACAGGCCATCTTTGCACTACATGCCAAAGATATTCATCAACAATTCATATTTGCACTACAGGCCAAATATATTCATATCTCAAAGAAATATATAATCATTTCAGAATTTATATAAACAATAATTATAACCATGTTGATCAATTCACCTTTGCACTTAAGCTTAAGATATTCAATTATAAATTCAATGGTCATGATCATACCAGTCACAATTCAACTTTGCACTACAGGCCAAAGAGAACCCTAGTCATGATCATACCAATAATCTACCCATCTTTACACTCCAGTGAAAGAGAATTTCAACATCAGGGTTATAAAAATGTTATATATGATGATAAAAATAATATGATCAACATATAGTTTTAATCTCAAGAGTAATATTCGTAACTCATGAATAGTAAATCGTGAATAGTAACTCATGAATAGTAACCCCGACACAAAAGATAGAAATTCCACAATAAAATCCATACCAATATTTCGGTATAATGATATTGAAAGAATAACATTACTTAAATTTATAAACAATTTATTTTAATTGTTTACACTTTACTAATTAATGCATTTAATCATCATAAAATGCCAACTCTTACAATTTCATCATCAATAACCAAAACCCTCATAAAAAATCTGCATATACCTCATATAGGATTCTCAAGCCATAAAATCCTATTTTCCAATTTTCTTTCTTCACAAAACATATTTAATTGATTTACTCATAACTAGACCATTTTTATGAAAAATACCAAATCAGTTCCAAAAATATTTCTTTTCTGGGATTTAGCATAATATAGTCTCATAGTGAACATATATTTTTCTCAGAATTTTTAAAAGTCATTTACTATTTTTCATATGGCCAAAATAGCCGAATATTTAGACATTTATCAAAAATTATACTTTTGTCCAAAAATTCTGAAATTTACAGAGTATACTTCTATCATATACATGTACTCCCAATAAAAATTTTATCAATTTTGGAGTTAACCACAAGGAATTATAAGCTGTTACTTCTAAAATAGTCTTTTCTCATAAAATTCATAACTCTCAATCTATACATCCAAAAATCACCATTTTTGGACACAATCAAGAAAACTCATCAAAATATCATTTCAAATTTTTCCAGAATTTTTGAAGATCAGAAAAATTACGAAACTGAAAATCATAACAACCCTTAAAATCCCTTAATATCCCTTACCTCAAAAGAGCAGTACTTCTGACTGGATATCGGATATGATGCTGAAGGAAACTTGCACTGATGAATAGAAACTCATCAAGTATCTAAAAACTCACAAAATATGCTTCATAATATAGAGAGAGAAAGAAAGAAAGCTTATGTTTCTGGTGTGATTTTCAATTCTAATTTAGCCCTCTATTTATAGGAAAATTTTGGTAGGTTTGACCTGCAACCTGATGGCTTTACCTGCTACTATTCCCACCCACCACATTTGAAATATAATTCAGCACATTTCTTCACCAACCACAAGTGGGGCCTACCAATTCTAGAATTTTCCATCAAAATGATAAACTCCGAAAATTCAACAATTTCTGAACCAGTCATCTCGTAAAATTCATAACAAATCATACGTTTATTTTTAACGGTTCAAAATTTGTGGGCATATACTCAACTTATATATGTATAACATATCCAAAAATTACCACGATCCAACGGTCGGATTAAAAATTATAACCCCCGCAAAATATCTCAAAAACCCTAATTTGATTTTCAATACCTCCGTTCCGATAAAAATACAGATAAAACACCTCAACATTAACTCCTTCATTTTTAACCACAAAAATATATCCCTCATTTATATCCACATAAAATAAATATTTCCTTATCATATGAATCAATAATTAATTATTCACAAATATTACAGAATCACATTTATGACAACCAGGCCGTTCCCAGGAAAGAGGGGGCTTTCCAATAAGAATTTTTCCTTACTGGCGCGCAATTAAATGACCAAACCTCTCCTTAGACAGAACTTTCTAGACATTGTCAATAATGCTATCTAATAATATTATTTAAATAATATGAATTATTGATCTGATAATAGAAAATACTGTGCAGCAACAATTATTGAAACAACAATAATATAAAATATCAATGCAGCAATTATTGAATCAATAATAAAATATTGAACAGTAATTACTGTAACAATTATTGAGTAGTTCCTTCTTACGTAAGAATCAATAATTTCAAAAATACTGTGCAATACCGTGTGCTACTGTGCAATAACGCGTATTACTGTATTTTAACCACCGGGTATTCCAATAGTGTTAACGGTAACAACTACGCCGTTAATTATAAAAACTCAATTTTTGTCGTTATCTTCATTTGACCGTTTTCCGTTATGGGGCCCACAAATAGCTGCACCGTCGTACGAATATTCCCCGACAGAAAGAATATTCCACGACCAAACGAATATTCCCCGACAACAATGATTATTTTATAACCACTTGCTTATTTTGAAAAAAAATTCACATTTCACCCATAACTATAAACTTTTATCAATTTAACCATTTACTGAATAGTAATTATAAGAAAAATTGAATATTTTTATTTCATAAAATTCGGGGTCTTACATGAGTTCTTCTGCCCAAGATTATAGTCCAACACTAGCAAATCTATGGAGCTAGAAGCAAACCCAATAGTCTCCGATCTCCCATCTTCGGAGTGGGTGTGCACATTGGATTCGAATCAGATCTACAAGGCTATGGAGATAAATCTCAGATTTGGCGTTCATTTGATGCTGTTTGATGTGACGCCCACAAAACAAGTATACATCACCCATCGTGAGTCGCCAGATACATGGTACATAAATTCAAATACAACTTAATTATACAACAGTCGTGTAAAATACGACAAAACATAGCTGAGAGTTTAAACAAGAATATTGTCATCTAGACAATATCCACACTCAATGGAGTTCTCATTACAAATATTATCACATTATTCTGTAGAATAGTGAGGACTACTAAAGCCACTTATCCTGGACCATCACTCCATTCCCCGACTCATCCTAGCGATATTCTCATTTCTTGAAGAGAACAATGAAAGAAATGGTGAGTTCAACTAGCCTAGTAAGAAATATTATGACTAAGATAATGCAGAATAAATTATCTTATTAAGCAAACTATGCAATAAAAGAAAAATCAAAAAATGGGATAGACAAGGGGGCTATTCCAGGCCAAAAGAGGAGAGAAATGTGCATGTGGGTTAAATCATTTTACTTCCCATTTTGTCAAAGTTTAGCTAACAACTCCCCTTAGGTGTCACTAATTAATTTGGTCACTTATTTTATCCAAGTCCACAAGCAAAGGAAGAATGATCAAGTGAGAATAGAAGGAGAAGTGTTGGGCAATAATATGCATACATATTTTATATCTATACAATTCTCCCAAACAAAACCTTACTCTCTTTCTCTTTCATCTCATTCTAACTTAACAAAACAAATTAAAATACAATAGAGAGAGAAGAGAAAGAGTATTTTCGGCAGCCATAGAAGGGAAAAGGGAGAGGAGTTTTCATCCTTATGCATCCAAAGTTTATCAAATATTTTGGAAGAGTAAGAAGAGTAGCTCAAAGAACAAGGTAAAACACTAAAACTAAATCTTTTGTTTACTTATTTATAGTTGTTTTACAAAATGATGAGTTAATGTTATAAACTCAAAAACCTTAGATCTACATGTTTCCTAGTGTTTCATGCATGGATCTAACCATTTTGAGTGTTAGAATGTTGACCAAAAGGAAGAAATGAAAATTATGTTCTTAAGGGTAGAAAACCCTAACTTTTCTTCACTTTGATCATCTACCATTTAAGATCTACACCTCCTATTTGAGATCCGTCAAAGAGGGGTACTAGATGTGTAAGTTAAATAGTAAACCCAAGTGTTAACACTCAAATATGATGATATTTGAAGCCATGGGGGTTGTTTTAAGCAAAACAGTCCATATTTTTGAAAAAAAGAAAAAGGGACTGTTTTTGGGCAGTTTATAGCAGGGGCAATTTTGTCTGATTATTTTGCTCTGGAAAATTTGGCAATGACAATATCATGAATTATCTGTGTTCTGTAAAAATATGGTTATTTTTCGATGTGTAGGGTGAAAGTTATGGATTTTACGAGAAAGGACTACTTAAAACGTAAAATGGAATAACACTTAGTGTGTAACTCCAAAAATTGTGACATTTTTACTGAAAGTACATATAAATAACAGGAACATCCCCTGCAAGTTTTGGACAAAACCTCAGGTCATGAAAATTATTGCAAGATCCGACTGTTTTGACCATTTTAAGCATAATAAAAGAAGCTGAAAAATTCCAGAAAAAATATATGTTCATAAAGGTAATATTAACTGATGTTTCCCAAAAAAATATAATTTTCGGAATTGTTTTTATCTTTTTCATGTAAATGATTGAGTTGTGAATAAATGAAAAAAATAAGTTAAATGATGTTATAAAGAGTAAAAATATAATTTTATGGCTTAGAAACCCTAAAGATGATATGTGCAGATTTTTTAGAGGGTATTTTGGTCATTTTTGATGAGATGTTATATTCATGGCATTTTATGATCATTAAACAAGTGAATTAGTAAAGAGTAAATAATTAAAATTAATTATTTATGAGTTTAATAAATGATTAAAATATTATTATATGCTTAATAATATTAGATTAAGATATTATTAATATAATTAATAATATTAGATTAAAGCATTAATAAATGATTAAAACATTATTTAATGCCTAAAAACATTAGATTAAAATATTATTAATATAATTAATAATATTAGATTAAACTATTATTAAATAATTAATAATATTAGAATATGATTAAAATATTATTAAAGGGTTAATAATATTTAAGGTTAATAAAATATTATTAAATAATTAATAATATTAGTAAATGATTTGAATATTATTAAATAATTAATAATATTATAGAAGGATTAAAATATTATTAAAGGATTAATAATATTTTTAAATGATTAAGATTGTTAAGTGGATCAAATATTATTAAAGGAATAATATTTTTAAGTGATGAAGATACTATTAAATGATATTGAGAAGTAAATAAAATATTATTAAGTGATTAATAATATTAGACAATGGTTAAGACTTTGTTAATTGAGTAAATATTATTTAAAGATTAATAACATTAGTAAGTGATTAAAATATTATTAAATAATTAATAATATTTAGAAATGATTAAGATGTTGATAAGTGATTAAAATATTATTAAAATATTAATAATATTTGTAAACGATTAAGATATTATGAAGTGATTATTAAGAAGTAAATGAAATATTATTAAGTGATTAATAAAATTAGACAGGAATTTTAAGATGATGATTGAGTGATGGTAATGATAATGAGATAATGAATTATTGATTATGTGGCTAAATGTTAGCTTATTATTAAAGTAATAGTATTATGGGATAAAATGGATTATGCTAATTGGAATATCGATCTTATTAATGATATGTCATTCATAAGAGATTAAATTAGATTGTTTAATGGTAATCAGCAGTACAGACAAGTTTTCTAACTCAAACTCGAGTTAATAATTTTTCAGAAAGCTAGTGGTTTAATTATTGATAATTATTCAACATCTATGATTATTGATTCGCACGTAGTGCACGTTGCATATGTTTATTAGGTATGAAAGGCTGATCACCTTCATTACCAAAGTATTTGTTCAGGGTCATTGTTGACCACTCAGCGTTATTAATTCAATCATTCATGTATTAAAATTTGATTAATGCTCTTTCACAATCATGATACATCTTTATTGTATTTAAACTTGTTGAGAAAAATAGTTGCTCACCCTTGCTATATCATGAATATATTTCAGTTTAACCCGAATACTCAAAGAAGGACAAAGACAAAGGAAAAGATGTAGATTATTTTTATAATGACATTTATCTATTATGATAACTGACGTAAATTGATGATGTAAACCTTGTGAATTATTAAAGGTATGTATTAAGAAGATAAAGGTTGTAGACCTTGGGAAAGGTTACAGAACTATTGTGTAATAAACAATTTATGTTTATAATTTCCCATTAGTTTATAGAATATTTATGAAGATGATGTATTGTAATACCCGGTTAAAATTAATTAATAAATAAATATTAAATAATAAAAATTACCTTGTTTTAAAACATATTTTTGGATGTCATTTATTTTGGGTCAAAAAAACCATTTAATTTTTGTTGGCTAATGTAATAATAACTGATGGGTAAATTAAATTGATAAAATTGGGCTTTAAATTAAGTGGGTCTAATTTATAATTGTGTAATTTTTAAAATCCTATTAAAATTAGGAGAGTTGGTAAAATATATTAATTAATAAAATTTGTTAATAAATAAACATATAACAAAACCTAATCTTACTTTTGTTATACCGACTTTGAAAAGGAAGGAGAATACAGCCGCGCCAAACAAAGGAAAGAGACGACCTTGGATTATACTGGTATGAAAACAAGAATTGATGTATTACTAATATTATTATATATATGCGTGCCTATATGGACATCCTGTAATCTATTGTATTGTTAATGTCAATATATGTTTACTTTGGCAAGCTCTCGTTATTATATATATTATTATATTTAGATTATTCATATATGTATGTAATGTGATTGCAGACTTGTCTGCAAAAGTTATTTTCGTTTATATATAGATATTATGTGTTAATAAGTTTTAGACATGAATTATATAAACAGAAATTGTAAATTAAATTAAAGTTATGTAATTAATTTGAATTAATTAATTAATTTTGTTGACATAGTTGTAAAAGTTTTTAATAATAAATTTAATATTATTATGTTATTAATGATTGGATTGTAATAAAATCTTATTAAATTATTTAGATTGAACGAAGGGGGGGAGTCTAAACGAGTCATATTTGAAATATACTTTGGGTATTGCATTATCGATTCCAGGTACGGATTCCGTACTCTTTCAGCGAGACTCTTTTGTTTTTAAATTGTTCGTTTCGTTATTCGTTTCGAAATTTAGTTTTGCCTCTCATAATTGTTCCTTCTTAAATTCGTGAGAATGTTTCATTTTGGCATTAGTATTTGAAACTAGTATTTATACTCTTTGGTCTATTGTGTCATGGTTAATATTTATTTCGATATTTGTAGAAAGTACATGTTAATATATTTGGAGACTTTGTGTTGATATTTTATTTCAGTTTAACATGTACATGGTAGTACCCCTTTGTTGTGTCGCATGTGTTGTAACATTATATTTTGTTAGAATACCGTAGGGTATACCTGAGCTATAACCACCTGTGGGGGTACCACAGGCATGTCCTCTTGGCACCGAGGCATGACACCTTCTGTGGCGGTGTGATCAGTCCACGGCGTCTCCGTTTTGTGCTCCGGTGGGAGTTGGCCATTTGGTGTTTTGTTGTGGGAGGCGTATGGGTCGACCCTAGTTTTTCTGTTCTGTTCTGTTCTGCGGATTGGTGATGTTTGTGCCAAACACGCCTTCCGATTTTACATGCATTGGATTCGCGGTCCAATGTGTGTGACTTGCCTGTGTGGCATTATTTGACTTGCCTGTGTGGCATTATTTTGACTTGTCTGTGTGGTAAGGTATATTTCAGAGCTCGGTATGAAATAACACCCAGCCATTTGATTCAGCCTATTATTTCGTTGTGTTAGTTTTGTTCGTTTCAGTTCAGATCATTAAATTGTGTTAGTTATTTTGTTTCAACATTCTTTTATTCTATATCCGTACTAGACATTTGGCTCATGCTGTGTTTTCTTCCGGCAGGTAATCAAGGGAATCAAGGGCAAGTGTGATGAGAGCTCCATTCATTCCAATGATTTAGAAATATTCTGTTTAGACTTGATGTGTCAGTTTACTTGAATTTGTAATAATTATTTTAGATTGTAGTTTGAGACAGTTGGAGATTTATTATGGTTGACTTGTCGTAATTATCAGTTATTAAGATCATTCTTTTGTGGCTTTGAGCCTTGTTATTAAATTCATCAGTTTTGGTTATATTTTGGGTAACCTCTCTTTCTATTTCGGAAAGGGGGTTTTACAGAGTTGGTACCAGAGCTTAGGTTATTTCTTGTAGAAAACCTATTTAGGTTTGACCTGTGAGTGATGGGTAGACTTCTGGGTTAGGTTTTGTTCTGTTTAATTTTCTGTTCAGCTATCATATCAGCTATATTCGAATCTATCTCTAATCTATTTTGTTATCTATTCGTTGATCTCTTTGTTAAATGGCTCGTAGATCCGCCAGAGTTGTTGGGAGGCGAGGCAACAATAGGGGAAGAGGTGAGGATCAACCCAATGAGCAACCTAATGATCAGATGAATGCTCAGTTGGCTACCTTGGTGAATCAGGCAGTGAATCAGGCCTTACCTCAGTTGGTGGCACATGTTGTACAGGCAATGCAGCAGCCACCACCAGAAATTCTTGAGCAAGGGAATCCGAGAAATAATGGTCAGCAAGCAAATGTTGAAGAGGGGAATACAGATGGTTTTGATCAGCAGGTGGTTCCGATGTATGTATGGTTGGAAAGGTTTCAGAAGCAGAAACCACAATCATTCAGCTCAGCACAAACTCCAATTGATGCAGAGAATTGGATTGCCCATTTAGAGAAGATTTTCGATGTGTTGGGGTGCTCGGATAATCAGAAAGTGTTGCTAGCTGCTTACAAGCTGGAAGGGGATGCGCAGAGGTGGTGGAAAGTGATGAAAACAACGAAAGGTGAAAATTTTGCTGAGACACTTAATTGGGTGGAATTTTGTGAGGTCTTTTATCAGCAGTACTTCCCAGCTGCTGATAAAGAGGCCTATGCCAGGGAGTATCTGTCGATTCGACAGAAAGATGATGAGTCCATCACAGATTTTATGACGAGGTTCACCAGGTTGGCAGGCTTTGCGGGAACCTCTGCAGGGACTGTAGCGGAACAGGCGAAGAAGTTCAAGTGGAGGATCCATTACAGGTATCGGCAGCATCTTATTAACACCAAGTTTGTTGATGTGTCAGCAGTGGCCAATGCTGCCAAGAATATTGAGATGGAGAGACAAGACTTTCGGTCTTCTAAACCGGAAGGGAGTCGAAAGAGGGACAGAGATGACCAGCAGGGTCAAACTTCGGGTCAGCACGGGAAGAATCAGGGTGGTCAGTGGAACAAGAACCGTGGTGGCCAGCCGGGGCAATGGTATGGACAGAATCAGAACAGAGATTATCAGCAAACGCCTCAGCAAGGGCAAAATTGTCAGCTTCAGCTACCTTGGTATGGACAGAATCGTCAGCAGGGGCAGAATCAGGGTCGTTATCCGGGACCAGCTGGTGGGGGTAACCCGAATCTCATTCCGATAGCTCCTTGTGCTACTTGTGGGGCAAATCATCCGGGAAGGTAGTGCCACAGACTCACCGGTGCATGCTTCTTGTGTGGACAGATGGGTCATATTGCTAGGGATTATACCGGTCCACGCGAAAATGGTGGAGGTGGTGATAATGGTGGCAATGGAGGTCAGCGTCAGGGTGGTCGAGTGTTCGCTTTGACATATAACCAGACGACAGGTGCACCAGGTACTGTTTCTGGTACTCTTTTAGTTGGGAATCGTGAGGCGTCTATTTTATTTGATACGTGTTCTACTCATTCTGTTGTTGCTCAGTCTTTTGTTCGGCACCTAGGTGTGCCATCTCAGTTATTAGATTCTGTTATGTCTATTTCTACCCCGATGGGGACTCCTGTTGTTATTCCTGATTTGTATCGAGGGTGTCCGATAAGTTTTGGGGATAAGATTCGTAGGGCTAATCTTCTTCCGATGAGGATGCACGATTTTGATGTCATTCTTGGGATGGACTGGTTGGATAAACACCAGGCCACTATCGACTATCAGGCGAAGAAGGTTATATTTGGAGATGTGAAGTCTCCGGAGTTCGTGTTTCAGGGTTCACAACCGAGTAGGGTGTTGAAGTTGATTTCAGCTTTGAAGGCTGGGAAGTTGGTAGCAAAGGGTTGTGAGGGGTATTTGGCGTGTGTGAAAGATACCTCCAAGGGTGAGTCTCGTATTGAGGATGTTCCAATTGTTCGTGATTTTTCCGATGTATTTCCTGAGGAGTTGTCAGGGTTGCCACCACAACGGGAAGTTGAGTTTGCTATTGAGCTTATTCCTGGTGCGGAGCCTATCTCTAAGGCGCCGTATCGGATGACACCATTGGAGTTGAAGGAACAGTTGCAGGAATTGTTAGATCGTGGTGTGATTCGGCCGAGTGTTTCGCCGTGGGGTGCTCCAGTCTTATTTGTGAAGAAGAATGATGGGTCTATGAGGCTATGCATAGACTACAGAGAATTGAACAAGATCACCATCAGGAATCGGTATCCATTGCCGAGGATTGATGACTTGTTTGATCAACTTCAAGGGGCAAAATATTTTTCGAAGATAGACTTGAGGTCAGGTTATCATCAGTTGAGGGTGAGGGATGAAGATATCCCTAAGACGGCCTTTCGTACTCGATATGGGCATTACGAGTTTCTGGTGATGCCATTCGGGTTGACTAACGCTCCGGCGGTGTTTATGAATTTAATGAATCAGGTGTTCAGGGAGTACTTAGACCAATTTGTTATTGTCTTTATTGATGACATTTTGGTTTACTCCAAGTCTAAGGAAGAACATGAGGAGCATCTTCGCACAGTGTTGGAGATTTTGCAGAAGGAGAAGTTGTATGCTAAATTCTCTAAATGCGAGTTCTGGTTGGAGCAGGTTGCATTTTTAGGCCACGTTGTTTCTGCTGAGGGCATTAAGGTGGATCCTGCGAAGGTTGAGGCTATCACTAAATGGCCGGGACCAACTACAGTGACAGAGATTAGGAGTTTCTTGGGTTTGACAGGGTATTATAGGCGGTTTGTGGAAGGGTTTTCCTTGCTTGCCTTACCATTAACCCAGTTGATGAGAAAGGGCGTGAAGTTTGTGTGGAATGAGGAGCGTGAGAAGAGTTTCGAGGAATTGAAGAAACGACTTGTGACAGCTCCTATACTTACATTGCCATCGGGGACGGGAGGTTACCAGATTTATAGTGATGCTTCTAAGAAGGGCTTGGGGTGTGTTTTGATGCAACACAGTAAGGTGATTGCTTATGCTTCTAGGCAACTTAAACCTTATGAGGTGAACTACCCCACACATGATTTGGAGTTGGCAGCAGTGATATTTGCCTTAAAGATTTGGAGGCATTATTTGTATGGAGAGACTTGTGATATCTTCACCGATCACAAAAGTCTTAAATACATTTTCACTCAGAAGGAGCTCAATATGAGACAGAGGCGTTGGTTGGAGCTTCTAAAAGATTATGATGCGAGAATTCAGTATCACCCGGGAAAGGCAAACGTGGTTGCAGATGCTCTTAGCCGGAAGAGTTCAGGGAGTGTAGCAGCCCTTATTACACAACCTCAGCTTATTTCGGATATGGAGCGGCTCGAGTTGGAGTTGTATGTACGAGGTTCAGATGGGCATTTGGCGGGTATGAGAGTGGAGCCCTCTCTTATCTCGCGGGTCAAAGAAACTCAAAAAGAAGATGAGGAGTTGTGGAGTATGACGCAGAATCTAGAGGAGGGCAAGCAGTCTGAGTTTCGTATTGATGACCATGGTGTGATTTGGTTGGGTGAACGGTTATGTGTACCGTCGGATCCAATCATTCGGGAGGCGGAGTTGGCTGAGGCTCATAGTTCGCCATTTTCTATTCATCCAGGGTCTACAAAGATGTATAGGGATTTGAAGAAGAATTTTTGGTGGAATGGGATGAAACGAGACGTGGCTGAACATGTTGGGAAGTGCCTCACTTGTCAGCAAGTGAAGATAGAACGTCAACGAGCTAGTGGTTTGCTGCAACAGTTAGACATTCCAGTGTGGAAGTGGGAAGATATCACGATGGATTTTGTGACTGGTTTGCCGAAGACTTTCAAGAAGAATGATGCCATTTGGGTAGTGGTGGACCGACTGACCAAATCGGCACACTTTTTGGCTATCCATGAGGGATACTCGGTGGATAGGTTGGCACAAATCTTTCAGCAGGAGATTGTTAGACTTCATGGTACTCCAGTGTCTATTGTTTCAGATCGGGACCCACGGTTCACTTCACGGTTCTGGAAAGGGTTTCAACGAGCTTGGGGTACTCGACTCAACTTTAGTACTTCTTTCCATCCGCAAACTGATGGGCAATCCGAACGGACTATTCAAACGTTGGAGGACATGTTGAGATCTTGTGCACTTGAATGGTTGGGTAATTGGGATGATTATTTAAGCCTAGTTGAGTTCGCGTATAACAACAGCTGGCATGCGAGTATTGGGATGGCTCCGTTTGAGGCGTTATATGGTAGAAAGTGTCGAGCTCTAACTTGTTGGGATGAGGTTGGCGAAAGGGTCATAGAAGGGCCTGAGTTAGTACAAATCACTACAGAGAAGGTAGCGGTGGCTAAGGAGAAATTGAAGTTGGCTCGATCACGGCAGAAATGTTATGCTGATAAGCATAGGAGGACTTTAGAGTTTGAACTTGGTGAGCATGTGTTTCTAAAAGTTTCTCCTTGGAAGGGAATTCGGCGATTTGGGTTGAAAGGAAAGCTTAGTCCGCGATATATCGGTCCATTTGAGATTTTGGAAAGAGTTGGTGAGGTTGCATATCGGTTAGCTTTGCCTCCACAGCTAGCTCATGTGCACAATGTATTCCATGTGTCAGCGTTGAGGAGTTATCATTATCATCCGTTGCATGTGGTGCAATATCCATTCGATAAGATTCAGGAGGATCATACTTGTGAGGAGAAAGCTGAGGCGATTTTGGATCGTCAAGAAAGGATTATGAGGAGGAAGACTATTCCGTTTGTTAAGGTTCTGTGGAGGAACCATTCGGAGCGAAAAGCCACTTGGGAGCTTGAGGAGTCTATTCGAGCGGAATATCCGCATCTTTTTGATAATTAGGTACGTTCTATTCTTTTGATTTCGGGGACAGATTTCTTTTAAGGGGTAGGTGATGTAATACCCGGTTAAAATTAATTAATAAATAAATATTAAATAATAAAAATTACCTTGTTTTAAAACATATTTTTGGATGTCATTTATTTTGGGTCAAAATAACCATTTAATTTTTGTGGGCTAATGTAATAATAACTGATGGGTAAATTAAATTGATAAAATTGGGCTTTAAATTAAGTGGGTCTAATTTATAATTGTGTAATTTTTGAAATCCTATTAAAATTAGGAGAGTTGGTAAAATATATTAATTAATAAAATTTGTTAATAAATAAACATATAACAAAACCTAATCTTACTTTTGTTATACCGACTTTGAAAAGGAAGGAGAAACAGCAGCGCCAAACAAAGGAAAGAGACGACCTTGGATTATACTGGTATGAAAACAAGAATTGATGTATTACTAATATTATTATATATATGCGTGCCTATATGGACATCCTGTAATCAATTGTATTGTTAATGTCAATATATGTTTACTTTGGCAAGCTCTCGTTATTATATATATTATTATATTTAGATTATTCATATATGTATGTAATGTGATTGCAGACTTGTCTGCAAAAGTTATTTTCGTTTATATATAGATATTATGTGTTAATAAGTTTTAGACATGAATTATATAAACAGAAATTGTAAATTAAATTAAAGTTATGTAATTAATTTGAATTAATTAATTAATTTTGTTGACATAGTTGTAAAAGTTTTTAATAATAAATTTAATATTATTATGTTATTAATGATTGGATTGTAATAAAATCTTATTAAATTATTTAGATTGAACGAAGGGGGGGAGTCTAAACGAGTCATATTTGAAATATACTTTGGGTATTGCATTATCGATTCCAGGTACGGATTCCGTACTCTTTCAGCGAGACTCTTTTGTTTTTAAATTGTTCGTTTCGTTATTCGTTTCGAAATTTAGTTTTGCCTCTCATAATTGTTCCTTCTTAAATTCGTGAGAATGTTTCATTTTGGCATTAGTATTTGAAACTAGTATTTATACTCTTTGGTCTATTGTGTCATGGTTAATATTTATTTCGATATTTGTAGAAAGTACATGTTAATATATTTGGAGACTTTGTGTTGATATTTTATTTCAGTTTAACATGTACATGTTAGAACCCCTTTGTTGTTTCGCATCTGTTGTGACATTATATTTTGTTAGAATACCGTAGGGTATACTTGAGCTATAACCACCTGTGGGGGTACCACAGGCATGTCCTCTTGGCACTGAGACATGACACCTTCCGTGGCGGTGTGATCAGTCCACGGCGTCTCCGTTTTGTGCTCCGGTGGGAGTTGGCCATTTGGTGTTTTGTTGTGGGAGGCGTATGGGTCGACCCTAGTTTTTCTGTTCTGTTCTGTTCTGCGGATTGGTGATGTTTGTGTCAAACACGCCTTCCGATTTTACATGCATTGGATTCGCGGTCCAATGCGTGTGACTTGCCTATGTGGCATTATTTGACTTGTCTGTGTGGCAAGGTATATTTCAGAGCTTGGTATGAAATAACACCCAGCCATTTGATTCAACCTATTATTTCGTTGTGTTAGTTTTGTTCGTTTCAGTTCAGATCATTAAATTGTGTTAGTTATTTTGTTTCATCATTCTTTTATTCTATATCCGTACTGGGCATTTGGCTCATGCTGTGTTTTCTTCCGGCAGGTAATCAAGGGAATCAAGGGCAAGTGTGATGAGAGCTCCATTAATTCCAATGATTTAGAAATATTCTGTTTAGACTTGATGTGTCAGTTTACTTGAATTTGTAATAATTATTTTAGATTGTAGTTTGAGACAGTTGGAGATTTATTATGGTTGACTTGTCGTAATTATCAGTTATTAAGATCATTCTTTTGTGGCTTTGAGCCTTGTTATTAAATTCATCAGTTTTGGTTATGTTTTGGGTAACCTCTCTTTCTATTTCGGAAAGGGGGTGTTACATGTATCGTGACGCACTAGGTCCGAGGTTCAAGTGACCCGAATTTGGGGGCGCTGTATCGGTCCTTTTCCCTCCTACATCTAGATTTCCTTCAGTCTTCATTCAAGAAATATACAGTTATAGATATATTATATGCATGCTCATTAGCTAATATATATATATATATATATATATATATATATATATATATATATATATATAACATTAATATTAATTGATGGACCTGGATAACCGAAGTGGATGCACCAAACTTGAAATTACACGGGAAGTAATCTCTTTTTATTGAAGTTATTTCTCCTTCAGGTATTGGTTCCAAGGGCACTAGAAGAGTAATTGTGTTGTCTAAGCATTTCACAATACCAAGAGATGGTTTTCCATAAGGGTATTGTCGTGCCGAGTATTGAGTTGCTCAGATTTGGTTCACAAAATTTATTGAGTATAAAATAAGGTTTGATTGAGACTTATTTACCTACCGAGGTGAGCACGATCTCGAATCAATCCTGAGCAATTTAAACTTTTTGAACAAATATTATTCGAGTATTAATAGAAAATTATAATTTGAACAGGTTCAAGTAAGTAATCGAATTTTAAAATTTGTTTATATTTGAAAAATTTATATTTTGAGTCGAACTCGAATCAAACTTTTAGTCGAGCAAGTACGAATCAAGTCCAAACATTTTGTTCACTTTAAAACTTTAATTTTCCACGTCTCACCACCAGCCTACCATCACCTGAGCGGAATCCCTTTAGGTTTATGTTATTACCACCAGCTCGAGGAAAAATAACATTAATAGTTTGATTGGATGAAACAATGTTAAGAGCATTCATCACACGTATGTATGTATTTGTGTGTATATATATATATATATATATATATATATATATATATATATATATATAACTTAAAGTAAAACAGCTGTTATATGGGGGTGAAAGGGTTATTTCCTAGATAAAAATTTTGAGGTGGAAATGTATGGAGGTGATGACTCGTCGGAGAAGACGATCAGCAGTTCCATCCGGCACCGGAGGAGACGGACCAGTCAACCGGAGAAGCCGCCGGAGAAGACGACGCAACAGTCGCCGCCGGTCAGTCAACGAAGACGCCAGAGGCATCTTCAGTCAGCACTGATGGCCGACAGCCATCAGATCAGCTTTTGCTTTTACCTAAAGCAAAAGTCTTTTACTTTAGTAAATGTAAAAGTAAAAGTAAAAGAATAACTTTTGCTTTTACTTTAAGTTAAATGTTTTTAACTTAGTTAAATGTTTCTTACATTTACCCATGTAAAAGTAAATGTAAAATGTTTCTTACGTTTTACTTTTACTTAAGTAAATTACTTTTACTTCCAGTCATTGTAATAGTGATTCCTGCGTGAATCAAATAGTAATTTACTTTTCAGTTTTTCTATTTAAAGAACTCGAAGTGTTAGAGTTCTTCAGGCTTTTCTTTTGTAAGAAAACCTCACCTGAGGTCCGCTCTCTCCCTTCTCTCTAGAGTTCGCCGGAGACGAAGCTTCCAGCTTCGATCTTCTTAGTTAGAAGATGAAGAAGAAGTTCTTCCATAACTTCCTTCTTCCTCAAACAGTTAGATCTAGGATATACATGTAATCCCTTCCTCAACTGTTTATAAATAAAAGAAAGAGATTACTTTACCGATTCACCGGTCATCTTCTTAATCTTTTCTTTTTCTGTTAAGTTTTTCTTATTAAAAACTTATCCGCTGTTATATGGTATCAGAGCCACACGGTTGGTTCTTGATGCTATCGGCGATTTCGATCTAGAACGGAGGTATGCGTTCTGTTTAAACGTTTTAGCAAACTTTTATTTTTCTTGCTCCGCTTTCAGTAACCGGACCTTCGCCGTTAAACACCCAAGATCGCCTTTAAGTCCCGATTAGTGCCTGTTTGTAAGTCTCTAGTAAGAGAGCAGTGTAAGGCCAAAGGGAATCTTTAGATCTACGGGGTATGATTCATCGGCAAGTAAGGCCTTTTAAGTGGACCTTCAAGAAAAAGAATTTTTGTTTAAACGGTTTTCAGAGTCTTCTGTTTAGACCGATCTCACTGATAGATCAGGACCGATCGAGTGATCCTTTGTTTCAGATTTCATCTGATTTGTTTTTAAACAAAAACTTTCTACAAAATCAAAGAAATCTTGAAGATTTTGACCAATTTTTCGGTGAAAAAATTTTCCTCTCCTTCTTTTGTAAACAAATTTTTGGGGGTGAAAGGGTTATTTCCTGGATAAAAATTTTGAGGTGGAAATGTATGGAGGTGATGACTCGTCGGAGAAGACGATCAGCAGTTCCATCCGGCACGATAAGTATGAATAACAGCGGATAAGTTTTTAATAAGAAAAACTTAACAGAAAAAGAAAAGATTAAGAAGATGACCGGTGAATCGGTAAAGTAATCTCTTTCTTTTATTTATAAACAGTTGAGGAAGGGATTACATGTATATCCTAGATCTAACTGTTTGAGGAAGAAGGAAGTTATGGAAGAACTTCTTCTTCATCTTCTAACTAAGAAGATCGAAGCTGGAAGCTTCGTCTCCGGCGAACTCTAGAGAGAAGGGAGAGAGCGGACCTCAGGTGAGGTTTTCTTACAAAAGAAAAGCCTGAAGAACTCTAACACTTCGAGTTCTTTAAATAGAAAAACTGAAAAGTAAATTACTATTTGATTCACGCAGGAATCACTATTACAATGACTGGAAGTAAAAGTAATTTACTTAAGTAAAAGTAAAACGTAAGAAACATTTTACATTTACTTTTACATGGGTAAATGTAAGAAACATTTAACTAAGTTAAAAACATTTAACTTAAAGTAAAAGCAAAAGTTATTCTTTTACTTTTACTTTTACATTTACTAAAGTAAAAGACTTTTGCTTTAGGTAAAAGCAAAAGCTGATCTGATGGCTGTCGGCCATCAGTGCTGACTGAAGATGCCTCTGGCGTCTTCGTTGACTGACCGGCGGTGACTGTTGCGTCGTCTTCTCCGGCGGCTTCTCCGGTTGACTGGTCCGTCTCCTCCGGTGCCGGATGGAACTGCTGATCGTCTTCTCCGACGAGTCATCACCTCCATACATTTCCACCTCAAAATTTTTATCCAGGAAATAACCCTTTCACCCCCATATAACAGCTGTTATACCTCCATATAACAGCGGATAAGTTTTTAAGAAGAAAAACTTAAACAGAAAAGAAAAGATTAAGAAGATGACCGGTGAATCGGTAAAGTAATCTCTTTCTTTTATTTATAAACAGTTGAGGAAGGGATTACATATATCCTAGATCTAACTGTTTGAGGAAGAAGGAAGTTATGGAAGAACTTCTTCTTCATCTTCTAACTAAGAAGATCGAAGCTGGAAGCTTCGTCTCCGGCTAACTCTAGAGAGAAGGGAGAGAGCGGACCTCAGGTGAGGTTTTCTTGCAAAAGAAAAGCCTAAGAGAAAACCTGAGTAACTCTAACACTTCGAGTTACTTAAATAGAAAAACTGAAAAGTAAATTACTATTGAATCACGCAGGATTCACTATTACATTAACTGGAAGTAAAAGTAATTTACTTAAGTAAAAGTAAAACGTAAGAAACATTTTACATTTACTTTTACATGGGTAAATGTAAGAAACATTTAACTAAGTTAAAAACATTTAACTTAAAGTAAAAGCAAAAGTTATTCTTTTACTTTTACTTTTACATTTACTAAAGTAAATACTTTTGCTTTACGGAAAGCAAAAGCTGATCTGATGGCTGTCGGCCATCAGTGCTGACTGAAGATGCCTCTGGCGTCTTCGTTGACTGACCGGCGGCGACTGTTGCGTCGTCTTCTCCGGCGGCTTCTCCGGTTGACTGATCCGTCTCCTCCGGTGCCGGATGGAACTGCTGATCGTCTTCTCCGACGAGTCATCACCTCCATACATTTCCACCTCAAAATTTTTATCCAGGAAATAACCCTTTCACCCCCAAAAATTTTGTTTACAAAAAGAAGGAGAGGAAAAAAAATTTTCACCGAAAAATTGGTCAAAATCTTCAAGATTTCTTAGATTTTGTAAAAGATTTTTGTTTTTAAAAACAAATCAGATGAAATCTGAAACAAAGGATCACTCGATCGGTCCTGATCTATCAGTGAAATCGGTCTAAACAGAAGACTCTGAAAACCGTTTAAACAAAAATTCTTTTTCTTGAAGGTCCACTGTAAAGGCCTTACTTGCCGATGAATCATACCCCTTAGATCTAAAGATTCCCTTTGGCCTTACACTGCTCACTTACTTGAGACTTACAAACAGGCACTAATCGGGACTTAAAGGCGATCTTGGGTGTTTAACGGCGAAGGTCCGGTTACTTAAAGCGGAGCAAGAAAAATAAAAGTTTGCTAAAACGTTTAAACAGAACGCATACCTCCGTTCTAAATCGAAATCGCCGATAGCATCAAGAACCAACCGTGTGGCTCTGATCGGTCCTGATAGATCAGGACCGATCGAGTGATCCTTTGTTTCAGATTTCATCTGATTTGTTTTTAAAAACAAAAATCTTTTACAAAATTTAAGAAATCTTGAAGATTTTGACCAATTTTTCGGTGAATTTTTTTTTTCCTCTCCTTCTTTTTGTAAACAAAATTTTTGGGGGTGAAAGGGTTATTTCCTGGATAAAAATTTTGAGGTGGAAATGTATGGAGGTGATGACTCGTCGGAGAAGACGATCAGCAGTTCCATCCGGCACCGGAGGAGACGGATCAGTCAACCGGAGAAGCCGCCGGAGAAGAAGACGCAACAGTCGCCGCCGGTCAGTCAACGAAGACGCCAGAGGCATCTTCAGTCAGCACTGATGGCCGACAGCCATCAGATCAGCTTTTGCTTTCCGTAAAGCAAAAGTATTTACTTTAGTAAATGTAAAAGTAAAAGTAAAAGAATAACTTTTGCTTTTACTTTAAGTTAAATGTTTTTAACTTAGTTAAATGTTTCTTACATTTACCCATGTAAAAGTAAATGTAAAATGTTTCTTACGTTTTACTTTTACTTAAGTAAATTACTTTTACTTCCAGTTAATGTAATAGTGAATCCTGCGTGATTCAATAGTAATTTACTTTTCAGTTTTTCTATTTAAGTAACTCGAAGTGTTAGAGTTACTCAGGTTTTCTCTTAGGCTTTTCTTTTGTAAGAAAACCTCACCTGAGGTCCGCTCTCTCCCTTCTCTCTAGAGTTAGCCGGAGACGAAGCTTCCAGCTTCGATCTTCTTAGTTAGAAGATGAAGAAGAAGTTCTTCCATAACTTCCTTCTTCCTCAAACAGTTAGATCTAGGATATATGTAATCCCTTCCTCAACTGTTTATAAATAAAAGAAAGAGATTACTTTACCGATTCACCGGTCATCTTCTTAATCTTTTCTTTTCTGTTTAAGTTTTTCTTCTTAAAAACTTATCCGCTGTTATATGGTATCAGAGCCACACGGTTGGTTCTTGATGCTATCGGCGATTTCGATTTAGAACGGAGGTATGCGTTCTGTTTAAACGTTTTAGCAAACTTTTATTTTTCTTGCTCCGCTTTAAGTAACCGGACCTTCGCCGTTAAACACCCAAGATCGCCTTTAAGTCCCGATTAGTGCCTGTTTGTAAGTCTCAAGTAAGTGAGCAGTGTAAGGCCAAAGGGAATCTTTAGATCTAAGGGGTATGATTCATCGGCAAGTAAGGCCTTTACAGTGGACCTTCAAGAAAAAGAATTTTTGTTTAAACGGTTTTCAGAGTCTTCTGTTTAGACCGATTTCACTGATAGATCAGGACCGATCGAGTGATCCTTTGTTTCAGATTTCATCTGATTTGTTTTTAAAAACAAAAATCTTTTACAAAATCTAAGAAATCTTGAAGATTTTGACCAATTTTTCGGTGAAAATTTTTTTTCCTCTCCTTCTTTTTGTAAACAAAATTTTTGGGGGTGAAAGGGTTATTTCCTGGATAAAAATTTTGAGGTGGAAATGTATGGAGGTGATGACTCGTCGGAGAAGACGATCAGCAGTTCCATCCGGCACCGGAGGAGACGGATCAGTCAACCGGAGAAGCCGCCGGAGAAGACGACGCAACAGTCGCCGCCGGTCAGTCAACGAAGACGCCAGAGGCATCTTCAGTCAGCACTGATGGCCGACAGCCATCAGATCAGCTTTTGCTTTCCGTAAAGCAAAAGTATTTACTTTAGTAAATGTAAAAGTAAAAGTAAAAGAATAACTTTTGCTTTTACTTTAAGTTAAATGTTTTTAACTTAGTTAAATGTTTCTTACATTTACCCATGTAAAAGTAAATGTAAAATGTTTCTTACGTTTTACTTTTACTTAAGTAAATTACTTTTACTTCCAGTTAATGTAATAGTGAATCCTGCGTGATTCAATAGTAATTTACTTTTCAGTTTTTCTATTTAAGTAACTCGAAGTGTTAGAGTTACTCAGGTTTTCTCTTAGGCTTTTCTTTTTGTAAGAAAACCTCACCTGAGGTCCGCTCTCTCCCTTCTCTCTAGAGTTAGCCGGAGACGAAGCTTCCAGCTTCGATCTTCTTAGTTAGAAGATGAAGAAGAAGTTCTTCCATAACTTCCTTCTTCCTCAAACAGTTAGATCTAGGATATATGTAATCCCTTCCTCAACTGTTTATAAATAAAAGAAAGAGATTACTTTACCGATTCACCGGTCATCTTCTTAATCTTTTCTTTTCTGTTTAAGTTTTTCTTCTTAAAAACTTATCCGCTGTTATTCATACTAGAAGAGATTCAGAAATAATTAGTAATACTTCAATAAAAGATGTCAAATTATAAGGTATTCTTAATCAAGGACAAGTTAGTCATCCCTGTTATACCCAGAACGACCCTGATGAAGATGAAGGATCTTCTTCCCCAGCATCTTCTGTATATCCTACCCAGTCTGACTTTAATGCCCCTATTCATAATCAACTAAGAGTCATTAAGAAAGAATTTATTTTAGAATGGGATAACTTAGTAAAAGATTTTAATTCAAAATCAAATAAAGAAAAAAGACATCTATTCAGATCTAATCATCCTACTGAAAAAGAAAGAGATAAGATAGTTAATAGATGGAAGCGATTCATTCAAAATGAACATATTAATGTTACGTTTTACGATTGGTATGACCAGTACCAAAGTAAGTGTAATGTTATTAGTAAAACACAATGGATAAAGGAAGACAAAACAAAGATTTCGTCTAGTCATCCACCCTTAGAGACAGTTTTAATCCCAGTCAAGAACACTTCAGTTATCGCTAGTCCCTTTAAAATTCCAGATGGAATTAAAGATGATAAAAAAATAATTGAACAATTAAACTTCAGCAATCAGTATCTTGCAACTGTTGGAAAACAGCTTGACATGATAGAAGAAAAATTTGAGGAAAATATTATTAAAAAACCTGATTCAAAGATTGAACAACCCTTAATCAACTTACCAGAAAATAGGAACAGATTAGGTTTACCTAATAAGGATGAAGAATTAGTTCAGTCCATAGATAAATTATTTAAAAAGATTAAATCTGAAGCCGGTACGAGTGGAACTATTGCAGTCATTGATCAAGTAGAGTCTGATAATGACGACGACAGTTCTTCTATTCACTCATCAACCTCTAATCTTAATGAACAGCTAAATAAATTAACTGTTAATAACACAAGTATCACCAGAAATTGGTATTCTAGACCTACTCCTCCGGATCTACAATTCGAAGAGAGAAATCTAGATAAGCAATTTTCTGTTTCATCCAATAAAGTATATGAATGGAATATTGATGGATTTAGTGAACAAGAAATCCTTAATAAATTAAATCATATGTCAATGGTAGCAAATAGCTATATCACCAGATTCAACAATTTATCTCAACCAGATATAGTTGAATTAATAGCTAGTGGATTTACTGGTATCCTTAGATCTTGGTGGGAAAAACATC
Organism: Panax notoginseng; assembly: GCA_016801055.1. Lineage (NCBI taxonomy): Eukaryota > Viridiplantae > Streptophyta > Magnoliopsida > Apiales > Araliaceae > Panax > Panax notoginseng. Next base: position 186,167,877 of record CM029017.1, read on the forward strand.
TCACAGAAGACATTAGGATATCGATAGTTCATGCTATCCAGAGAGATGATGATGGTAATCCCATCTTCAATGAAGAAGTTGGTATGGGTTTGCCAGATGGAGTTAATACATTAATCTTCACCATAATTAAACATTTTATTGGAACTCCTAGTAACATCACAGAACGAATTCATGACCAATTAAGCAATCTTACTTGTCCCACTCTAAGTGATTTTAGATGGTACAAGGATGTATTCACCTCTAGAGTTATGATGCGAAATGATAGTAACAAACCATTCTGGAAAGAAAAATTTGTTAATGGTTTACCGTCGTTATTTGCCCATAAAGTTAGAGAAGAGTTAAGTAAAAATTTAGGATACATTGATTACGATAATTTAACTTATGGAGACATTATAAGTTATATTCAAAAAATTGGATTAAAAATGTGTATTGACTTCAAACTAGCCAAACAAGCTAATAAAGATAAAAAGAAAGCTAAATATGAGTTAGGAACCTTCTGTGAACAATATGGTTTACCACCTGTTGCTCCCTCTAGAAGAAAGCATCGGTTTCCCCATAAGCATATTGAGTCACAAAGGAATCACAAACATCGTAAAAAACGATATAATCAAGAAAAGAAAATTGTTAGTAAAGATTCTTACTATAAAAGACCCCAGTCAACATACAAGAAATCATCTAAAAAATCAAAACAATTTGATAAAAGTAAAATTGTCTGTCACAATTGTGGGCAGAAAGGACATTTTAAGAGTGAATGTAGAGTTAAGAAAAAATTGAGTCAATTAAATATCTCAGCCAAAGACACTGAGCAAATACTTGAGTTAATGAGAATTGAAAACAACGATAGTAGTGATGAAGAGTCAGATGCCCCTGAATCTTCTAGCACTAGTACTACTTGTAACGATGAATCAAATACAGAAAACGAAGTTACTGTTTGTACAGAAAACTGCAGTAACAATTGTTGCAAAAGAATTAATGTAATCACTAAAGAAGACGAAGAGTGTTCGTTATTAGTTGATCTAATTAGCAAAATCGTTGATCCAGGATTAAAAACCCAGTATCTAAATCAATTAAAAGATTTATTAAATAAGGATAAGAAAGTTACTGATAAGGTTCTTAAAGCCAAAGAAAAGCCAGTTTTTAGTCTTAATAAAACACTTGAAAGATTTAAATCTCCAGCTAGAGAAATTACACTCCCTGAATTAAATCATGAAGTTAATAAATTAAAGAAAGAAATTTCCAGTCTAAAATTAGATATTTCTAATCTGAGGAAAGAAATTGATGATAAAAAGTCAGATCTTCAAGTACACGATTCTTCTTCCAGTGATGAAAGTCATGAAGAACCAGAATCATCAGGTGTTAAGGATGATCCTGATCTTTTTATTCAAGGTCTTTCACTTAAAAGAATTAAAGACATTACCATTCAAAAATGGTATATCTCTATTAAGTTAGTTATTGATAAAACCTTCTCTATTCAGCTCCCTGCCCTAGTTGATACTGGAGCAGATCTAAACTGTATTCAAGAAGGCCTTATTCCCACCAGATACTACAAAAAAACCACTGAAAAACTTAATTCAGCCAATGGAAGTAATATGGAAATAAAGTATAAATTACCTAAAGTCCATATCTGTCAAGATGATATGTGTTTTAAAACTTCTTTTGTTTTAATCCGCAATCTTACAGATAAAATTATTTTAGGTTTACCATTTATATATTTATTGTATCCATTCACTACCAGTAATAAAGGATTAAGTTGTGAACATTTAGGAAAGAATATAACATTTAAATTCTTAATCAAACCTAAGGAACGAGATTTAAAATTTATTCAAGAAGAATCAATTTCTAAATCAATAAATCTGTTAAACTGCAAAGTCACCCACTTAAGTTTCCTCAAGGAAGAAGTTAAGTACCAACAAGTTGAAGAACAACTTAAAAGCAACAGAATCCAAGAAAAAATTAGTGAATTAAAAGAATATTTATCAAAGAATCTATGTTCGGACTCTCCCAATGCTTTTTGGCATAGGAAGAAGCACGTAGTTAGATTACCATATGCAAAAGAATTTAAAGAACATTTAATTCCTACTAAAGCTAGGCCAATTCAAATGAGTCATGAGCAAATGGAATTATGTAAGACAGAGATTAATGATCTCCTTAGTAAAGGGTTAATTAGACATAGTAAGTCACCCTGGTCTTGCCCAGCCTTCTATGTTAATAATGAAGCTGAGAAGGAGAGAGGTGTCCCTCGTCTAGTTATTAATTACAAACCATTAAACAAGGTTCTTGAATGGATTAGATACCCTTTACCTAATAAGGAAGACCTCCTTAGCCGGTTAAGTGTTTCCACCATCTTTAGTAAATTTGACCTTAAATCAGGATTCTGGCAAGTTGCTATTCATCCCGACGATAGGTACAAAACCGCATTCACCACTCCGTTCGGTCATTACGAATGGAATGTTCAGTCATTCGGACTTAAAAATGCACCTAGTGAATTTCAGAATATTCTCAATAATATTTTGAATCCGTTCAGTCATTTTATTATCGTTTACATCGATGATATCCTTGTATTCTCCAAGACTATTGAAGAACATATTAAACATTTAAATTCTTTCTTCAATACAGTTAAAATCAATGGTCTTGTTCTTTCTCCTTCCAAGTGTAGTCTGTTTCTGACAAAAGTCAGGTTTCTCGGTCTAATCCTCTATCACGGACTTACTCGGCCTATTGACAGAGCTATTCAATTTGCCGACAAATTTCCAGATAAGATTACCGACAAAACACAGCTACAGAGATTTCTTGGCTCGCTTAATTATATAGGCAAGTTCTACAAGAATCTCAGGAAGATTTGTAAGCCTCTCTTTCAGCGCTTACAAAGTAATCCCCCTCCTTGGACAGACATTCATACTTCTGTCGTCCAACAAGTCAAAAAATATGTCAAGGTTTTGTCTTGCCTTGGCATCTCTAATGATTCAGCATTTAAAATAGTTGAAACCGATGCCTCCGATATCGGATTTGGTGGTATTCTCAAACAACAATTAACCTCCACTTCTGACGAACAAATTGTTCGTTTCCATTCGGGCGCATGGAACCCTACACAGTTAAAATATAGTACTATTAAAAAAGAAATTTTGTCACTTGTCTTATGTATTAAAAAATTTCAAAGAGATCTACTGAATCAGAAATTTTTAGTTAGGATAGATTGCAAATCAGCCAAGTTTATTCTTGAAAAAGACGTCGAGAACGTCGCCTCTAAGCATTCTTTCGCTAGATGGCAAGCTATATTAAGTATTTTTGAGTTTGATATTGAATATATTAAAGGTAGTAACAATTCAGTTCCTGATTTTCTTACACGTGAGTTTATTAACACAGGTACTATTACAGCACCATGAGTGTTCGAGGAGGATCATCTTCTCGAGGTCATGGCCGTTCATCAGGCCAAGTTAATCAGTCAAAGGGAACTATTGTTCCTCACCCAGTTACTCAAACACATAATAAATTCCAGGTGCTTGGCACAGTCCCCAAGCCCTATGCTTCAGTTCTAGCTAGTCAACCAAAACCATTTGACATTTTTGCTAATCAATCCAAAGCGACTTCGTCAAACCCTAGTAACCCAGCGTCGGAGTATCGTGCTAAGTATAATCAGCACCTATTCCATATTGAGTTACCCATGAAACCAAAAAATGACCCAGTCAAATTAGCTGCCCAGTATTTTCCTACTGGATGGCATTTTCTTCCTCTCGCTCCTTATAAATCTTTGGTCTTTTATAAGGATATTCTTATTGAAACAGAGTCAGTATTCATCAAACCTATTTATGCCAACGATGATAGCTCTAAGCTTCTTTATCACTCGTTGTATATTAAACAGGTTCTCAATCTTTCAGATTGGGGTAGTCATCCCTCCGATCTCAAGTCGCTCTCTAATCATTCTAGCCCTTATTGCTATTATGATTATATTGAGGCTTGGTTTAAAATTATGCTTCACCAGAATGATGATCATAGTCATTCTTGGTTTTTCCAATTCGATCAAAAGTTCAAGAGTCAGTTTCCCAAGTGGTTCATCCTCTGGTGGACAAGGCATGGTCTTGATCATGCGATTTTCCCAGAACCACTTATGGTTCAGTTAGAACATTTTTGTCGTCATAGTAACTATCTCCCAAAGTATGAGGAAATTCCTGCATTCCTTATATTTTGTAGTAAATATAAAATCCCTTGGATCCTCAAATGGCAATATGTCGTTACGGCCACCCAAGAAGTCACAATATTCCAACCGCCTTCTTCCATAGGAATTAGGTCAGCCCAAACAGTCATCGCCCCGATTTCTCAAGTCTCTCGCCGTTTTTTCATCAAATGGTGGGATAAATTTGGTGTCGAAAGGATAGTTGGTCAAGTTCAGAAGGAATTTCCTCCTTCTCCATCTACTCCCTTGACCCCTTCAGTTACCAAAGTTCCAGTAATTGAGTCATCTAGTAAGTCTTCAGTTAAAGCGTCTACGTCAGTTGCTCCGTCTAGTCCACAGAAGCTCACTGATGTTTCCAGTTATTCAAGCTCTCAGTTAAAAGTTCTTACAGATGCCATCCAGGCACGTTTAGATCAGTTAGATAAAAAATCAGATGCATCTTCTTCTCAGTCCAGAGGAGAAAATGATAGTCAAGATTTGGATGATGAAGAGGATTGTGACCCCTATGGCACAATCAACCTTCAAGATGCTCAGGATCCTTTTGCCTGAACATCTCAGTCAGCACCTGCTCCGGCAGCCTAGTCAGCACAGCCTAGTCAGCACCTGCTCCGGCAGCCCAGTCAGCACAGCCCAGTCAGCACAGCCTAGTCAGCACAGCCTAGTCAGCACATCTGCTCCGGTAGTCTCGTCAGTAGCATCTTCTGCTCCGACAGCCTCGACAGCAGCATCATCTGCTTTTCCACCGAAAACAGCCCTTAGTCAAGCATCTGGCCCCACAGCATCTGCTTTTCCACCGAAAGCAGCCCTTAGTCAAGCATCTGGCCCCACGGCCTCGTTATTCAAAAGAAGACGTCTACTTTCCACCGAAAGTAGATTCTTTTATTTTACTTTAACTTTAGTAAATGTAATATGTTTTTACTTTTACTTTACCCCAGTCATTGTAATAGTTGATTCCTTAGTCTATAAAAGGAATTCGACTTCATTTGTATGAGGCAGACTTAGAAAGACTCAGAGCTCCTTCTCTGACTAATCTTTAGCCTCTACCGCTGTTTAGCCTACCTAGCCCCTCTTCTTCTTATGTTCTCTTCCTAGTTAATTTGTAAGTTAAATTTCATTTCAATACTTGTAATCACTTGTAAATAATCAATAAAATTTATTTTTATTTAAGTATTTTAACTTGTGTTTGTATGCGCATCTTTAATCTGTTCATCTATTCCTGCTTCCGTCCCAAATGGTATCAGAGCGGCACCGGAGTTATTTTTATTTAAGTCTTGTTCTTTCTCCTTCCAAGTGTAGTCTGTTTCTGACAAAAGTCAAGTTTCTCGGTCTAATCCTCTATCACGGACTTACTCGGCCTATTGACAGAGCTATTCAATTTAGTTATTCAGACTTAGAAAGACTCAGAGCTCCTTCTCTGACTAATCTTTAGCCTCTACCGCTGTTTAGCCTACCTAGCCCCTCTTCTTCTTATGTTCTCTTCCTAGTTAATTTGTAAGTTAAATTTCATTTCAATACTTGTAATCACTTGTAAATAATCAATAAAATTTATTTTTATTTAAGTATTTTAACTTGTGTTTGTATGCGCATCTTTAATCTGTTCATCTATTCCTGCTTCCGTCCCAAATGGTATCAGAGCCAAGTTGTATATTTGTTTCCAACTGCCTAGTTAGATCTTTTTAATCAAATTCATCTTTCTCTTTCAAAATCATCTTCTTCAAGTTTTCTGAAGTCACCTAATTTACCTGTAGACCACCTAGTTCGTGTCTAACCTTTTGCAAGTCTCCAGGGTGTGAGCAGTGTCGGGTTATAGAACATAGGTATGAGTTTACTTAGGGTAAAAGGGGTATGCATGAATGAACCTTGAAGCCGATTCTATTTTGAAACAGTCAAGATGAGTAGGTTATTTAGATCCAACTCTTCAGTTAGTAACAGGTCGACTTTACCTCCAGTCCCAGATATTGTCAACCAGGAAGAACAGAGTTATGAAAATCTTAATCAAGTTTTGAATAATTGGAATATACCTAGGGTCTCCCCTAAAGAAATTTATCAGTCAACATTTTCAGACAAATTTAAAACAGATTACGATGTTAAAACAGTTGAAAGAGTTTTTGCAATTAATAAAGAGTATGAAAATTGTAGCCTATTATCCCCAGAAGTTATTAAAAAACACAGAAAAAAGGGTTATAATTTTATTCATATAGGATTAATTCAAGTTGCAGTTAAACCACTTAATAGAAAAGGAATTAATTCATCAATCTACCTTTGTCTTAGAGACGCTAGATTTTTAAATTATTATCCTAGTATAATTGGTGCCATGGAAGCCAGTTTACATAATGGACCAATTCACTTTAATTGTTTTCCAGATTTCACTTTAAGCCTTAGTGATCAAAACTTATTTAAAGCATTAACCTTAAATATTAAAACTGAAGGAGAGATTACTCAAATGATTGAGGGATCTCAGCCTATTGCTTTGATCTACCGGATTTACTATAAGACCATGAAGTCAAACCTGAACGTTCATGCTCTTAATAAAAGTCCTAAAGATCAGACAGTTTTAATTCAAAGTTCAACTAGTGATGCTAATATCCAGATCCCAAGGATAATCCTTTGGAAGGATATTACATTACCCAGTCAATGGACTTTGCCAAATGAATTACCACAACAACCCATAGTTAATAATTCACTGAATATTGAAAACATCAAATAGTTTTCTGATGGAACTGTTAAAATTAGTTTTGAACGCACTAAAACTCCAGTTATTATAGAAGATATTTCCAGTTCTTCAACCCCGTCAGTTATTCAGACTTAGAAAGACTCAGAGCTCCTTCTCTGACTAATCTTTAGCCTCTACCGCTGTTTAGCCTACCTAGCCCCTCTTCTTCTTATGTTCTCTTCCTAGTTAATTTGTAAGTTAAATTTCATTTCAATACTTGTAATCACTTGTAAATAATCAATAAAATTTATTTTTATTTAAGTATTTTAACTTGTGTTTGTATGCGCATCTTTAATCTGTTCATCTATTCCTGCTTCCGTCCCAAATAAAACAGCGGATAAGGGCTAGAATGATTAGAGAGCGACTTGAGATCGGAGGGATGACTACCCCAATCTGAAAGATTGAGAACCTGTTTAATATACAACGAGTGATAAAGAAGCTTAGAGCTATCATCGTTGGCATAAATAGGTTTGATGAATACTGACTCTGTTTCAATAAGAATATCCTTATAAAAGACCAAAGATTTATAAGGAGCGAGAGGAAGAAAATGCCATCCAGTAGGAAAATACTGGGCAGCTAATTTGACTGGGTCATTTTTTGGTTTCATGGGTAACTCAATATGGAATAGGTGCTAATCATACTTAGCACGGTACTCCGAAGCTGGGTAACTAGGGTTTGACGAAGTCGCTTTGGATTGATTAGCAAAAATGTCAAACGGTTTTGGTTGACTAGCTAGAACTGAAGCATAGGGCTTGGGGATTGTGCCAAGCACCTGGAATTTATTATGTGTTTGAGTAACTGGGTGAGGAACAATAGTTCCCTTTGACTGATTAACTTGGCCTGATGAACGGCCATGACCTCGAGAAGATGATCCTCCTCGAACACTCATGGTGCTGTAATAGTACCTGTGTTAATAAACTCACGTGTAAGAAAATCAGGAACTGAATTGTTACTACCTTTAATATATTCAATATCAAACTCAAAAATACTTAATATAGCTTGCCATCTAGCGAAAGAATGCTTAGAGGCGACGTTCTCGACGTCTTTTTCAAGAATAAACTTGGCTGATTTGCAATCTATCCTAACTAAGAATTTCTGATTCAGTAGATCTCTTTGAAATTTTTTAATACATAAGACAAGTGACAAAATTTCTTTTTTAATAGTACTATATTTTAACTGTGTAGGGTTCCATGCGCCCGAATGGAAACGAACAATTTGTTCGTCAGAAGTGGAGGTTAATTGTTGTTTGAGAATACCACCAAATCCGATATCGGAGGCATCGGTTTCAACTATTTTAAATGCTGAATCATTAGAGATGCCAAGGCAAGGCAAAACCTTGACATATTTTTTGACTTGTTGGACGACAGAAGTATGAATGTCTGTCCAAGGAGGGGGATTACTTTGTAAGCGCTGAAAGAGAGGCTTACAAATCTTCCTGAGATTCTTGTAGAACTTGCCTATATAATTAAGCGAGCCAAGAAATCTCTGTAGCTGTGTTTTGTCGGTAATCTTATCTGGAAATTTGTCGGCAAATTGAATAGCTCTGTCAATAGGCCGAGTAAGTCCGTGATAGAGGATTAGACCGAGAAACCTGACTTTTGTCAGAAACAGACTACACTTGGAAGGAGAAAGAACAAGACCATTGATTTTAACTGTATTGAAGAAAGAATTTAAATGTTTAATATGTTCTTCAATAGTCTTGGAGAATACAAGGATATCATCGATGTAAACGATAATAAAATGACTGAACGGATTGGTGAATGCGGTTTTGTACCTATCGTCGGGATGAATAGCAACTTGCCAGAATCCTGATTTAAGGTCAAATTTACTAAAGATGGTGGAAACACTTAACCGGCTAAGGAGGTCTTCCTTATTAGGTAAAGGGTATCTAATCCATTCAAGAACCTTGTTTAATGGTTTGTAATTAATAACTAGACGAGGGACACCTCTCTCCTTCTCAGCTTCATTATTAACATAGAAGGCTGGGCAAGACCAGGGTGACTTACTATGTCTAATTAACCCTTTACTAAGGAGATCATTAATCTCTGTCTTACATAATTCCATTTGCTCATGACTCATTTGAATTGGCCTAGCTTTAGTAGGAATTAAATGTTCTTTAAATTCTTTTGCATATGGTAATCTAACTACGTGCTTCTTCCTATGCCAAAAAGCATTGGGAGAGTCCGAACATAGATTCTTTGATAAATATTCTTTTAATTCACTAATTTTTTCTTGGATTCTGTTGCTTTTAAGTTGTTCTTCAACTTGTTGGTACTTAACTTCTTCCTTGAGGAAACTTAAGTGGGTGACTTTGCAGTTTAACAGATTTATTGATTTAGAAATTGATTCTTCTTGAATAAATTTTAAATCTCGTTCCTTAGGTTTGATTAAGAATTTAAATGTTATATTCTTTCCTAAATGTTCACAACTTAATCCTTTATTACTGGTAGTGAATGGATACAATAAATATATAAATGGTAAACCTAAAATAATTTTATCTGTAAGATTGCGGATTAAAACAAAAGAAGTTTTAAAACACATATCATCTTGACAGATATGGACTTTAGGTAATTTATACTTTATTTCCATATTACTTCCATTGGCTGAATTAAGTTTTTCAGTGGTTTTTTTGTAGTATCTGGTGGGAATAAGGCCTTCTTGAATACAGTTTAGATCTGCTCCAGTATCAACTAGGGCAGGGAGCTGAATAGAGAAGGTTTTATCAATAACTAACTTAATAGAGATATACCATTTTTGAATGGTAATGTCTTTAATTCTTTTAAGTGAAAGACCTTGAATAAAAAGATCAGGATCATCCTTAACACCTGATGATTCTGGTTCTTCATGACTTTCATCACTGGAAGAAGAATCGTGTACTTGAAGATCTGACTTTTTATCATCAATTTCTTTCCTCAGATTAGAAATATCTAATTTTAGACTGGAAATTTCTTTCTTTAATTTATTAACTTCATGATTTAATTCAGGGAGTGTAATTTCTCTAGCTGGAGATTTAAATCTTTCAAGTGTTTTATTAAGACTAAAAACTGGCTTTTCTTTGGCTTTAAGAACCTTATCAGTAACTTTCTTATCCTTATTTAATAAATCTTTTAATTGATTTAGATACTGGGTTTTTAATCCTGGATCAACGATTTTGCTAATTAGATCAACTATTAACGAACACTCTTCGTCTTCTTTAGTGATTACATTAATTCTTTTGCAACAATTGTTACTGCAGTTTTCTGTACAAACAGTAACTTCGTTTTCTGTATTTGATTCATCGTTACAAGTAGTACTAGTGCTAGAAGATTCAGGGGCATCTGACTCTTCATCACTACTATCGTTGTTTTCAATTCTCATTAACTCAAGTATTTGCTCAGTGTCTTTGGCTGAGATATTTAATTGACTCAATTTTTTCTTAACTCTACATTCACTCTTAAAATGTCCTTTCTGCCCACAATTGTGACAGACAATTTTACTTTTATCAAATTGTTTTGATTTTTTAGATGATTTCTTGTATGTTGACTGGGGTCTTTTATAGTAAGAATCTTTACTAACAATTTTCTTTTCTTGATTATATCGTTTTTTACGATGTTTGTGATTCCTTTGTGACTCAATATGCTTATGGGGAAACCGATGCTTTCTTCTAGAGGGAGCAACAGGTGGTAAACCATATTGTTCACAGAAGGTTCCTAACTCATATTTAGCTTTCTTTTTATCTTTATTAGCTTGTTTGGCTAGTTTGAAGTCAATACACATTTTTAATCCAATTTTTTGAATATAACTTATAATGTCTCCATAAGTTAAATTATCGTAATCAATGTATCCTAAATTTTTACTTAACTCTTCTCTAACTTTATGGGCAAATAACGACGGTAAACCATTAACAAATTTTTCTTTCCAGAATGGTTTGTTACTATCATTTCGCATCATAACTCTAGAGGTGAATACATCCTTGTACCATCTAAAATCACTTAGAGTGGGACAAGTAAGATTGCTTAATTGGTCATGAATTCGTTCTGTGATGTTACTAGGAGTTCCAATAAAATGTTTAATTATGGTGAAGATTAATGTATTAACTCCATCTGGCAAACCCATACCAACTTCTTCATTGAAGATGGGATTACCATCATCATCTCTCTGGATAGCATGAACTATCGATATCCTAATGTCTTCTGTGAGATGTTTTTCCCACCAAGATCTAAGGATACCAGTAAATCCACTAGCTATTAATTCAACTATATCTGGTTGAGATAAATTGTTGAATTTGGTGATATAGCTATTTGCTACCATTGACATATGATTTAATTTATTAAGGATTTCTTGTTCACTAAATCCATCAATATTCCATTCATATACTTTATTGGATGAAACAGAAAATTGCTTATCTAGATTTCTCTCTTCGAATTGTAGATCCGGAGGAGTAGGTCTAGAATACCAATTTCTGGTGATACTTGTGTTATTAACAGTTAATTTATTTAGCTGTTCATTAAGATTAGAGGTTGATGAGTGAATAGAAGAACTGTCGTCGTCATTATCAGACTCTACTTGATCAATGACTGCAATAGTTCCACTCGTACCGGCTTCAGATTTAATCTTTTTAAATAATTTATCTATGGACTGAACTAATTCTTCATCCTTATTAGGTAAACCTAATCTGTTCCTATTTTCTGGTAAGTTGATTAAGGGTTGTTCAATCTTTGAATCAGGTTTTTTAATAATATTTTCCTCAAATTTTTCTTCTATCCTGTCAAGCTGTTTTCCAACAGTTGCAAGATACTGATTGCTGAAGTTTAATTGTTCAATTATTTTTTTATCATCTTTAATTCCATCTGGAATTTTAAAGGGACTAGCGATAACTGAAGTGTTCTTGACTGGGATTAAAACTGTCTCTAAGGGTGGATGACTAGACGAAATCTTTGTTTTGTCTTCCTTTATCCATTGTGTTTTACTAATAACATTACACTTACTTTGGTACTGGTCATACCAATCGTAAAACGTAACATTAATATGTTCATTTTGAATGAATCGCTTCCATCTATTAACTATCTTATCTCTTTCTTTTTCAGTAGGATGATTAGATCTGAATAGATGTCTTTTTTCTTTATTTGATTTTGAATTAAAATCTTTTACTAAGTTATCCCATTCTAAAATAAATTCTTTCTTAATGACTCTTAGTTGATTATGAATAGGGGCATTAAAGTCAGACTGGGTAGGATATACAGAAGACGCTGGGGAAGAAGATCCTTCATCTTCATCAGGGTCGTTCTGGGTATAACAGGGATGACTAACTTGTCCTTGATTAAGAATACCTTTTAATTTGACATCTTTTATTGAAGTATTACTAATTATTTCTGAATCTCTTCTAGGTTCAAGGTTCATTCATGCATACCCCTTTTACCCTAAGTAAACTCATACCTATGTTCTATAACCCGACACTGCTCACACCCTGGAGACTAACCATTAAACCTGAACGTTCATGCTCTTAATAAAAGTCCATATATATATATATATATATATATATATATATATATATATATATATATATATATATATATATATAACTAATTGCATGCATGAACATTTTTTATAGGTGATATTTATAGATAAATTAAACCACGTTACATTTAATTATATTCACTTGACGTAATATCGTATATTAAGTCATTAACAATGTTATATTTAATTATTGTAACATAATACCATATCTCATACAATTGAGTAAATTTCATTATTCCATTAATTAAAATCACACTACAAGAAAAAGGGTTAAGTTCGACAAAATTAACCTCGACGGAATGTATTTAGTCGAACATAGATTATATCCGACAGAATAATCTGTCGAAGATATATCCCTCCAAAATAATCTAAAGTCGACGGAATTCCTTTGGAATTATAGGGCCCTTAGTGGCGCCAAGATTCCCGCTAGCGTGAAATTTCGGTGAATTACTAGTTATTTTTGAGGGAATTTCCGTCGAGGTTAATATAATTCCCAGAGAATTATTACCAACGGAAATTCCGCCGGAATTAACTAATAAAACCTATTCAGACTTCATTTTCTTCAGCCGCCTCTCATTTTCTTTTCTAATTTATCTCTCGATCTCTCTCACCTCTCTTTGATATCTCTCATCTTCCCCTGCCACCACCATCGACGAACCCCTCTATCGGTCTCACCCCTCTCACCCCCTGGCGGGTCTTACCCCTCTACGACCACCACCAACGAACTCTCCAACCTCTGACGGCTCCTTCGACGTAGTACCATTCCGGTCTCTCTCTCTCTCTCTCTTTTCCTCCTTTTTCCTCCTATAATTCAAGGTACTGAAATTCCAAAATTATTTTTAATGTTTATATATTTGAGTTTTAATTATGTGATAATTTTCACTAAAATTTGGATAATGTATATGTGTTACTGAAATTAGGACCCGTTTGATAATTTGAGATTACTAAATTGCTGAAATTTGGATACTTGAGTTGTTTATGTTACTGTCCGACTGGAATTTTTTTGACTTCATTCTTCTGAAATTGGGCATACTGGTAGATTTTTATTGCTGTTGAAATTGGGCATTCTGTTATACTTGTATTGTTGAAATTGGGCATATTGTTGTTGTTGTTAGACTTGTGTTGTTGTTGAAATTGGACATACTGTTAATTTTGCTGAAATTGGGATAAATATTCTAAAATTACTGAAATTAATTGTCACATTCTTTGATTTGGGGTTGCATATAATTATTTTTTATATTAGGGTTCTGTCTGTGTATATTGAGATAATTGGTTCAATTTGTTAGTTAATTTGTTTATAGTTGTTAGATTTGGATTACAAATGTGATATTTGTTATTTTTGACAGAAATTCCGTAAGAATTGTTCAATTGCAATTTGTGGGCCCCGCTGATTATTCATGTATTTTACTTAATTAATTCTCCAATATTAAAATAAACTAAGTAGCATTTACTTAGTTTTGCACTACTAAATAAAATAATATAATATAATAACATAATTTACTTAATATAATATAAAATAATAAAATTAAATAACATAAGATAACATAAGCTAGTTAATATAAGATAATAATAAAATAAATAATAAATTAAAATAAAATAAAATAAATTTAATATTTTAAATAATATAAAAGTTAATTAAATTTAATAAAATAAAATATATTTAATTAATTAATATAAATAATATAATACAAATAAAATAAGTAAAATTCAATTCAAAAATTTGGAGGCCCTCCTCCATGTTTATATATTTCTTATGCTTCCCAATATTAAAATAAACTTAGCACCATTTACTTAGTTTATTAGTACTAAAATAAATTGAATAATACAACAGTATTTAATGAAAATAAATTATAATAAATTAAATAATTTAATATAATGTAATACAATATAAATTAAAGAAATAAAATAAAACTAAATGAAATAACTTAATTCATATCTAATAAATAAATAAAATAAAATAAAATTTGTTGTATTATATTAAGTAATGTAATATAATATAATATAATACAAATAAAATAAATAAAAATTAATAATAAAATAAAAGAAATTTAATATTATAAATAATATAATATTTAATAAAATAAAATAAAATATATTTAATTAATTAATATAAATAATATAATACAATTAAAATAAATAAAATTCTATTCAAAAATTTGGAGGCCCTCCTCCATGTTTATATATTTCTTATGCTTCCCAATATTAAAATAAACTTAGTACCATTTACTTAGTTTATTAGAACTAAAATAAATTGAATAATACAAAAGTATTTAATGAAAATAAATTATAATAAATTAAATAATTTAATATAATGTAATACAAAATAAATTAAAGAAATAAAATAAAACTAAATGAAATAACTTAATTCATATCTAATAAATAAAATAAAATAAAATAAAATTTATTATATTATATTAAGTAATATAATATAATATAATATAATATAATACAAATAAAATAAATAAAAATTAATAATAAAATAAAAGAAATTTAATATTATAAATAATATAATATTTAATTAAATTTAATAAAATAAAATAAAATAAATTTAATTAATTAATATAAATAATATAATAAAAATAAAATAAATAAAATTCAATTCAAAAATTTGGAGGCCCTCCTCTATGTTTATATATTTCTTGTGTTTCCCAATATTAAAATAAACTTAGTACCATTTACTTAGTTTATTAGTACTAAAATAAAGTAATAAATAAATTTTTTTTAATGAAACTAAATTATATATTATAATGTAATACAAAATAGAAGGGAAAAAAAAGAAAATAAAACAAAATGAAATAAATTAAATCATGTCTAATAAATAAATAAAATAAAAATAATAATAAATTAAAATTACATTAAATTTAATAAATTAAAAAAAGAAACTAAGTAGCATTTGCTTAATTTTTCATTAATAAAAGAAACTAAGTAGCATTTGCTTAGTTTGTCACAATCTTCAATAAAGTCAATAATACTCTCTATTCAATCTTCAATATACTCAATAGATCGTTTAGTTTGACATTATCTGGCCTCAATAAACTCAATACTTATAATCAAGTACGACAATACATTTTATAGTACATATATCATTCCATTAACATGCAAATATGTTGATCGCCTTAGTTGAGCTGATTAGGTGTTGCTCGACAGTAGTTTCAAGGTGTAGAAACAACTAACGTTGGCATCATCATGGTACTATGCAACTTACCAGCCAACTCATTATGAAGAAAGAATTAACTGCCTTGGCTTTATTTACAATTCGTCCCCGCAACTGCATTTTGGGACATTTATAAGTTCCCCTTCCCCACTTAATCTTCCTACTTAAAAGTATAACAACTTTTATTCTTTTAAAATAGAAAATTCATAAATTACAATGAACTATATATGAATGAGCAAAGAAGAGCAACTAATTAACCGGTCAATGGTAAAATTTGCGATTAGAATTCTTAGAAGTTCTAGAGGTCTTGAGCGGACAACAAAAACCGCAACGAGTGCAAAGAAAGTAAAGTGGAAAATAACATGTCACCACATTTTTATGGGTACAAGGAAACTCTTTATGTGACACGACGACTTAGAGTATTCTCCACCTTCAATTATTTGGCCTCGTTGTGGTATTAGTTGCCCGCTTAAGACCTCTGGAACTTCTAAGAATTCTAATCGCAAGTTCTAGAATTGACCGGTTAATTAGTTGCTCAACTTTGCTCGATCTTATATAGTTCATTGTAATTTATTAGCTTTCTGTTTTAAAAGGATAACAGTTGTAATACGTTTACTTAGGAAGATTAAGTAGTAAAGAAAACTTATAAATGCCCCAAAAAGCGGTTGCAAGGACTGATTGTGAAGAAAGCCAAGGCAGCTAATGCTCTCTTCACAATGAGTTGGGTGATAAGTTGCATAGTACCATGCTGATGCCAACTTAAGTTGTTTCGACACTTTGCAACTACTGTCGAACAACCCTTTGCCAGTTCAAATTAGGCGGTTTACATATTTACAAGTTAATGGAAGGATCATATATGTACTATATTTTGGAACTTATAAACCCATTTGACATTAACTCATTAGGAGTGAATGCCAAATAGTCCCCAGTTTGGGACTATTACTTGATGTTATGTCTCTTACTTAGGCCGGTGCCAATACGAAATAGTACATCTTTTTTGTATTAAGGATTTTTCGCCTGTTATCTCTACATGTTCTTTGAGTGCATCCTTAGATTAAGTTATCTTAATATATTTCGTGTACTTGGAGACCAGGGGGAGGTGCTGCCAAAATTTACTTGAATCAGATGAAACGTGCTCAACGTGTTGGCACTAATGAGGAGATGCATCCAGGAAGTGGAAATACTAGGAAAATATAATTCATGCATGGACCACATACATGAATATTCCTATACTGAATGTGTCTTTTGTTCAGTTTAAGATGTCAGCCGACCAAAGTTGGATCTACCGTAGGATACCCATTGATGGGAGGGGATTAGTCTCATCTTATCATGATGGGGTGTCTAACTTTTTGAACAAAGCAATAGAACATGGTGATGATTCGAACGAAAAGATGAGATACTCGTGTGTCAAGAGTAAAAACCTGATCTGGAAGAAAGCGGACGAAATTAAATTCGACTTATTTTCCCGTGGCTTTATGGATGGGTACTCTGTATGGATTCATCACGGGGAATCAACTTATTTGAGAGAAGTGATCGAAAGTACTGTAGACCAACAAATTCAATGGAATTCATACGTCGATGAATATGATGTCATGGAGATATTGGTCGATACTTATGGCCCTACCAATATTGACTGGGCTGAAATGAGCAATTGTCAAGCATTGCTCAGCAAGTGCCAAATGATACAGCTACTGCCTTTTACAAACTACTATCTGAATTGGGGGTTCCGTTGTATCCTAGAAATGATAAGCACACCAGGCTATCTACAGTGACTAAGCTCTTACATTTCAAGAATGAGCACGACTGTAGTGAGAGGTTTCAATGATTTGATTGCTCTTATTAACGAGTTCTTACCCAAGGATCATACTCTGCCAACTAATTATTACGAAGTGAAGAAGATGGTCAAGGGGTTGAATGTAAGACCACAACTTTTTATGAATAAAGAGTTAATTTTGTCTAAATATTATTTTGAGTAAAAAGGTGTGATTTGATATAATGTTATAGTTATGGGTGATTTATGCAAATTTTTCAAGTAAGCAAGTTGCCATACAATATTCATTTGGTCGGGAAATATTCGTACGACAACACAATCATTGGTGGACCCCACAACAGAATTACTGTCGGATCTAGAAAGCGACAGATCCGACAGTAATAACCTTTTTATAAAAATAACGGCAAAATTTTTACCGTTAACTGTTGAAATACCCGGTGATAAAAGTACAGTAATACGCGTGGTTGCGCAGTATTACACGGTATTGTGCAGTATCTTTGATTATTGATGCTTACGTAAGAAGTCACTCAGTTTTATTCAATTATTGCTACAGTAATTGCTGTAAAGTATCTCATATTATTGATTCAATTATTGTCACAGTATCATCCACACAATATTTTATACTATTAAATCAATAATTGAGACGACACATTTATTCATATTATTATTTGCATTATTGACAATGTCTAGAAAGTTCTGTCGAGGAAAGGGATTATGTTATCTAATTTCACGCCAATAATGAGAAGTCCTTATCGAAAAGCCCTCTCTTTCCTAGGAATGATCTGGTTGTTAATATTGTGAGTTATAATATTAATGATGAATAATTGTTAAAAGATTAAAAATGTGATTATTAAAGATAAGTGATTTGTGATAAATATTTATTCAATTTTTGATATAAATAAAGGGGTTTTTCATGAAGTATTTGTTATAAATTTGGCTTATTACATGGACCCCCACTTACTCATTTTTTAAAATCGTCGGTAGAAAGTTATCTAAGTTTTGTTTTATTATTATTATAATAGTAATAAAACAAAAAACATTTTATATAAAACAGAATACTTTTTATATTATATATAAAGTTATTCATTTTATTAGATTATAAATAGAATATATTATATTTTACATAAAATTTTCGTTTTATTAGAAAATTTTATTGCACAGTAATGAATAGTAAAAATCAAATTTTCGACGAATTTTTTGCGCCCGTGAATCTTACTATTCATCCGTGATTTTTTTTTTAAATAGTATCCTATCATTCTCCTATAAATAAGATGCTTAGTTTAAAAATAAAAATTACACAAGAATTACTCTCCTACTAAGGTAAGGGATATTATTTTCATTCAATATTCGTAAGGAATATTATTTTCTTCCATACTCTATAGTATGTAAGTGATAATATTTCGTTTCATATTCCTGAATCTACACTTATTTTTGATAAGTATTGCTTTTATACTCCTTGAAATTAGTAGAATATCCTTGAATTTTGCGTTTCATCTAGTTTCATTTCACTGAAATATTTTTCTGAACTTTCTTGTTAAATTTTAATCTTTTCATGCTGGGGTACTATTCATACATACGGTACTATTCATACGATACTACTCATGGGTACTATTCATACATACGGTACTATTCACGGGATACTATTTACGAAGTATAATTCACAGGATACTATTCACTCAGGTACTATTCACCCGGGGTACTATTCACGACAAAATTAGTTCCTTTTCTGTCCAATTTTTTTGATACATGAACATCATTCTTGAATTTTACTCCACAATTAATGTTGACAATCTGGACATTCTTAAACTCTTGATAAATTTAATTATAATCTTTAATATTTATCTTTGATCTCACTTGATTGAGTTCTTATATCATTGTTATCATCCTCATATTTATATTGTGATGAAAGTCATCTTTGGCCCGTAGTGCATAGATAGACTGTTGAATGGTATGATTATGACCAGAAATTATGTATTGGTATAATTATGACATGTAATGTTACAGACAAATGATGTGATGAAAGTCCTCTTTAGCCCGCAGTGCATAGATGGACAGTTATTTGGCATGATCATGACCACTGGTGATACTTAACGAATATACTTGGCCCGTAGTGCATGGATAATTCGCTGATGTGGAATATTTATTGAGTTGTGTTACAGAGATAAAATATTGATGATGAACTTTTAAATCATAGAAGATAGTATACATCATGCTCTACTTGAATCTTCTAATGGATTGCTTATTCCACTGTAGATTTTGATATAAACTTGTTGTCTATTGTATTTTATCAGTTTTTACACTTTTGTGGACTAAGGATAATTTATTCTATATTATTTTAGTCATAATATTCTTTACTGGGCTAGTTGAGCTCACCTTTTTCTTTTAGTGTTCTCTTCAGGAAATGAGAATATAGCTGGGACTAGTCGGGGAATGGAGTGACAGTCCAAGATGGTAGTTATAGTAGTCCTCACTATTCTATAAAATAGTGCGATAATAATTGTAATAAGAGCTTATTTTGAGTTTGGATATTTTCTACAAAATAATATTCGTTTTATCGTATTTTGCACGACAGTTCAATAGTTGTATAAATAAAGTTTGTATTTAAATTATGTACCATGTATTTGGAGACTCATAATGGGTTGTGTATACCTATTTTGGGAGCGTCACAGTTGGTATCAAAGCTTAAGGATATGATTCCTGGCGGAAATCTGAGACTAGACTAGGAGGGGAGAGATGAGTAAATTCTTCGCTAGTGTGTCATACCTAAGCTTATTTGTTATTTAATTGGTCAGTCAGAATATAGGGATAATATGTGGCATGCCAATTAAATCTTGTTTTGTGGCAGTGTTTGAAAATGGCATCATTAAATTTTGGGATAAGCAATGAAGCACATGAGACCGTTGAGACACCGCCAATCAATAACCAGGATAATGTGGATCACGAAGGCAATAATCCTCATGTAAACAACAACACCGACCAAATGATGAACGATGAGATGTTTATGAGCTTTTTGCAATTCATGCAATACCAAACGAGAGAGACTCATGTTCAAAATGTAGGTGGAATCGATGACAACTCACGACTGGTCACTACTAAGTAATTCAAGGAGCTTGGACCACCGAAGGTTTTGGAAAAGCTAGAGCCACTTAAGGCAGAGGTGTGGATTAAGCAGATCACCAAGATATTTGATGTCCTGGGATGCTCAGTGGAGCAAAAGGTTCCCTTCGCCACCTTCATGTTGCGAGGAGAGGCAGATTACTGGTGGGAATATGTAAAACGTACTCATCTTTTTGCACTAAAGATGTCTTGGGATAAGTTCCAAGAATTGTTCAACGACAAGTACTTTCCAGAAAGTATTCATCACATGAAGGAGGTGGAATTCATCAAGCTGGAACAAAACAAAATGACAGTATCGCATAACGAGGCAAAATTTGTGGAGTTATCCCGGTTTGCATCCCATTTGGTAGATAATGAGGAGCGTATGACGCGAATATTTCTACGAGGTTTGAAGCCTGAAATTCGTTAATACCTCATTTTTCACAAACTTTATTTATATTCAGATGTTGTGAATAAGGCTCAGTTATTGGAGCGCGATAATGAGTCAACTCAATCTAAAGATAGCAGCCGGCAAACCTATAATAGCCATACCAGTGGCAACAGTCATCGAAGCGGTGATAGCAAACATGGAGAAAATTATCATGCCAGAAATGGTAACCACTTCGGTGGTAATCCTAGCCAAGATAATAGAAGAAATGAGTCAAGTGAAAATTTCAAAAAGAGAAGGTTCAATAATGATGGAAAGACAGCAGCACCAGCACCCGTTTTTAAGGAAGGAGACCGACCAACGGTCGTATGCTACAGATGCGGAGAGGAGGGACACATCAGTCCAAACTGTACACAGCAACTCAAAGTGTGTTTCAATTGCAGAAAGGAAGGTCACCTAGCTCAATTTTATCGTACAGCGAAGTCAAGTCCAGTTGGGATGGTGACACCAAAGGCTGTCCCAGACAAGTCAAAGCCGGTAGTTCAAGAGAGAGCATTTGTCGTGACCTCCCAAAAAGCGAGGAACTCGAATAAAGTCATCACGGGTAAGCTAATCATAAACTCTTGCAAAGTCTATACGATATTAGATACCGGTTCTACCCATTCTTTTATTTCACCTACTTGTGCTCAACGCTTAAATTTGACTCCAAAAAAATTAGACTTTGACTTATCTGTTGAAACTCCATTGGGATAAACCTTCATTACATCCACCATTTATATATAAATCTTGTTTGATTCAAATTGACACTTTTAAATTACCTGTTGATCTCATCTCTTTAAAAATACTTGCATTTGATTTGATTTTAGGGATCGATTGGTTAACTATTCATTATGCTAAAATTGAT
The DNA here is from genome assembly GCA_016801055.1 of Panax notoginseng. Classification (NCBI taxonomy): domain Eukaryota; kingdom Viridiplantae; phylum Streptophyta; class Magnoliopsida; order Apiales; family Araliaceae; genus Panax; species Panax notoginseng. The sequence goes on from CM029017.1 coordinate 186,189,570, forward strand.
TATTTTCGTAAGGTGATTAGTTTTCATATTCCTAACCAACCTATTATGCGAATTCAAGCAACCAAACCACTAAAGTCAATCACTATCATATCAAGTCATAAAGTCATTCGTTTATTGAAAAATGAATGTCGAGCTTTCTTAGCCCATGTCACGGATTTAAACAAAAATGCGTCAGATTTGAATGATAATTTTATTGTTAATAAATTTCCTGACACATTTCCCGAAGAACTTCCTGGCCTATCCCAAGAGCGTGAAATCAAATTTTGTATTGACCTTGAACCCAATACAAAATCCATTTCCAAAACCCCATATCGAATGACTCATTTTGAACTTCAGGAGTTAAAAACCCAACTGTAGGAATTGTTAGACATCGATTTCATTCATCCTCGTACGTCTCCTTGGAGTGCTCCTGTTTTATTCCTAAAAAAGAAAAATGGGAGTATGCGATTTTGCATTTACTATCGGGAGTTGAATCATGTCACCGTCAAAAATAGGTACTCGTTGCCTCGCATTGATGACATGTTTGACCAGTTCCAAGGTGCTAAATTCTTTTCAAAGATCGATCTTCGTTTCAGATATCATCAGTTAAAGATTAAAACTGATGACATTCTAAAGACTACTTTCAGAACTCGATACGGGCATTACGAATTCCTAGTCATGTCTTTTGGATTTACTAATGCTCCTGCTGCCTTCATAGATATGATGAACCGAGTATTCAATGAATATTTGTATCATTTTATGGTTGTCTTTATTGATGACATCCTCACATACTCCAAAAGCCGTGAAGATCATGAGCAACACTTGAGACTGATGCTCCAAAAGCTGCGTGAAAAGAAGCTATACGCCAAGTTGAAGAATGTGAGTTCTGGCTTGAGGAAGTAGCATTCCTTGGGAAGGTGATATCGAATCATGGAATATCAGTTGAACCGACAAAGATTGAAGCAATACAAAGTTGGGAGCAACCTAAGTCAGTAATCGAAGTATGTAGCTTTCTGGGCTTAGCTGGTTATTATCAGAGATTCATGGAAGGATTTTCTCAAATCACCACTCCATTATCTCAGCTGACTCGAAAAGATATAAAATTCGGATGGAGCGAGGAATGTGAGAAGAGTTTTTAAGAACTCAAGAGGAGACTCATTTCAGCACCTGTTCTGATAATACCATCGATCAGGTTCGGAGGGATTTGTCATCTACAGTGATGCTTCAGGCAGAGGTTTAAGATGCGTTCTCATGCAACATGGAAAATTCATAGCCTATGACTCAAGACAACTGAAAGAATATGAGCAGATTTATCCTACTCATGATCTAGAGTTAACAGCAGTCGTTTTTGCGCTAAAGATCTAAAGAAATTACATGTATGGGGAGAAGGTGGAGATCTATACAGATCATAAAAGCCTCAAATATTTCTTCACCCAAAAGGAACTCAACATGCGGCAACGACGTTGGCTCGAGCTGTTAAAAGATTATGATCATACCATTGAATACCATCATGGAAAAGCGAACGTGGTAGCTAACGCGTTTAGTAGAAGATCATATGCGGGTACGAATGCGATATTATCAACACAAATGCCCATTTTGTATGACTTACAAAGGATGGAGATAGAGTTAAAAACTTTAGGGACCCACGTGATGATGTCAAATTTACGAGTAGAACCGACTTTAGTCGATAAAGTTAAATCTGCTCAAGCTATAGACCTAGAGCTGATGCGTATGAAGAAGAAGGTGCAAGAAGGTGCTATTTCAGAAGCAATAATCGACGAAGGAATACTTTGAGTTAACTCCAGACTTTGTGTTCCTAAAAACTCTGATTTGAAGTATAAAATCATGATGGAGGCACACAACACACCGTTTATAATCCATCCTGGGATTACCAAAATATATCGTGATCTTCTACATACTTTTTGGTGGAGCAATATGAAGAGAGAGATAACAGAGTTTATTTCAAGGTGTTTAACTTGTCAACGTGTCAAGGCAGAGCATCAAGTGCCAAAAGGTCCATTACAACCACTTAAAATTCTTGAATAGAAGTGGGAGCACATTAACATGGATTTCATTGTTGGCCTTCCCAAGGTTTCTCAAGGCATAGATGCAATTTGGGTCATTGTCGATAGATTAACCAAGTCTGCTCATTTCTTACCTATACGAGAAACTTATTCACTTTAACGTCTTGCTCGTATATACATAAATGAGATTGTAAGACTACATGGTATGCCAATATCCATAATTTTTGATCGAGACCCAAGATTCACTTCACAATTTTGGGCTAGTTTGCATAAAGCTATGGGCACAGATTTACGATTCAGCTCTGCACATCATCCTCAAACGGACGGGCAGTCGGAGAAGACTATTCAAACTCTTGACGATCTATTAAGACTCTGTGTAATAGACTTCAAAGGAAGTTGGGACAAGTACTTGCCATTAGTGGAATTCTCCTACAACAACAGTTATCAAGCAAATATAGGCATGACTCCATTCGAGGCGTTGTATGGACGAAAGTGTCGTTCTCCAGTATGCTGGGACGAGGTGGGTGAAGCAACGTTGTTAGAACCAAAATTGGTACGTATGACTACGAAAAAGATTCAAATGATCCGGAAACGTATACAAACCTTACAAGATCGACAAAAGAGTTGTGTTGATCTTCATCGAAGGGACGTGAAATTCAATGTTAGAGATCATGTATTGTTGCATGTTGCTCTATGGAAAGGAGTTACGAGATTTGAAAAGAGAAAAAAGCTCAACCCTCGATTCATTGGTCCATTTGAAATCCTCGATCGAGTAGGAACTGTGGCCTATAGACTCGCCTTACCGCCAAGTATGTCTTGTGTTCATAACGTTTTTCACATATCTATGTTACGTAAATATGTGGAAGACCCAAATCACATTATTGAATTAGAACCAGATGAGATAGCAGAAGATTTAACGTATGAAGAGGTACCTATTAAAATCTTGGATAAGAAAGAACATATTCTACGCTCAAAGGTTATACCTCAAGTCAAATTTTATAGAGAAACCATGATATTAAGGAAATGACCAGGGAGTTATAATCTGAAATGAAAACAAGTTATCCTCACCTCTTCGACATACCAGGTACGTACGTCAATTTCGAGGACGAAATTTCATAAAAAGGGGAAGTTGTAAGACCCCAACTTTTTATGAATAAAGAGTTAATTTACTCTAAATTTTATTTTGAATAATAAGGTGTAATTTGATATAATGTTATAGTTATGGGTGATTTGTGCAAATTTTGCAAGTAAGCAAGTTTTCATAAAATATTCGTTTGGTCGGAGAATATTCGAATGACGGCGCAATTATTGGTGGACCCTACAACGGAATTACTGTCAGATCTAGAAAGTGACAAAAATAATCTTTTTTATAAAAATAATGTGACGCCCCCAAAATAGGTATACAACACCCATTCTGAGTCGCCAAAATATATGGTACAGAAACAACTACATCTTTACTGTTACAACATAAGAACTGTGAGTTTAAATACAAATATTGTCATCTAGACAATATCCACACTCAAATAAGTCCTCATTACAATTATTGATACATTATTTCACAAAAATGGTGAGGACTACTAAAATAACTTCTAGAACCATCATTCCATACCCCGACTAGTACTCGCTACATTCTCGCCTCTTGAGAAAAATGGAACAAAAAGGAAAAGGGTGAGCTCAACTAGCCCAGTAAAGAACATTATGACTAAGATAATACAGAACAAATTATCGTTAGTCTTCAACAGGGAAAAATCTAATAGAATACAATAGACAACAAGTTTTAAATCAATAACTGCAGCGAAAACAGCAAACCATTAGAAGAGTCAAGTAGAGAATGAGTTCTACTATCTTCTAAGATTTAAAAGTCCATCATCAATATTTTATCCCTGTAACAACAATCAATAACCATCTTTAATCAAATATTCATCTTTGCACTACAGGCCAAAGATATTCATTTGTATCACCAGTCGGTCATGTTCATCTCAACACCTGTTCATCTTTGCACTACGGGCCAAAGATATTCATCAGTTAATCATTCATCTTTGTACTACAGGCCAAAGATATTCAGTAATATCATCATTTAGGACTGAGGATGATGAAAAATATCTTAAAGAAAACGAATCCAGTGAAACAAAATAACAAATATTAAGTATTCGTATTTCGATTTATCCATGTCCAAAAATACCTTATAATTAATCATAGTGAAGTAAAATTCAAGAATGATCAAACATGGATACAATCAAAGCTAGTACCCAGAATAGATATTTTGGACGAAAAGAAGAAAATTTTATTTTTTCGGTGAATAGTAACTCGTGAATAGTAACTCATGAATAGTAACCTCGACATGAAAAGTTTTAAATTTGATAAAAATTTCCAACCAATATTTTGGCATAATGATATTGAAGAAATAATATAATTTTTGAATAAAATAATATCTCTTACCTCGTAAAGACAATACTTTTGGTCGGAATACCGGTATAAGGCTGAAAGAAACTTGCTCTGATGAATAGAAACTCTCAAAGTATCTAAATACTCACAAAATACACTCAATAATCTAGAGAGAGAGAAAACTTGTTTCTGGTGTGGTTTTCAATTCTAACTTAGCCCTCTATTTATCGGAAAATGTTAGCACGCCGAAGCAGATTTAACCTGCAACCTGATGGCTTTACCTGCTACTATTCAAGCTTACCATATTTGAATAAAAATCTCAGCACATTTCTTCACCAAGAGTGGGGCCCACCAATTCTAAAATTTTCTACCAAAATGATAAACTCCGAAAATTCAACAATTTCTGAACCAGTCATCTTGTAAAATTCATAATAAATCATACGTTCATTTTTAACGGTTCAAAATTTGTGGACATATACTCAACTTATATATGAATAACATATCCAAAAATTACCACGATCCAACGGTCGGATTAAAAATTATAACCCCCGCAAACTATCTCCAAAATCCTGATTTTTAATACCTCCATTCTGATAAAAGTCTCAACATTAACTCTTTCATTTTTAACCACAAAAATATATCCCTCATTTATATCCACATAAAATAAATATTTCCTTATCATATGAATCAATAATTAATTATTCACAATAATATTACAGAATGACATTTATGACAACCAGACCGTTCCTAGGAAAGAGGGGGCTTTCCAATAAGGATTTCTTCTTACTGGCGCGTAATTAGGTGACCAAACCTCTCCTTAGACAGAACTTTCTAGACATTTTCAATAATGATATCTAATAATATTATTCAAATAATATGAATTATTGATCTGATAATGGAAAATACTGTGTAGTGACAATTATTGAAACAACAGTAATATAAAATATCAACGCAGCAATTATTAAATCAATAAAATAAAATACTGAACAGTAATTACTGTAACCATTGTTGAGTAGTGCCTTCTTACGTAAGAATCAATAATTGGTGCAATATAGTGTGCTACTGTGCAACAACGCGTATTACTGTGTTTTAACCACCGGGTATTCCAACAGTATTAACGGTAACAACTACGCCGTTATTTATAAACAATTTATAATTGTTTTCTTCATCCAACCGCTTTCCGTTATGGGGCCCACAAAAGACTGCGCCGTCGTACGAATATTCCCCGACAGGAAGAATATTTCACGACCAAACGAATATTCTCCGACAACAATGAATATTTTATAACCACCTGCTTATTTGAAATATTTGCGTATTTTACCCATAACTAACCTCATTAATCAATTTAACCCTTACTATTTCAAAATAATAAATAGAGGGAATTTAAATTTTATTTATTAATAATTTGGGGTCTTACAACCTCCCCTCCTTATGAAATTTCGTCCTCGAAATTGACGTACGTACCTGGTGTTTCGAAAAGATGAGGATACCTCGCTTTCATTTCCGTTTCTAACTCCTAGGTCATTTCCTCAATAGCATGGTTTCTCCACAAAACTTTAACTTGTGGTATGACCTTCGTGCGTAGGACATGCTCCTTTCTATCTAAGATCTTGATAGGTACCTCTTCGTACGTTAAGTCTTCAGCTATCTCGTCCAGTTCTAACTCAATAACGTGGTCTGGGTCTTTCACATATTTACGTAACACAGATATATGAAAAATATTATGAACACGAGACATACTTGGAGGTAACGCGAGTCTATAGGTCACATTTCCTACTCGGTCAAGAATCTGAAATGGACCAATAAATCGTGGATTGAGCTTTCCTCTCTTCCCAAATCTTGAAACTTCTTTCTATGGAGCCACACGCAACAATACATGATCCACAATGTCAAATTCCACGTCCTTTCGATGAAGATCCGCATAACTCTTTTGTCGATCCTGTGTCGTTTGTATACGTTATCGAATCGTTTGGATCTTCTCTGTAGTCATTTGTACCAACTCTGGTCCTAGCAACGTTGCTTCTCCCACCTCATCCCAACATATTGGAGAGCGACACTTTTGTCCATATAATGCTTCAAATGGGGCCACACCTATACTTGCCTGATAACTGTTATTGTAGGAGAATTTCACCAATGGTAGGTACTTATCCCAACTCCCTTTGAAATCTAGGACACAAAGTCTTAATAGATCTTCAAGAGTTTGAATAGTCCTCTCTGATTGTCCGTCCGTTTGAGGATGATATGCCGAACTAAATCGTAAATCTGTGCTCATAGCTTTTTGCAAGCTAACCCAAAATCTTGAAGTGAATCTTGGGTCACGATCCGAAACTATGGATACTGGCATGCCATGCAGTCTCACAATCTCATCTACGTATATACGAGCAAGACGTTCAAGGGAACAAGTCTCCCGTATCGGCAAGAAATGTGCAGACTTGGTTAATCTATCAACAATAACCCAGATAGCATTTATGCCTTGAGAAATTGTGGGAAGACCCGTAACGAAATCCATGGTAATATGTTCCCACTTCCATTTCGGAATCTCAAGTGGTTGCAATGGACCCTTTGACACTTGATGTTCCGCCTTTACACGTTGACAAGTTAAACACCTCGAGATAAACTTTGCAATCTCTCTCTTCATATTATTCCACCAAAATGTATGTCGAAGATCACGATACATTTTGGTACTTCCAAGATGGATTGCAAATGGTGTATTGTGTGCTTCCATCATGATCTTGTACTTCAAATCAGAATCGTTATGAACACAAAGTCTGGAGTGGACTTGAAGTATTCCTTCTTCATCGATTCTTGCTTCTGGAATAGCACCTTCTTGCACTTTCTTCTTCATACGCATCAGCTCCGGGTCTGTAGTTTGAGCAACTTTAACTTTATCAATTAAAGTTGGTTCTATGCGTATACTTGACATCATCGCACTCGTTCCTGCATATGATCTTCTACTCAACGCGTCAGCTACCACGTTTGCTTTTCCAGGATGGTATTGAATAGTGTGGTCGTAATCTTTCAACAGCTCGAGCCAACGTCGTTGCCGCATGTTGAGTTCTTTTTGAGTGAAGAAATATTTGAGGCTTTTATGGTCTGAATAAATCTCCACTTTCTCCCCATATAGATAGTGCCTTCAGATCTTTAGCGCGAAAACGACTGCTGCCAACTCTAGATCATGAGTAGGATAATTTCTCATATTATTTAAGTTGTCGCGAGGCATAGGCTATAACTTTCTCACGTTGCATGAGAACACATCCTAGCCCTTTGATTGAAGCATCGCTGTAGATAACAAATCCATCCGAACCAGATGGTATGGTCAAAACAGGTGTCGAAATGAGTCTCCTCTTAAGCTCTTGAAAAATCTTCTCGCAGTACTCCCTCCATACGAATTTGATATCTTTCCGAGTCAGCTGAGTTAACGGGGTAGCAATTCGAGAAAACCCTTCCACGAATCTCCGATAATAACTAGCTAAGCCCAGAAAGCTACGTACTTCGGTCATCGTCTTTGGTTGCTCCCAATTTTGTATTGCTTCAATCTTCACTAGGTCAACAGATACTCCATGTTTTGACACCATGTGCCCTAGGAATGCTACTTCCTCAAGCCAGAACTCGTATTTTTTTAACTTAGCATATAACTTGTTTTCACGCAGCCTTTGGAGTACCAGCTTCAAATGATGCTCATGATCTTCACGACTTTTGGAATATATGAGGATGTCATCAATAAAGACAATAACGAACTGATCCAAATAATCCTTGAATACTCGGTTCATCATATCCATGAAAGCCGCAAGAGCATTAGTCAATCCAAAAGACATGACTAGGAATTCATAATGCCCGTACCGAGTTCTGAAGGCAGTCTTTGGAATATCCTCAGTTTTAACCTTCAGCTGATGATATCTAGAACGAAGATCGATCTTTGAAAAGAATTGTGCTCCTTGTAACTGGTCAAACAGGTCATCAATACGAGGTAGCGGATACCTATTCTTAATAGTGACATGGTTTAATTCTCGGTAATCAATACAAAGTCGCATACTCCCGTCTTTCTTCTTTATAAATAAAACAGGAGCACCCCAAGGAGATGTACTAGGACGAATGAAACCGATGTCCAACAACTCTTGTAGTTGGACCTTTAACTCCTGAAGTTCAATAGGAGCCATTCGATATGGGGTTTTAGAAATGGGCTTTGTACCAGGTTCAAGATCAATAAAGAATTCAATTTCACGTTCTGGGGGTAGACCGGGAAGTTCTTCAGGAAATACGTCAGGAAAGTCAATAACAACAGGAATATTATTCAAATTTGACGTGTCTTTATTCAAATCCATAACATGGGCTAAGAAAGCTTGACATTCATTTTTTAATAAACGAATGGCTTTATGACTTGATATAACAGTGATTGATTTTAATGGCTTAGTTGCTTGAATTCGTACAACAGGTTGGTTAGGAATATGAAAACTAACAACCTTACGAAAACAATCAATTTTGGCATGATGAGTAGTTAACCAATCAATCTCTAAAATCACATCAAAAGAAAGTATCTTTAAAGAGATAAGGTCAACATGTAATGTGATGGTGCCAACTTGGATCAAACAAGATTTATAAACAGTGGATGTGATGAAATTTCTCCTAACGGAGTCTCCACAGATAAATCAAAGTCTAACTTCTCCGGAGTCAAGTTTAAACGTTGAGCACAAACAGGAGAGATAAAAGAATGGGTAGAACCGGTATCTAATAAGGTATAAACTTCGCATGAATTTATGATTAGCTTACTCGTGATCACCTCGTTTGGGTTACTCGCATGTTGACCAGTCACGACAAACGCTCTTCTAGGAACCGTTGACTTTATCTTTTCTGGGACAGCTTTTTGAGTCACCATCCCCGCTGGACTTGGTTTCGCTACAGTGCAATCTCGAGCGATATGTCTTTCCTTTCCACAATTATAACATACCTTAAACTGTTGTGGGCAGTTTGGGCTGATATGTCATTCTTTTCCGCACTTATAGCATATAACCGGTGGTCGTTCTCCTCCCTTGGAACCAGTTGCTGCTGGTGCTGACGTTTTCGTATTGTCATTGTTGAATCTCCTCTTTTTAAAATCTCCTTCCGACTCGCTTCTTCTATTTTCATAGCCACGATTACCACCAGAATGGTTACCGTTCTTGTCTGTATTTTTCTTTCTCCGCTGGTTATCATTGTTCTGATGACTGCTGTCACCGATATGATCCTGGTTATGGTCCCTCAGTTGACCGTACTCGTTATCTCGCTCTAATAATTGAGCCCTGTTGACAACATCTGAATAGAGAGAAAATTTATGAGAAATGAGATATTGACGTATGCCGGGTTTCAAACCTCTCAGAAACATCCTCGTCATACGTTCCTCATTCTCCACCAAATGAGGTGCAAACCTGGACAACTCTGCAAACTTCACCTCGTACTGAGACACCGTCATGTTATTCTGCTCCAGTCTAATAAACTCTACCTCCTTTATATGACGAATACTTTCAGGAAAGTACTTGTCATTGAACAGTTTCTGAAATGTCTCCCAAGACATGCTAAGTGCGGCTGGATGGGTACGCTTCACAGACTCCCACCAGTAGTCTACCTCGCCACGGAACATAAAGGTGGCGAATGGAACCTTCTGTTCCTCCGTGCATCCCAAGACATCGAATATCTTTGTAATTTGCTTGACCCACGTTTCCGCCATGATCAGATCCGACTTTCCCTTAAATTCTGGTGGTCCCAATTCTTTGAACTGTTTGGCTGTGACAAACCGTGAATTGCTATCATTTCCTCCTGTATTTTGAACACGAGTCTCCCTCGTCTGGTTTTGCATGAATTGCAAAAAACTTCTAAACATCCCATCGTTCATCATCTGCTCATTGGTGTTGTTCACAGGAGAAACATTGCCAGCCTGTTGCACGTTCTCCTCGTTGGTGAGCACATGTGTCTCCACGGTCTCATTTACTCCACTGTTAACATTCTCAGTCGATATTCTCAAATACTGCCATAAAACAAGGGTTAATTAAATAAATTAACAAATCACATAATACCCCTATATTATGACTGACCAATAAATAAGCTTAGGTAGGACACACTAGTGAAGGATTTACTCGTCTCTCCCCTCTTAATTCTATTCTCCGATCTCCGCCAGTGATCATATCCCTAAGCTCTGATACCAACTGTGACGCCCCCAAAATAGGTATACAACACCCATTCTGAGTCGCCAAAATATATGGTACAGAAACAACTACATCTTTACTGTTACAACATAAGAACTGTGAGTTTAAATACAAATATTGTCATCTAGACAATATCCACACTCAAATAAGTCCTCATTATAATTATTGATACATTATTTCACAAAAATAGTGAGGACTACTAAAATAACTTCTAGAACCATCATTCCATACCCCGACTAGTACTCGCTACATTCTCGCCTCTTGAAAAAAATGGAACAAAAAGGAAAAGAGTGAGCTCAACTAGCCCAGTAAAGAACATTATGACTAAGATAATACAGAACAAATTATCGTTAGTCTTCAACAGGGAAAAATCTAATAGAATACAATAGACAACAAGTTTTAAATCAATAGCTACAGCGGAAACAGCAAACCATTAGAAGAGTCAAGTAGAGAATGAGTTCTACTATCTTCTAAGATTTAAAAGTCCATCATCAATATTTTATCCCTGTAACAACAATCAATAACCATCTTTAATCAAATATTCATCTTTGCACTACGAGCCAAATATATTCATCAGTTAATCATTCATCTTTGCACTACAGGCCAAAGATATTCAGTAATATCATCATTTAGGACTAAGGATGATGAAAAATATCTTAAAGAAAATAAATTCAGTGAAACAAAATAACAAATATTAAGGATTCGTATTTCGATTTATCCATGTCCAAAAATACCTTATGATTAATCATAGTGAAGTAAAATTCAAGAATGATCAAAATATGGATACAATCAAAGCTAGTACCTAGAATAGATATTTTGGACGAAAAGAAAAAAAATTTCATTTTTTCGGTGAATAGTAACTCGTGAATAGTAACTCATGAATAGTAACCCCGACATGAAAAGTTTTAAATTTGATAAAAATTTTCAACCAATATTTCGGCATAATGATATTGAAGAAATAATATCATTTTCGAATAAAATAACATCCCTTACCTCGTAAAGACAGTACTTCTGGTCGGAATACCGGTATAAGGCTGAAAGAAACTTGCTCTGATGAATAGAAACTCTCAAAGTATCTAAATACTCACAAAATACACTCAATAATCTAGAGAGAGAGAGAAAACTTATTTCTGGTGTGATTTTCAATTCTAACTTAGCCCTCTATTTATAGGAAAATGTAAGCACGCCGAAGCAGACTTAACCTGCAACCTGATGGTTTTACCTGCTACTATTCAAGCCTACCATATTTGAATAAAAATCTCAGCACATTTCTTCACCAACTAAGAGTGGGGCCCACCAATTTTAGAATTTTTTACCAAAATAATAAACTCCGAAAATTCAACAATTTCTGAACCAATCATCTCGTAAAATTCATAATAAATCATACGTTCATTTTTAACGGTTCAAAATTTGTGGACATATACTCAACTTATATATGAATAACATATCCAAAAATTACCACGATCCAACGGTCGGATTAAAAATTATAACCCCCGTAAAATATCTCAAAAACCCTGATTTTTAATAACTCCATTCTGATAAAAATCTCAACATTAACTCCTTCATTTTTAACCACAAAAATATATCCCTCATTTATATCCATATAAAATAAATATTTCCTTATCATATGAATCAATAATTAATTATTCATAATAATATTACAGAATGACATTTATGACAACCAGGCCGTTCCCAGGAAAGAGGGGGCTTTCCAATAAGGATTTCTCCTTACTGGCGCGCAATTAGGTGACCAAACCTCTCTTTAGACAGAACTTTCTAGACATTGCCAATAATGTTATCTAATAATATTATTCAAATAATATGAATTATTGATCTGTTAATGAAAAATACTGTGTAGTGACAATTATTGAAACAACAGTAATATAAAATATCAACGCAGCAATTATTGAATCAATAAAATAAAATACTGAACAGTAATTACTGTAACCATTGTTGAGTAGTGCCTTCTTACGTAAGAATCAATAATTGGTGCAATACAGTGTGCTACTGTGCAACAACGCGTATTACTGTGTTTTAACCACCGGGTATTCCAACAGTATTAACGGTAACAACTACGCCGTTATTTATAAACAACTTATAATTGTCGTTTTCTTCATCCAATCGCTTTCCGTTATGAGGCCCACAAAAGACTGCGCCGTCGTACGAATATTCCCCGACAGGAAGAATATTCCACGACCAAACGAATATTTTTCGACAACAATGAATATTTTATAACCACCTGCTTATTTGAAATATTTGCGCATTTTACCCATAACTAACCTCATTAATCAATTTAACCCTTACTATTTCAAAATAATAAATAGAGGGAATTTAAATTTCATTTATTAATAATTTGGGGTCTTACAAATAACGACAAAACTTTTACCATTAAGTGTTAAAATACCCGGTGATAAAAGTACAGTCATACGCGTGGTTGTACAGTAGCACACGGTATTGTGTAGTATCTCTGATTATTGATCATGACGTAAGAAGTCACTCAGTTTTATTCAATTATTGTCATAGTAGTTGCTGCATAGTATCTCATATAATTGATTCAATTATTATCACAACATCATCTGCACAATATTTTATATTATTAAATATATAATTGAGACGACACATCTATTTATATTATTATTTGCATTATTGACAATGTCTAGAAAGTTCTGTCGAGGAAAGGGGTTAGATTATCTAATTGCGCACCAATAAGGAGAAGTCCTTATCGAAAATCTCCCTCTTTCCTGAGAATGATCTAGTTGTTAATATTGTGAGTTATAATATTAATGATAAATAATTGTTGAAAGATTAAAAATGTGTTTATTGAAGATAAATGATTTGTGGTAAATATTTATTCAATTTTTGATATAAATAAAGGGGTTTGTCATGAAGTATTTATTGTAAATTTGGCTAATTACATGGACCCCCACTTACTCATTTTTCAAAATCGTCGGTAGAAAGTTATTTCAGTTTTGTTTTATTATTATTATAATAGTAATAAAACAGAAAATTTTTTATATAAAACATAATACTTTTTATATTATATATAAAGTTATTCATTTTATTAGATTATAAATAGAATATATTATATTTTATTTAAAGTTTTCGTTTTATTAGAATATTTTATTGCACAGTAATAAATAGTAAAAATCAGATTTTCGCCGAATTTTCTGTGCCCGTGAATCTTACTGTTCACCCGTGATTTTTTTAAAATAGTATCATGCCATTCTCCTATAAATAGTTTGCTTAGTTTAGAAATGAAAATCATGTCAGAATTAGAGAATTCTTCTTTCTATAATATTGTGCGTATTTATTTTAAGCATAATGATACTTTGAGTGTAGCAAATAGTGCAAGTTTTCTTCAAGAATATCCACGCTATACCAGTCGAAATTACTCTTCTACGAAGATAAGGGATATTATTTTCATTCAATATTCGTAAAGAATATTATTTTCTTCCATACTTTATAGTATGTAAGTGATAATATTTCGTTTCATATTCCTAAATCTACACTTATTTTTTATAAGTATTGCTTCTATACTCCTTAAAATTAGTAGAATATCCTTGATTTTTGCTCTTCATCTAGTATCGTTTCACTAAAATATTTTTCTGAACTTTCTTGTTAAATTTTAATCTTTTCATGTCAGGGTACTATTCATACATACAGAACTATTCATACGATACTATTTATGGGCACTATTTATACATATGGTACTATTCATACGGTACTATTCATATGATACTATTCATGGGTACTATTTATACATACGGTACTATTTATATGGTATTATTCATACGATACTATTCATGTATACTATTCATACATACGGTACTATTCACATGATACTATTCACGAAGTACTATTCACTTTGGTACTATTCACCCGGGGTACTACTCATGCCAAAATTGGTTTCTTTTCTGTCCAAATTATTTTTGATACATGAATATCATTCTTGAATTTTACTCCACAATTAATTATCATATCGACAATTTGGACATTCTTAAACTCTTGATAAATTGAATTATAAATCTTTAATATTTATCCTTGATCTCACTTGATTGAGTTCTTATATCATTGTCATCGTCATCATGCTTATATTGTGATTAAAGTCATCTTTGGCCCGTAGTGCATAGATAGACTGTTGATTGGTATGATTATGACCAGGAATTATGTATTGGTATAATCATGACGTGTAATGATATAGACAAATGATGTAGTGAAAGTTCTCTTTGGCCCGTAGTGCATAGATGGACAGTTATTTGGTATGATCATGACCAAAGGTGATACTAACGAATATCCTTAGCCCATAATGCATGGATAATTCACTGATGTGGAATATTTATTGAGTTGTGTTATAGAGATAAAATATTGATGATGAACTTTTAAATCATAGAAGATAGTAAACATCATACTCTACTTGACTATTCTAATGGATTGCTTATTCCGTTGCAGATGTTGATCTAAACTTGTTATCTATTATATTCTATCAGTTTTTACACTTTTGAGGACTAAGAGTCGTAATATTCTTTACTGGGCTAGTTGAGCTCACCTTTTTCTTTTAGTGTTCTCTTCAGGAAATGAGAATGTAGTTGGGACTAGTCGAGGAATGGAGTGATGGTCCAAGATGGTGGCTATAGTAGTCCTCACTATTCTATAAAATAGTGCAATAATAATTATAATGAGGACTTATTTTGAGTTTGGATATTGTCTACAAGATAATATTCGTTTTGTCGTATTTTACACGACAGTTCAATAGTTGTATAAATGAAGTTTGTATTTAAATTATGTACCATGTATTTGGCGACTCAAAATGAGTTGTGTATACCTATTTTAGGGGCGTCACATTGAATATGGAGTATCAGAAGATCGATGCTTGTGAGCAGGATTGCATGTTATACTATGGGGATAAGGGATAGTGTGATATATGTAGCTTGCCTTGATACAAGGTGACAAAACGTGGGGGGGGGAGGAGGAGGAGAAACATGTGCTCAAGATGATATTACGGTACTTTCCTCTTGCGCCGAGGCTTCAACGGATATTCATGTCGTCCAATATGGCTCAACATATGAGTTGGCATATAACAAGGGACATCGTGCCTGGTCAACTAACTCAGCGAGTAGATGGAGATGAATGGAAGAGATTTGATGAAAATTTTTCTCAGTTCGCGAAGGAAGTCAGGAATGTGAGGCTTGGCATGGCTACGGATGGCTTTCGCTCTTTTAATAATTCTAGTCAGCTTTACTCTATTTGGTCAGTCATTATGGTAGCTTATAATCTTTCACCTTCAATATGCATGAGGGATTCGTATTTGTTCTTGACTTTACTCATACCGGGGGATAAGAGTCCTAAAAAAGACATTAACATGTACCTCAGACCGTTAGTCGATGAACTAAAGATGTTGTGTGAGACGGGGGTTAATACGTATGATAAATCGATCTACCAGAATTTTTTGATGAAGGCAACCTTGTTTTGGACTATCACTGACTTTTTGGCTCTTGGGATGATTAGTGGTTGGCCAACTCACGGGAAGCTATCTTGTCCAGTGTGTATGGGGGATGTGCAAGGCAATCAGTTGCAGCATGGCCGAAAATGTAGTTTCTTTGGAACAACTCATAGATTCTTGCTTATTGATCACACTTACAAAAAGATGTCTGTATGGTTCAACAGATAGATGGAGAAGAAGGGGGTCATTGGTCAACTGTCGGGCAGTGGGGTCTTGGGATGGCTGAACGATCTGACATTTCCACTGCCAAAGAATGAGCAAAGTAAATTGAGAGCATTCGGGTACGGGAGGACTCATAATTGGACACACTTGCCAATATGGTTTGAGACGTCGTATTGGGTCACACTTTCAGTTCGTCATTGTATAGATGTCATGCATAAAGAAAAGAATGTTTTCGGGAACTTGTTTTACACCGTGTTAGATGCGAGTGGTAAAACCAAAGACAATGACAATGCACGGAAAGATTTAGAGGAACTGAACATCAGGCCAGAATTGTGGCTTCGCCCTAACAATAAGGAACCTAAAGCTCCATTTTGTCTTACTAAGCAACAAGTTGAAGAGGTGTGCAAGTGGGTTAGTGGGTCGAAGCTCCCAGATGGATATGCGTCAAACATATCGCGATGTTGTAAGGTTGAGCAGTTGAAATTTAATGGGTTCAAGAGCCACAATTGTCATGTATTCATGCAGAAGTTGATCCTAATTACATTTCGTGAGATTTTACCTAGAAAAGTTATGGATGCATTGACCGAACTTTCAAATTTCTTTCGGAATCTATGCTCAACTATAATAAAGTACAGTAATGTGGAGTAGATGAAGATTAATATTTTGCTCACCATTTGCAAGCTCAAAATGGTCTTCCCTCCAGGATTCTTTGACTCGATGGAACATCTACCTATTCATCTACCATATGAACTCAAACTTGGAGGACCGGTGCAATATCAGTAGATGTATCCTTTTGAGAGGTAATATAATCTATACATTGAATTTTGCTTCTCATATTCATAATACTCATATATATCTTAATGAACGTATTTTAGGTATATGCGTCGATTAAAATAGAAAGTCAAGAACAACGCTCATGTAGAGGACTCTATTGTTGAACGATATAAGGAGGAAGAGCTTGTCAACTTCTACTCATTGTATTTTGACGATGTTTTCTCAACGAAGCACAAACCGTTTAAGTAGGAATTAGGTCGCCGGTCCCCAATCTCATGCTAATGATGAGGTAGCGATATTCACATATCCGACTAAGCCATTTGGCCATGAGACAATGACTTACTTAAGCATCAATGATTTGAATATTGTATCTACGTACATGATTCTAAATATACTGAAGTAACATTATACATCAGGTATGAAGAATTATTTTTCGCGTCTAATATAATTTATAAGTGCACTCATCTATTTATTAAGTCATTTTAATATTATTTCAGTTCATTCGAAGAGGAAGCGTATGCTTCTAACCCGGCTTAACTGTAGCAGAGTTGGAAGCATTCACTAATGCTAATTTCTAACAGTGGTTTAAGAAAAGGGTTGAAGATGAGAACATTTCTGAGCGTTTTATAGATGTCATCCGAGGACCTTACAAAGTTGTTAGTTCTTTTCCTTATTGCATCGTGAATGGGTATAGATTTAAGGTTGATGACTTGAATGAACTCACCTTAGTCAATTCTGGAGTTATGGTGTTTGGAAGCTATTACCATGATTCCGAGTCCAATTACTATGGACGTTTACAGGATATGATGGTGCTCAATTATCACGGGGGTAAAAAGGTTGTTACATTTAAATGTCGCTGGTTTAATACTAAAAAATGTGTTAAAGTTGATCATAATAGAATCGTCACAGTAGATATTAAGTCGTTACTAAGATCTAATGACGTATTCGTGTTAGCCAGTCAAGGGACTCAAGTGTATTACGCTCCTAATGTCGTAAATGGTAGAAGACTCTGGTATACAGTTGTCACAACTAAAACACGTGCATTTGATGTTGTTAATATGTTTGGGATGGATGAGGTGATGCGAGAAGATGTTAGTGATCCCAGGCAGGTAGTGCTAAATGATAAAGATGTGATGACAACTGATGTGGTTGACGTACCTACAGATGAGGATGTCGAGGAAGATGTCATGAATGACTACGTAGTCGTTGAGGATGATAACGACGACGAAACTGATATTGAAACTGAGGATGAAGAAGATACAAAATTTGAGAATGATATCGATGTGGAATCTGACGGGTTTGATGACGTATGTAATCTACAATTATTATAGAGTAGTAAATGTATGCAAGAGTAATATACATATTAAAATATTTAAATAAGTTACATTCAAATTCATATGCGTTACTTTTGGTTATTCCAGTAGCATATTTATGGCTAGACATAGCGGTGGAGGTCGCCGCGGTGGTGGGCGATTCGAATCAGGGGGCGCTAGCCATGAGGGAGGCTCGTCTTTCAAGAGCTAGTAAGTTGTCTGAACTAGGATTTAAATATATCTCAGCCTGCATTTGCTCATGTTTATTGACTTAATTTTTTTAATAATTACAGATGCACCTCATCGACAACACCGAGGGCATAACCTCGATATCTTTGGTCGGCCGCCAGCAGCTCCACTTACAATCTCGGTGGATGTCTGGTCTGGACAGTAAGTGTTAATCCATCGTTGTAGTAACACTTTTAAATCTATATATTTTATTGTATGACACAATTAACGTACGTAACACATATTGTTATATTTTTACTGTAGTATACTAGACTCGGTTGCTAAACACACTTTACACACGATCTGTCTGACGCACTTCCCGACTGGGTGTATGCTCTCACGGTACGATGTCTCCTTTATGCAGACTGTGTAGAGGGAGTTTCACGTAAGTTAATAAGTTTATATTAGTCAGTTTTATATTAGTACATAGTTGTTGCATAAGAAATTAGTTGTTCCTAACTTTTAAACTTTTGTTATAGACTTATTATAGATTTGACGAGGGCATCTCTCTGGCAGCAGGCGACGATGTAATTATTGGACATGTCGCTTCTAATTACTCCGACTGGCTGTATGAGATCAGATGACGGGCAGCCCGGGCAGTTGATGACCAGCCCGAGACCACCATCAGAGTTCACCAACCCTGCATAGTCTCCAATTTAGCATGGCAGGCTATGTGTGTGCACTGGGAGGCTGAAGACTTTAAGAAGTCTGAGCAGGAAAAGAAAAACCATGCCAAGCAATGCATAGTACACACGACTGGCTTGCAGTTTTTCGAGGAGGCGAAGACGGTAAGTGTAATGTATTTAGATGTTTAGTTATCAAATTCTCACACGAATAATTAATAATTGTTTTATGATTGTATTTATTAGTCCTTGGGGAGGACCTTGGGCAGAGCTTCGACCATGTTAGAGTTCTGGGATAGGGCCTATACGCCTAAGAAGTAGCGTTATTTGTCTCAGGCAGCATTAGCTATACGGGTAAAACTAATATTACTTTTTAGTAATCTTAATATTCAAAAAATAAAATAAAATGATATAATTAACTCATGTATACAATATAAATTACAGGACCGATTTCAGAAGCTTTGGGACTAATGTATAGCTGAGTTGGAGGCTGCTAGGGGGATTCTGAGCCGTTAGATTCCACCATCCCCACTCCTCAGATTGAGTTATCTCGAGATGAGGAGCTGAGACTATGGGTCAAGTCTTAGGATCCCCCTACTAGTAGTACCGGCAGGTATCGAGTGTTGGGTCTACCGAGAATACCCGTATATACACTACCTGGAGATAATAATATCTTTTATGTTTCATGTAATTCTCATAACATATTAGAACTTATAAATTATTGACGATAGCTATATATGGTATATATTTTTTTAGGATCTAGCCAGTGCCAGCGCAGCACCCATTGAACCATCTCATATGGGCTCTGGCTTGGACAACGAGTTATTCCAGAGGCTGATAGCGGCGGTGTCGAATAGGTTCCATACCAATCCAACTTTTCTTCGTCAACATTCGCCTAACAAGTCTTGTCTTCACCAGCTCATTCAGGAGCTTCTAGCTGGGGCCTCCACAGAGAGTACGAGATTACCGCAGGAGCAGTTCAACGCGTTGGGCTACAAGATGCTGCAGATGGTGGTTACCCTCCTAGAGTAGGCTTTTCGTCAGTCCCCGCCTACTCAGGTATTCTTCATGTTTATGTTATTTTCATTTAACAGTATCTTTTTAATTCTCACATATATATGGACTAATGATTTTTATTTTTAATTTTATCAACAAGGTGGTGATAGCGAGCGGACTGGCAATGGCAATGGCGATGGCGAGCGGGGGGACGACGATGTTGATTTTCATACACCAGAGAAGCATCGTCATCCACCTCCGCCCGATGATGATCCTCATACTAGTTTATAGTTCATTTGTAGATGATTTGTACATATTTTAGTCTTGTTGCATCTGTAAAAGTATTGTAAATCATATTGTATATAATTTGTAAGACCCCGACTTTTATAAAATAAAAGTCCAATTTAATTTATGATTATTATTCTAAAACTGTAAAATGTTAAATTGATAAATTGTCAAACGGACAATTAAATTGATACAAGAGTAAATAAAAGAGGAGGAATTAAATTTTTGGAATGGTGGGACATGAGATATTGGCTAAATGATTTTAGTAAGGGAAAACCCAATCATTTTATTTTCCAACACACTCTCCCGTAGCCAATTTTTTAACAAAAGAGAAGATAGAGAAAGAGAAGGAGGAAAAGAAAGAAAGAGAAAGGAAAAAGAAGAGAAAGAAAGAGAGAGACAGAGAGAAAAGAGAAGAGCCATCAGCCTTCTCCCTCATTCCATCATCCCAGTGCCTTACAAAAAAAATTTGCAAAGAAATAGAAACAGAGAGGAAGAAAGGAAAAAGAATCGAAGAATGAAGAAAGAAGAAATGAAACCAAGAAAGGTAATCATTTGATTTTCAAATATAGATGTTAATTTCATGGATAAATGTTATGTTTATGATTGTTTTAGATGATTTGAACAAGTATTAAACAAGATAAAATAAAGAAATTAAAGAGATTAATCTTCGCCAGAATTTTGCCGAAAAAACTTAGATCTAACATTGATTGATGGTTTGTTTTCAAATCTAAGACTATGGTTGGACTCCTAAAATATAGTAGATCTAATCTGGGCAAGAAAATTTAAGAAAACTAGCCGGAAAAGTTTTGGATCGCCGGAGAAGATGGCCGAAAAATATTTTCCGGGGAACTTTTTCGGTAAGACTATTTTTCTATGTTAGAGACGGAATTTGGAAAAACTTTCTTCTACAAAGTTGTAGAGAATTAAATTTTACATAGAAAGGACATAAGATCCGTATTTTTCTGATAAAAGTGCTAATTATTATGAATTATTGAAGTTTCTGAATATTAGAATTTATAATTAATTTATCAGAAAAATTATTTGTGCTTAAATATTTTTAAAGAAATCTTATAGTATCATTTTAGAATTTTTGTAAATTTTTGATGAATTATTGAAAAGCAGATATAATTATTGTATTTTTAAACTATTTATAGTTAGTTTGAAAATAGAAGAAATTCATAGAAAATTCTCTGAATAATGAAAAATTATGAAACTTGGTGAAAAATCTTATAATATTATTTTATAATTTCTGGGCAGTTTTGAAAAATTATCGAATGACAAAAATATTTATTGTATTTTAAAGCCAATTATGGTTAGTTTAAAAATAGAGAAAATTAATAGGAAGTTCTATGAATGGTGGAAAATTATGAAATTTGCTGAAAAATATTATAATAATATAAGATTAATATTGATGATGTTTAAAAGTTATAAAGTATGTGGAGTTAGTATTTTTATTTTGAAGCTATTAAATGATAGTTTTTATAAATAGAAATAATTATAAAAAATTGTTGGATAATCCAAAATTTGTGAAAATTGTTTGGAAAGTTCAGAATACTATTTTAAATATTTTAGAAGTATTAGTAAGCTCATGAGGTGTCAGGATGTAAATGCACAAATAACGAATGAATTATGATAAAAACAAAAAGCAATATTTTTGTTAAAGTAAAAATGGTGATAATACCAACATAATGGATCGACGTTTTAAAAATAAATGATCATATATGAGGTTTTAGATTTCTCAAGTTTATTATTCACTTCTAAAGTTTTGGAACATGAATAATGATTTTATACGATAAATAAAGGCACCTTGAATGAATTATGAATTATTAGTTGGTTTGCATGCTATTCGAGGTAAATATGTTTTGGTGTTGACCCCGACTTTTAATAGAATTTAAATTATTTATAGTGAGGTGTTGATATGATATAATTATACCAGTTAGAAATATTATGAGTCTATGTTAATAATTGTGAATAATTATTAAAAGATTGAAAAATGTGTAAATAATTGATGAATAAAAGGGTGTTGATTAAATATAAGTATGATATGCAGATGTTTGCTCAATTATTTTTTTTTTACAAAAGTAAGTTTGGCAGGACTTGTAAGACCCCAACTTTTATAAATAAAGATAAATTTTTTATAAATATCATTTTTGAATATTATGGAGTTAATTTGAT